>CM044013.1:28316670-28649170 GCA_024085815.1 Flaveria linearis
CTTTTTTGGGTTCAAGTTTAAGGGAGGAGGTGACATTACCCTAAACTATCCTGGACTACCATGCACTACCCTATAATCCACCGATCACACACTAACATATCACAAATACCCTGAACTACCCTGGAACCCTCAAAAGTCTGGAAATGTAACCCTATACTACCTGAACTTTTATTTTCATTTTAAAATAAATCAAAATAAAATTAATTTTATTAAACATAAAAATTACAATAATTTAAATAATAAAAATAAAAAACATACAATAAAAGTCCAAAAAATAAAAACTAAAATCACATGCCATTAATTTCTCGGCTATTTTCGTTTCCGGTCCAATACTATTTGCAACATTGGACCGGTGATATGATCGTGCGGTTCAGTAAACGTTGTTTAGTCTCGTTCCATCCGCTGTCTTATCGCCTCGCGTTATTCATCTAACAATGCGATATTTTTTTTGCATTGTTGCTTTTATACTCGACCAACTCTTTATAGTTTTCTTCTTTTGAAGCGTAAGCCGAGAGTTGCTCGCTTAAATCTAAATTAACGCTCAACTAGTCGACGGACCTTTTTGCTTTACGGGTCGGCCTTGTAGATCCCGCATTGTCGTTGAGGTCGGGATGTGATCCGTTGATCATCATCGGGTGTATTCGGGTAGTTTCCGGAATCCGACGACTTTCTTTTATGGCCAGAATATTACCCGACGACTCACCCATGACCGCATTTAGGACCATTTTACATGATCATTTGCAACTTCCCAAGCTTTAATGTGATTAAAACAGATGAATGTTTTTTGATAATCCGTTAACGCCCTTCTCATCACGTCAAAATCGGAGCATCCGCTACGTCGTAATGTTCCTACGATTACAAAACAATAATTACAAAAAAAATATACTTTCATTTAAAAATAAATAATAAACAAATACATACTTATTTTTAAAAAAGTAAAATAATTAATACATACTACTTGAATATAAAAGATTAAAGATTTATTTTTTTGTAAGCATCGCGGTCTATTTTGTGTTGAGTTGGTGGACCATTCGGGTGCTTCCTCCCATGATTTGATTGTAATGATGAGACCGATATCGTTTTTGGGTTCATTGTTCCGAAATAAAACGGTCGAAATCAACAAAAACGATAGTTTTTTGGAACGCGGTTCTTTATCATTACAATCAACTCGTGGGAGGAAGTACCCGAACGTCCACCAACTCAATACAAAATGGACAGCGATGCTTACAAAAATAAATATCTTGACCGTTTTTTATATTTAAGCGGTATGTATTTAATTATTTTAATTTTTAAATTAAAGTATGTATTTTATTTATTTATTTATTTTTAAATGAAAGTATATTTTTTTGTAATTATTATGTAATTTATGGTATCATAGGACATTATGAACAATATCAGATCTTGACGTGATGTGAAGGGCGATAACGGATTATCAAAATAAACACTCCTCCGGTTTTCATCACATTAGAGTTAGAAAGTTGCAATGATCATGTAAAATGGTCCCAAGTGAAGGTCATGGGTAAGTCGTCGGGTAGTCGTTCCAGCCAAAAAAGAAAGTCCGAATTCCGGAAACTACCCGAATACACCCGATGATGATCAACCGGATCACATTCCCAACCTCACGAAAACGGGGGACCTACAAGGCCGACCCGTAAAGAAAAAAAGTCCACGGCTCGTCGAGCGTTAATTTAGATTTAAGCGAGCAACTATTGGGTTACGCTTCATGAAAGAAGAAAACTATAAAGAGTGATCGAGTACAAAAAACAACAATGCCAAAAGTATCGTATTGTTAGATGAACAACACGAGACGATAAGAGAGCAGCGGATGGAACGGGACTTGAAATGTTTATTGAACCGCACAATCACATCACCGGTCCAATGTTGCAAATAGTATTGGACCAGAAACGAAAAATAGCCGAGAAATATAATTGGCCTTGTGATTTTTTTTTATTTTTTAAGAATTATTTATTATATTTTGTTTTTTTTTCTTTTATTATTTTGAATTATTGTAATTTTTATTTGTTAATAAAAGTTAATTTTTTAATTACTTTTAAATGAAAATAAAAGTTTCAGGGTTGTATTCCAGCTTTTTGAAAGTTTCAGGGTATTCAGGGTACTTATAATATGTCAGTGTGTGATTGGTGGATTTTAGGGTAGTTCAGAGTAGTTCAGGGTAGTGTCCCCTCCTCCCTTATAGCCGTTATTTTCTCGGCTACCCTCGGCTACTACAACACGAAACCCACTACCCGCTAGGGTACCCACAAGGGTGATGGCTGTGTAACCAAGCAGGTACCACCTACCCGAGCTGGTACCCGAGGATGTCCCCTCCTCCCCAACAAATATGAGAAAGACTCGAGATCTAACCCAACAAGGAGCAAAGTTTGATGCATGGATTGTGTTGTCAAACTTTTTTTCGGCTTTTTCTAACCAATAATGTGTAAAAAAGCAGAAAATTTAATTAGGTGCTGTTTGTTTTTTCTGCAGAAAACGTCTGCAGTCTGCGGACCACATCTGCACACATCTGCAGCAGAAGAGGTGGACCAAATGTCTACAGTCTGCAAGAAAAGACTGTTTGTTTTGTTTAACATCTGCAGAATGCTGAAATATTCTGTAATTAAACTAAATTTACTTTTTAAACTTTAAAAACAACTAATACATTAATTTACCTACAACTAATACATTAATCCCTACAACTAATCTACATACAACTAATTAATTAAACTAAAGGTAAGTTTGCTTGCTTGGAATTCCCAATGTATTATAATATCTATTTTATAAATTATAATAATATAATGTGTGTTTTGATGATCCAATAGATACAATCCAGTGTTGGAAGCGGTGATCACCGTTACCAAGGATCTTGCCTGCAAGCAGGCAAAACTGCAGATCAATTACTCGCAGGAGGAGTAGATTTAGGTATTGCAAACATAGAGGGGGCCGAAGGGGGAGGGGGCCAAGTGGGTGGGACCGAAGGTGGCGACGACGGCTACGGTGGCGACGGTGGCGACGGCGGCTACGGTGGCGACGGTGGCGACGACGGCTACAGTGGCGACGGTGGCGGAGCTCGACGGTAAGAAATGGGGAGTGGGGGCGGTGGGTATAGTGGGGAAGATGTGTTTAGGGTTCAAATGAAAAAAGAAATGGTTGTGAAGAGTTCAGAAGAGGTTGTGAAGATTTTAGAAGACTTTGTTCCACATCTTCTCCGTGCAGACGTCGAAGACGTTTTTAATGAAACGTCTTCTAGAAAACAAACACTCTGCGAAGTAAAAACCTCTTCCCGCGTCTTCGTGCACGCAGATGAAGAGGTGGGAAGATGTTTTTTCAAAAAACAAACACCCCCTTAGTGTGTACGAAAGCAGACAAAATTGTGAACAACAAAGCTAAAATATGAGGGTTGTTTTTTATAAAGACACATCATATCACTATGTAAGAAAAATAAAAAATGCCTATGTCAAATGTAAGTTATAAACATATAAATGATCTGTCAAGATGGAGCATTTGGAATAGATATCAAACATTTCTATCTAATAACTTTTTATAAGAATAGAATGTGTGCACCTTGTTTATAATGGTCGTGTTTTATTTGAACATGGAGAGAGTCCCTTGGCATTTTTCGACAACCGATCGGACTTAATCGACAGTCAAGGACCGAAGAACATGAGGCTATACAAGGTGACTTGAAAGTTCACAAATCTCGAACCAACCATCATAGGTGGATCAGAATCTTTACGTTGCAAGGAGGCATGAAAATGTTTTCTTCTTGCCCACGGTGGCATCACTTGTTGCTACAACCAACTATCGGGTCGTATTATTGTCAGGTTAGACCGCATCCAGCATCCCAAATGGTTTTAACGAACACCATGCTCTATTAGTGATTTATTCAATACAAGTGTATATGCGAGTAAATGATCAATAAAACATAATAACAAACTATAAGAAATGAAGTGGGAAGAAGCTACTTAGCAGAGTAAAGTGTAATTACTATGAGCTAGTTGCTTCCTAGAGAGGCTTTGTCATAGTGAAAATTGGGATCCTCTAAAGTGAATGAATGCCCCTTTTATCTAAGAGGATGGATGATTCACCAACACGATGTTGATTGGGCCATTAAACAAGCCCACCATTTACGGTGACCAGGCCCATGAGGTTGGCCTTATGCGGACATACGTCGTCAGTAGCCATATGTAGAGGTGCACATACAAACCGTTTCCCCGACCCGAACCACCGAACCAGTTTCAACCCGGTGGTAGGCCAAACATGTTCCAACCCGAAAAAACCGGCGGTTTGGGACCTGTTTGTATATTTATAGCCCAAACCGGTTTGGAACCGGTTTTTACCCAACCGGTTTACGAACCGGTCCAAAAAAACCGTTTGGAACTGGTTTTTATCGTTAAAAAACTTTTTCAAACGGTAATATAGTCGTTGAAGCATTTGGACCCTTTTTTTGAAGTTTTTTTGATGATTTTGCCCTTATATGATAGTTAAATAGGTAGTGGGTGTAATGATTTAGTCATAACACTCAAAAGCTCAAAAATATTCTTAAAAACACAAAAACGCTCTCTCACTTACTCTACTTTCTACTCTTTTTACTCTCTTGATTTGTATAATATGGATTCTGAAGCATCCATTCCAACCAATGGATCCTCAAGCGCCGCTACTGTTATAAAGATTCTACCAACAACGAGAAAAAAAGATTTGGGTGCAACTGCGACTTATGCGAAATGACGAATGGTCAAAATAAAGCTCGATGCAAGTTTTGTGGTTTGTTTTTCAAGTCGGATTCAAACTTGACTTTGATAAACCATATGATCAAATGGTGCAAGGCATTGAAAAGTACGCCGACTCAAGGCCAAACATCAATCGGAACCGATGGTGGTATATGGAACTGCAACATAGGTATGGTTCGAGATAAAATAACAAAGTTTGTAATTCAGAATGATTACCATTCTACCAGTTCGACAACCCTCAGTTAATAAGATTAATTCAAGAAACTCTTCAACGGCTACACTAACGTAAGTCGCGCCGCTCTTAGACGTGATGTTTAAAACTTTGGAAACAATAAAAAATGATTTAAAAGTTTTTTTTGAAAATTTACAAAACGATGTGAACTTAACTACTGATGTTTGCATCACCGCCCATTGTATAGATCGAAGTTCGTGGCAAATAATGAAACGTAGGACTGCGTTTGAATTATTTGGATATCTGTATACCGTTGATAATCTATATCAAAAATGATAATGTTTAATAGTGCTTTGTGACATGTAACACCCGGTTATTTTCTTTTGAAGCCAAAGAAAGAAAAGAAGAAAAAAAAGGAAGAAAAGAAATAAAGCCCAAAGTCGAGGGACCAAACTTGCCAAACGGAGAAAGTTTGGAAAAGTGGGGGATTAAGAGGGGAGGGCAGCCCACACCCTCCCCCACACTTACAAAGTTCAGCCAAAGAGAGAAGAGAGGGAGAAAAGGGAGAAAGGTTGATTCGGGTGGATTCAAGAGAGCAAAATTATCGTGTAGCGGTCAAATCAAATCTCTACTTCTTGTGTTGTTTGTGTGAGTTCCAGGACCCCTCTTTTACACGTTTTGGTTGATTTTAGGGCTGGAACACATCTGAAACCCGTTTTATGTGTGTGTGTGTTTGACCCATTTGTATGTGTTTGCCTGTGATGCGTTTGGAGTTTGTTTCCGGGCTTGTGTGTGCTTGAATGGTGCTGTGGTATGCATTCCTAAGGTTTAGGATGGTTGATTTGGGCCTAGAATGGTTTGGATGAGCTTGGAGGTCGAAAATGGCAGATTGGGTTCGGATGATGAACTGCATTCTGCATCAGCTAGGGCTAGGCGACCGACTGGAGGCCATACGGCCGAATAAAGTGTGATTGGAGCTCATTCGCACGATTGAGATTCATTCGCCCGATTGAGATTCATTCGTAAGACTGGGGTCCAGTCGTATGGGGAGTCATGCGACTGAGGGCCCATTCGCATAAGTGCTCATCCGCATTGGTGTTCATCCGCATGAGGTCAGTTCGCACGATTGGGTTGTTCATCCGCATTGGTATTCATCCGCATTGGTCCATTCGCATAATGTTCAGTCGTATGGGAGGCCTTCCGACTGAAGGGTGCCCATACGCCCAAATAGGGCTGGTGTACCCGAAGAAAGGTGTAGTTTAATTTCTGAGTTTCGGGGGAAAGTGCAGATGTAAGTATTGACGTGGAAGTTCCCGTAAGTTCAAGTGAGACGTCTGTGGGGTCTTAGAGGGTATGTTGGCATGATGATGTTGCATGGTTATGCATGATGTATGTTATGTATGTATGATGATGCCCTGTATGATGATGCTACTGTGTATGTTGATGTTCCTTATTATGATGTATGTTTATATTTCCGTGGCTTTACTTGTTATGTTAATGAATGAAACGAAAGTATTATGTAACGTAAAGTGGAAGATAATGTAAGAGGAACATGATGAATGAATGCATGCATTAATGAATGAATGAAAGTAAGAAGGCTTTCAAGCAAATGTGTGGGTGAGCGACCCTGTTGTTGCAACAGACTCGAAATGGGATCCTTGTCATTCGACCTCAGTAATCGTGGCTGCTTGCCATGAAGAGGGTAAACCTTGACACTGTGATTGACCTTTTGTATAGAACTATTGCCGCATACCTTAGGTACTGTGGCCTGAGGTGTGGTGCACCGTTATAGAAGGTCTATGATAGGCCTAGGTCCAGTACCAGGAACAGAAGGGTATTGCACATGGCAATGGTACACTAAACATTACCTTAGGTACTGTGGCCAGAGGTGCGGTGCACCGTTAAAGAAGGTTTATGATAGGCCTAGGTCTAGTACCGGGAAACAGAAGGTAAGGTTATGGGTGATGGAAAGGAGGAGGTAATGATGAAAGAATATGAATGATAAGAACATACGATGAATGAACGAAAGTTAAAGGATGAATGATGAAGATAATAATGATATTATCTATGTGTACGTATGATGTATGATCGCATGAAAGTAAAGAACAGTTTTAATGAAAGAAAAGTACGTTTTATTATAAAACTAGAACTCACTCACAACGCTGACTTTTATGTGTTCCAGTTGGCAGGTAATGATTGCTGAGGATGGCACGGGACGGCTACTCAGCTCTTTTGGATGGCATCCATTCATATAATGCTTTTATGATGTAATGCAACAATGTATTTTGTAACTGATTAACGATGTATTATTTTACAAAAGCCTTTATAATGAAATGAAATGTCACTTTTGAATGTTTCCGCTGCAATGTTTACTTAAGATAAATGAGAATGTACGTTTTACGTGCGATGATCTTCCAGCTGTAAGCGTCCCGGGAACAGGGCCTTACAAGTTGGTATCAGAGCCAATGTTTAAGTGAAACGGGTAATTTTCAAAATAAGCCTAATCTTAATGTTAACCGGTTTTTCTTTAATGTTAACCGGTATTATGTGCGCGTGTTTGTGGTTCATGTGTTGCTAGTAGATTTAGATACTGATGTAGTCAGGACAGGTAATGCTCGGGGTATGAAGAGTAAAGTAAGTGGCTAATCACAACTGGCCACTGTAATTAGGGACTTACTATACTTGACATAAACTGAGCTGTCCCTTGAATGACCGTGTTGGTGTTTGAATCTTTCAGCGTGCGTGTCAATGGCTGGTGGTAGATCTTCGAAAGCCTCTCGTGGTGGTATTCGTGATGGGCTTGGTGCTGAGCCGCAACCCAAGAGGGAAGACCCAGAGTTGAAAAGGTGGTTCATTAAGACCCGAGACCCCTCATCCGGAGGGTGGTGATGAGAGTGCAAACTTGAGGGCCTCGGTGAAAGAGACGGTGGTTGAAGAAGTGCATCAGGTCATGCAGACAATCTTACCGTCTGTGGTGACTGAAGTGATTAAGGCAGTACGGGAAGGGGAAAGCAAGAGAGGAACAGGTCCTCGGGAGGACGGGAGCAACCCGAGCCTGAAACAGTCCTCTCCGATGATGAAGAAGAGAAGAAGATGAGCCTGTACCAGAGACAGTACGAGGCAGTAACTATGGGGCATTTCAACGATGCAAGCCCCCTACTTTTGATGGAAATGGTACTGCTGCTGCTGCTCACCGATGGGTGAGAGAGATGGAAGCCGTATTGAATATCAGCGAGTGCCGGGAGGACCAAAGGTGAAATTTGCTGCCCACTCGTTTGTGGACTCGGCTTTGTTTGGTGGGACGATATAGTCCAAGCCGAGGGTAGTGGGCAATTGGGAAAATGAAGTGGTCTGAGTTGAAAAGGTTGGTGATCGAGGAGTTCTGTCCTCATCGGGAGATGGACAAGGTAGAACGAGAATTCCTACAGCTGGAGGCGGGAACAATGACGCATCAGCAATACACTACCAAGTTAAACGAGATGGCACGTCTGGTGCGGGATCAGGTGACGCCTCTGTCACGAAATATTAAGAGGTACATTCAGGGATTGCCAACGGATATTCGCATGAATATGATTGCTGCCCGACCGAGCACGTTTAGGTCGGCAGTGGATTTGGTGGGGAGACTGTACAATAAGAGAGCCGTGGTGGTGGTGGCTGAAGGTAGCAGGAAGGGTGGTAGTGATCGAAACTGGAGTGGGAGGAGGTTTGGTCGGTGATGCCTCGAGGGTAACAAGGAGGCACGGGTGGATGACAGCCGTGTGGTCACATCAGGTGCGGGTATGAAGAAGTACGGTAGGTGTGGGAGAGAGCATAGTGGGGAATGTAGGATGGGGTCGAACGTGTGCTTCAAATGTGGGAAGGCGGGGTATATAGCCAGGGACTGTCGTACGGTCCGGTGCTTTAACTGTGGCGTGGAGGGCCACATAAGTAAGGATTGTAAGAAGCCGCGGGCCGAGGGTTCCGAGGTGAAGAAGACGGGGAGTGAAGGACCGAGGGAGAGCACCAGGGCATTCACCATGACACAAGAGGAGGCTAGGATGGACCCTGATGTTGTGTCCGGTACGTTTCCAGTGAACCAACTTTAGCTTCTGTGTTGTTCGATTCTGGTGCTAGTAAAAGTTTTATTTCTGCTGCTTTCTGTACTAAGCTGTCGGTTAGTAGTACACGTGTTGATGTGCCCTTTGTGTAGAAACTGCCATAGGTAAGTCTACCAGGATTTCTGAGGTGATAGAGGACTGTGATATGAAACTAGAAGGTCGTAAGTATCCTGTTAGCCCGTTCATGATGACCTTAGGTGGTTTCGATTTGGTTCTTGGGATGGATTGGTTGGCGGACTTCGAGGCGAACATTGTGTGTCACAAGAAGATGATTCATTTGACAGCGCCTGACAGGAGTTCGGTTACTATTTATGGGGATCGAGTCATGACGATCCCGAAAGTAATCTCAATGGCGGTGGCAGGAAAGTGTATAAGGCGTGGGTGTAGCGCCTACTTGGCTTATGTGAAGGATGTGGATACGCCCACACCACAACTATCCGATGTTCCGGTCATGTGTGACTTTCCAGATGTGTTTCCTGAAGACTTTTCAGGAGTGCCACCTAACCGAGAGATTGAGTTTCAGATTGATTTGATACCAGGTGCCCAACCCGTTGCCAAGGCACCGTATCGGTTGGCTCCGATTGAGAGAAAGAATTAATGGAGTAGTTGCAAGAACTGCTTGATAAGGGGTTTATTAGACCGAGTATCTCTCCTTGGGTGCTCCGGTCTTATTCGTAAAGAAGAAAGACGGTAGCATGAGGCTGTGTATAGACTACCGTGAGCTGAACAAGTTGACGGTGAAGAATCGGTATCCGTTATCGAGAATTGATGATTTGTTTGATCAGCTTCAAAGTGCCAGTTGGTTTTTAAAAGATAGATCTTCGATCTGGCTACCATCATCTAAAGGTGAAAGAGCAGGATATTCCTAAAATAGCTTTTCGCACGCATTATGGTCATTATGAGTTCCTCGTTATGTCATTTGGTTTGACCAACGCGCCAGCTGCTTTTATGGACTTGATGAATCGAGTGTGTCGGCCAATGTTGGATAAATTAGTGATTGTGTTTATTGATGATATCCTAATTTATCCGAAGAGCGGGATGGAGCATGCCGGTCACATTCGGGAGGTGTTGGAGACGTTGAGAAGGAGAAGTTGTGTGCCAAGCTCTCCAAATACATGTTCTGGTTACGCGAAGTTCAATTCTTGGGTCACGTGATGACCCCAGAGGGATTATGGTGGATCTGGTAAAGGTGGAAGCGGTGATGCAATGGAAGTCTCCAAAGACGCCATCCGAGATCCTTAGTTTCTTGGGTTTGGCGGGCTACTACAGAAGATTCATCCAAGACTTTTCCAAGATCCCTTTTCCACTAACCAAGTTGACCCGAAAGATGTGAAATTTGTATGGGGTCAAGCTCAAGAGAAGGCGTTCGAAGAATTAAAGGCGAGGTTGAGTCAAGCTCCTGTATTGTCATTACCCGATGGAAGTAAAGATCTGGTGGTTTATTCTGATGCTTCCTACTCGGGGTTGGGGTGTGTGTTAATACAGAGAGGAAAAGTCACAGCTTACGCATCCCGACAGTTGAAGGTTCATGAGGTTAACTACCCTACTCATGATTTGGAGCTAGCAGCCGTGGTGTTTGCGTTAAAGATTTGGAGGCACTACCTGTATGGGACGAAGTGTACCATATTCACTGACCACAAGAGCTTGAAGTATTTCTTCGAGCAGAAAGACTTAAACATGAGGCAGAAGATATGGTTGGAGCTCATAAAAGATTATGATTGTAAGATCCATTACTATCCGGGCAAAGCCAACGTGGTGGCGGATGCCCTTAGCCGAAAGGAAAGACCCGAGCCGATTCGGGTGAAGGCGTACCAGCTGATTACGACCTTGGATGTGATGAAGCAAGTCAAACAGTTTCAAGATGAGGCATTAAAAGAAGATCATCTTAACTCTGAAAGAATGAAAGGTCTGGTCACGGAGTTGGGTGAAAACACATTTGGTGTTAGAACCCAGTTTGGACGAATGTGGATTCCTCGTTTTGGGGATCTACGGGTGAAGATTATGGATGAAGCTCATAAGACTCGATTTTCTATTCATCCCGGTGCTACAAAGATGTACCAAGACATGAAGAAAGATTATTGGTGGTCGGGTATGAAGCGTGACGTAGTGGAGTATGTGAGTAAGTGCCTTACTTGCTTGCAAGTGAAGGCCGAGCATCAAAAGCCGTATGGGAAGATCCAACCTTTGGATATACCGGAATGGAAGTAGGAGCGCATCACCATGGATTTCATTACAAAGCTGTCACGTACTCCGAAAGGGTATGATGCTATATGGGTGATTGTTGCCCGCTTGACGAAGAGTGCTCACTTCCTACCGATCCGCGAGACATATTCATCTGAGAGGTTGGCTGATCTGTTCATCAAGGAAATTGTAACTCGTCATGGTGTGCCGGTGTCTATTGTGTCTGATCGTGACACCCGGTTCACATCCAAATTTTGGTAGAAATTCCACGATACGATGGGAACGAGGTTACACATTAGCACGTCCTATCATCCCAGACTGATGGTCAGTCAGAAAGGACCATTCAGACGTTGAAGGATATGCTTCGGGCATGTGTTATTGATTTTGGGGGAAGTTGGGATGACCACTTACCGTTAGCTGAGTTCTCATATAACAACAGTTATCATGCTAGTATTGGTATGCCACCTTATGAGATGCTATACCGTAGGAGATGTAGAACACCCGTTTGTTGGGGTGATATCGGCCATAAAGAGTTAGGGAGCGTTGAGGTGATTGAGGCTACGACTGAAAAGCTTGAAAGGATCAAAGCCTTCATGAAGGCAGCCAAAGATAGATAGAAGTCGTATGCTGATAAACGACGCAGACCGATTGAGTTCCAGGTGGGTGACCGGGTTATGTTGAAGGTCTCACCTTGGAAGGGTATCATTCGTTTCCAAAAGCGGGGCAAGTTGAGCCTGAGATACATAGGCCCTTTCCGAATCATTGCGCGAGTAGGAGAGGTGGCCTATAAATTGGAGTTACCAGATGAGCTAAGTGGAATTCACCCGACATTCCACGTGTCTCATCTAAGGAAGTGCTTAGCAGATAAAGACATGATTGTACCACTAAAAGATATCGAGATAGATGAACGACTCAATTATGTGGAGCAACCAGTGGCAATCATTGACCGTAAAGAGAAGAGGTTGAGGAATAAAGTGGTCCCACTTGTGCATGTATAGTGGAAGCACAGAAAGAGATCTGAGTCTACGTGGGAGACTGAAGAAGAGATGTGACAGCATTACCCACATTTGTTCGAGGAATGACAGGTTTCGGGGATGAAACCCATATAAGGGGGTGGACTTGTAACACTAGGTTATTTTCTTTTGAAGCCAAAGAAGAAGAAGAAGAAAGAAAAAGAAGTAAGAAATAAAGCCCAAAGTCGAGGGACCAAACTTGCCAAAACAGAAGAAAGTTTGGAAGAGTGGGGATTAAGAGGGGAGGGCAGCCCACACTCTCCCCCACACTCACAAAGTTCAGCCAAAGAGAGAAGAAGGGAGAAAAGGGAGAAAAGGTTGGTTCGGGTGGATTCAAGAGAGCAAATTATCGTGTAGCAGGTCAAATCGAAGCTCTACTTCTCGTGTTGTTTGTGTGAGTTCTAGGACCCCTCTTTTACATGTTTTTAGTTAATTTTGGGGCTGGAACACATCTAAAAACCTGTTTTATATGCGTGTGTGTTTGACCCCTTTGTATATGTTTGCGTGTGATGCGTTTGGAGTTTGTTTCCGGGCTTGTGTGTGCTTGAATGGTGTTGTGGTATGCATTCCTAAGGTTTAGGATGGTTGATTTGGGCTTAGAATGGGTTTGGATGAGCTTGGAGGTCGAAAATGGCAGATTGGGTTCGGGATGAACTGCATTCTGCATCAGCTAGGGCTAGGCGACCGACTGGAGGCCATACGACCGAATGAAGTGCGATTGGAGCTCATTCACACGATTGAGATTCATTCGCACGACTGGGGTCCAGTCGCATGGGGAGTCATGCGACTGAGGGCCCATTCGCATAAGTGGTCATCCGCATTGGTGTTCATCCGCATGAGGTCCATTCGCAGGATTGGGGTGTTCATTCGCATTGGTCCATTCGCATGATGTTCAGTCGCATGGGAGGCCCTGCGACTAAAGGGTGCCCATACGCCCAAATAGGGCTGGTGTACTCGAGGAAAGGCGTAGTTTAATTTCTGACTTTCAAGGGAAAGTGCAGATGTAAGTTTTGACGTGGAAGTTCCCATAAGTTCAAGTGAGACGTTTGTTGGGGTCTTAGAGGGTATGTTGGGCATGATGATGTTGCATGGTTATTCATGATGTGTAACATTTGACCCATTTTCAAATTTGTAACCCACCCTATTTTTTTTCAGAGTATTTATTCCAATGAATTAAATGTAACATGGCGTAGTTTAACCGACATTATAAATAAATTATTTAACTATTTTCATTTATCTAAATCATTGGATAATTTATATTAAGATCGTGATTTATAAACATTTATTATGAAGTTGAAAGCTTTATATATATTATTTTATAGTAATTAACTGAAATTAAAAAGTTGATTTAAAATTTATAAGGTGTTGCAAAATAAAAATAGATTTATTATATAAATTAAGTTTAGGGTGAAAAGTGTCAAAAAATAAAACTTGAATTATAAGTTTCAACATAAAATGATAAGTCCTCAAACTACAGGGACCAAATTGTAATTTATTCCAAACCCAATCTGTTTTCCCGTCCGTTACCCCGTCGCCGGCCAAAACCTCCGGCAACCATTCCGGCGAGACCAAAAAAAACCCGATTCCTCTTCAAAATAACCCAATTAAACCATTCCTTCTTCTTCGCGGCAAGGATTCGAACCTTAAATCGTTCTAAAATCAAGTCAATAAGATGTGACGATGTGTTCAAATCAAAACTGATTCTTCCTCCTAAATTCAAACTGTTACACTTCGATTAGTAACCGAATTCATAAAGATCATTGACTCGCAATAATCCTGTAACCAATTCTAACATAATAGACACATCAATTTGATCCTACAACGCACAAATCATTTAAAATCCAACTCGAAACCCCCAATTCAAATCCTTTACTTGTTCAAAATGTAACAGACAAAATTGGTGCTATATAACAGAAGCTAAAGGTTCTAAACGATCTTTTCAAAGTTTCTGTACATCCAATTTCAATTATACATCACTCAATCATCACTTTCGAACACCATCTCCACGTCGAACCTGCAACTAATCGAACTTCGTATCAGAGACAACCTCGACAGAAATTGTTTGAGGGCTTTTGATCATATTGACCAATAGAAACTCCCTGAGCAAGCAATTCGATTAAGACCAACCAAATCAGCTTGAATCGATTATTCACCCGTCGCGACTCGTTCAATCTGTACACCATCGATTCAATCTCAATTCAGGTAATTAGATATATGACTACACTCGTTTTTGGATGCTAATCAAAAGCCCTATGTTTAATTCGGCTATTGATCAAGTTTTCAAGTTCAATTCGAAACAAATTTGATTTAGGGTTCTATGGAATTGGGGGATTGTTAAAGTAGTGTTTTTTGTTAATTAAAAACCAAACTAAAAACAGGTTCAGTGCTGTGGCCCATTGGTAAAACGCATGACATACATACGGGGAGACCAGGGTTCGACCCTTGGCACCCGCATGTATTCTTAAAACAGTTTTTTTGTTCATTTTCTTTTTAAATTAGATTTCAAAATTCATTATAATATTTGTTTTGCTAATTAATATTATTTTAGGAATTATCTATTAATTTCTGAAAATTCTAAAAATTATAATCTCACTTTTATTAAAGGTTTAAATGTTGTAAAAAAACTTATTTATTAGTTTTAATTTTATATAAAGAAAATCGCATTTAAACAAACTTAAACTATTTCAAATCATTTAAATTAATATTTTATAAAATTTAAATGGTTAACTAGTCACTTAATTATTTTGATCAAGAGTTCAAGTAATTAATTTAAAATTAATTATTTAACTCTTACACTTTAAAATTCATTCAAACGTTTTTATTAAATGTTCCAAAACATACTTAGTTACTTTATTTCAAATATTATCAATCAATATTTTCTTTATTTAATTTAATTTTTTTTTCTATTTTATTTAATCATATTAAATCAAATACATTAGTTTAAAACATTTGTAAACCCTAAATCCCAAATTAGAACCCTAGCTTTTCAAATCAATCTAGTCCCATCATTACGTTGTTTTAAAATTAAAGCTATTCCTTAGGTTGAATCCCGAGAAGTTTCCTTTGGTGTCACGCCTACTATTCTATTGTTTTCAAAACGTTTATAATTATCAAGTGAGTATTCATTGCCCATTTTACATGTTTTATTATTTGGGAAATCATGTGATATCATACGCAACCATGGTTATTCATTTTTTCTATTTCATACTAATATTCAATTCATTACGTGTTATGTTATTTACTTGCAATTATGTGTTCACATCTAGATAAACTTGATAACATGATCATTAATTCACACAACCACGGTAACAATGATAGATCTATTGGTTTGACAACCCACCCCATTTGTTTAGTCGCGTGGTGATTGAAACCGGAATCATACATTCTATAAGGCTTCGTCTGTGGACCGAGTCAATTCAGTCATTAGGTTTGATCGTGTTGTTTGTCATTTATGATACATTGTTGCATGTTAGTTATAACATTACCATGTGAATTGAATTGTTTAAAAGTTATTCAATCAAATTTTGTGTGTGTGTTTAAACCTGTGATTACTCGCCGGCTAATTCTTTAGCTGACTCGTTACTTTTTCACATGATTTCAGGAAATGCTAATTAGTGGAATTCTCTCTGCTCACATAGGATTGGACCTAGTCAAAAATAAAGAAGACAATATTATATTTCATGTTTTTATTTTAATTGTGATGTAATGTGTGACTTGAATGGTATTATTCAATAAATAAATGGCTATTAAATGTTATATCAACGTATTTATTACCTTGTGCTATGAACAATCGATTCACATTCGTCCGCCTCGATGATTCCGCCATCGGTCGGGGTGTGAAAGATTGGTATCAGAGCCAAGGTTATAGGGAATTAGGTTATTAGAAATGGAATGACCTAGACTATAACTAAGTACCTTTACACATGAGTCCTCTCATGTATTCTATATGTTTAGTTAGGGCTTATATGTGTCACTTATGTCTATTATGTTTATATGATTATCACATTCTCTTATATCTTGATTCTTACCTTTCACATACAAATTCTCAAATCATATTATATGGCATTATGTGCCTAAATCAATTGTTTTCAAATTTTAAATTTTGATTTGTTATTTATGGTTTTCAAATCTCGTCAAAGTCCGTGTCACATGACCGAGAACATGCAATGCTGGAAGAGTAGGATACCTGTATCTTAAGGTGTTCTGTCTAGGCAAGGTATTCATACAACTTGATTACCTTACCTGGGAACCCTTGAGATGAGTATTCGCTTATAGGTACGCATGTCCTCATTAAGGTTGTGGTGGACACAAATACTTTGATAAGTCACCGTATTCGTTTTGGTTTGCGAACCGAACGTTTACACTCCTCACCTCTCATTGTTATTTTAAACAATCTCATTAACGATTTTATTGAAAAGTTTTAAAAACCAATTACCCGTTTCTCACAAAGGTTTCTTCTTTCCATATTATACAGCATGTCTTCCCGTCAAACCGCTCCCGATCTAGAAGCTCTGGCCGTAAGATTGCTGCTATAGTGGCACGTGAAGTTGCTGCGGTCATCCTAACACTGCTTACCCATTTGAATCAAGGCAACAACGTTGTTCAAATCAAGCTGCACCAAACCCTCCCCGAGCTTGTACTTACAAGCACTTTAGTTCTTGCAATCCCACTAAGTTTAGCGGGACCGAAGGAGCCACTGGTCTTTTACAGTGGTTTGAGAGTATCGAGAACACTTTCTCAATAGTGAGTGTCCCGAGAATCTCAAGGTTCGCTATGCTACAAGTGTTCTTCAAAAGAGAGCACTCACTTGGTGGAACGGGAGAAACGAACCCGTGGAACTGATGCTGCCTTGGCATTAACGTGGGATGAAGTCAAAGAACTCATGACTCGGGAATTCTGTCCAAGAAATGAGATCAAGAAGTTAGAAGCTGAGTTCTGGGACTTAACTCAAGAAAGTGGAGAAAATCTAGCTTACACCAATCGATTTCATGAATTGAGCCTACTTGTTCCCCACTTGGTTACCCCATTATCCCGGGCCATTGAAAAGTACATCGGTGGTCTACCCATGAAAATTCAAGACACGGTGTGGGGTAGGAATCCTGCAACTCTGGAAGATACCATCCGGTTAGCTGCTCAGTTAACTGACAATCATGTTAAGGCTGGAACCCTGACTAGGAAGGGTGCTAAGAAGGTGCCCGAGAAACCCTCCGCTGAACCCCCTAAGGAGGAGAAACCTGAACCTTCTCAAAACAAGAAGAGGAAGGTTAAATCCCAAAACTTTGCTGTGGTTACCCCTACTGTTCCAGTTAATCAAGTCGCACCAAGCTACCAACCCGTCTCCAACAATCAAGTCCCGGCAAAGAAACCTTACACCGGAACTTTCCCACTGTGCAATATCTGCAAGTACCACCACCCTGCTAATGCACAATGCCGTCGCTGCACCAACTGTGCTCGTTTCGGTCATACTTTCAACGTGTGTAAGAGCGCAGCTAAGACTCCGGCTACCGCACCTGTTCTTCAACATCCTCCTGCAATTACTCAGGGTCGTGCATGCTATCAATGTGGTGATCCGAACCACTTCCGCAATCGATGCCCTCAACTTATTAGCACGGTGCCTACGGCTCAAGGACGTGCTTTTAACATCAATGCTCATCAAGCGCAAACCAATAGCGATGTGGTGAACGGTATGTTTTTAATCAATAATCATTATGCTTCAGTTTTATTTGATACCGGCGCCGACAAAAGTTTTGTGTCCTTAGAATTTGAACCCTTACTTGCTAGTGCACGGACTAAGTTGAGAAAACCATTTACGATAGAGATAGCCGACGGGAAACCTATCACAATCGATTCAATTATTCCAAACTGTATCCTTAGCCTTAGTGAGCATGATTTTCCTATCGATCTCACACCGATGCAACTTGGAAATTTCGACGTCATTATGGGCATGGATTGGCTATCTAAGAACCATGCTGAAGTTGTTTGTTACGAGAAAATCATCCGGATCCCTCTTGCGCCCGAAAAGGTGTTAAATATTTATGGAGAAAAACCTTCCAAAGGCCTTCGACTTATGTCATGTACCAAAGCTCAAAGTACCTTCGCAAGCATTATGTGGCTTTCTTAGCACATATCGTGAAAACGAATGAGAAGACAAAGAAAGTCGAGGATATTCCGATCATTCGTGATTTTTCGGAAGTGTTCCCTGATGACTTAACTGGACTCCCTCCTGTTCGTCAAGTCGAGTTTCGTATCGATCTTGTGCCTGGTGCAACACCTGTAGCAAAATCTCCATATCGTCTTGCACCATCTGAGATGCAAGAACTTGCTAGTCAACTTCAAGAACTTTCCGATAAAGGTTTCATTCGACCAAGTTCCTCACCTTGGGGAGCCCCGTATTGTTTGTGAAGAAGAAAGATGGCTCATTTCGTATGTGTATCGATTATCGGGAGCTCAACAAGCTTACTGTTAAGAACCGTATCCTCTACCAAGAATCGATGATTTGTTTGATCAACTTCAAGGCGCTTCATACTTTTCCAAGATTGACCTTCGTTCTGCTTATCATCAACTACGAGTGCATGATGACGACATACCCAAAACAGCCTTCCGTACAAGATATGGTCATTACGAATTTCTAGTTATGCCATTTGTTTGACCAACGCACCAGCTGTGTTCATGGATTTAATGAACCGCGTGTGTAAACCATACTTGGACAAGTTCGTGATCGTCTTCATCGACGACATTCTGATTTATTCAAAATCAAGATCCGAGCATGAACAACATCTTCGTTTGATTCTTGAACTATTGAAAAAGGAGAAACTATATGCCAAATTCTCTAAGTGTGAATTTTGGTTGAAGGAGGTACAATTCCTTGGTCACATCGTAAATGATAAAGGAATTCATGTGGATCCTGCAAAGATTGAGGCGGTAAAGAGTTGGGTGGAACCTAAAACTCCCACTGAGATCCGTTCATTCCTTGGCTTGGCCGGCTACTATCGGCGTTTCATCCCAAATTTCTCAAAGATCGCTGTGCCTCTTACTGCTTTGACCCACAAGGATAAGTCTTTCCAGTGGGGACCAGATCAAGAAAAAGCATTCCAAACACTTAAACAAAAGTTATGCAATGCTCCAATCTTGACCCTCCCTGATGGAAATGATGATTTTGTTGTTTACTGCGATGCTTCCAAGCAAGGTCTTGGTTGTGTCCTCATGCAACGAGGAAAAGTCATAGCCTATGCCTCAAGACAGCTCAAAATCCATGAGAAAAATTACACAACTCATGATCTCGAATTAGGAGCTGTGGTTTTCGCACTCAAAATCTGGAGACACTATCTTTACGGCACCAAGTGTGTTGTATTCACTGACCATAAGAGTCTTCAGCACATTTTCAATCAAAAAGAACTAAACATGAGACAACGGCGATGGGTTGAGTTACTCAATGACTACGATTGTGAAATTCGCTACCACCCTGGAAAAGCGAATGTCGTAGCCGATGCATTGAGTCGTAAGGATTATGTCATACTCCAAAGTGTTACGATTCAATCCGAACTTAAAACTCGAATTCTCGAAGCCCAACACGAGTCAGTCACTGAGGGTAACATGTATGATGAAATGTCATGCGGCGTTGAACTTCAATTGGAAACAAAACCTGATGGTTTGTTGTATTTTCTGGATCGTCTTTGGATTCCTAAACGCAATGATCTTCGAACCCTCATCATGAGCGAGGCTCACAAAACTCGTTATTCCATCCATCCCGGTGCGGATAAGATGTTTATGAATCTCCGTAATCAGTATTGGTGGCCCGGCATGAAAAAGGATATAGCTTTGTATGTGTCCAAATGCCTCACCTGTTCAAAAGTTAAAGCCGAACATCAACGTCCGTCTGGATCACTTATTCAACCTGATATTCCAGTGTGGAAGTGGGAAGACATATCCATGGACTTCATTACCAAATTGCCTCGAACCTCTAGCGGTTATGATAGTATTTGGGTCATCGTTGATCGATTGACTAAATCGGCACACTTCATACCGATTCGTGAAGATTTTCGAGTTGAGAAATTAGCTCGTATCTATATCAATGAAATAGTCAGCCGTCATGGTGTGCCATTAAATATTATCTCCGATCGTGATGGTCGATTCATCTCCCATTTCTGGCAAAGTCTTCAATCGTCTTTGGGAACCCGACTCAATCTCAGCACAGCTTATCACCCTCAAACCGATGGGCAGACTGAAAGAACAATACAGACTCTCGAGGATATGCTTCGAGCGTGTGTCATTGACTTTAGTGGCTCTTGGGATTCTCATCTACCGTTAATCGAATTTTCATACAATAACAGCTACCATACAAGTATCCAAATGGCACCATTTGAAGCTTTGTACGGTCGCAAGTGTCGATCTCCCATATGTTGGTCTGAGATAGGAGATGCACAAATCACCGGTCCTAAACTGATTCAGGAATCAACCGATAAGATTCACAAGATTCGTGATAACTTGCTGGCTGCTAGAAATCGTCAGAAGCATTATGCTGATAAGGGACGGAAACCCATGGAATACAACGTCGGTGACCTCGTACTCCTAAAGGTATCACCTTGGAAAGGGGTGATCCGTTTTGGGAAGAAAGGGAAGCTAGCCCCTCGCTATGTGGGTCCATTCAAAGTGCTTGAGCGTATTGGGAAAGTAGCTTACAAGCTTGAACTGGCTCAAGAACTCAGCAACATTCACCCAACATTTCATGTTTCCAACCTCAAGAAATGCCTTGCTGATGAGAACCTCCGCATTCCACTCGATGAAGTTCAGATCGATGAATCCATGCATTTTATTGAAAGGCCTGTGGAGATCATGGACCGTGAAATCAAACAACTCAAGCGTAGCCGAATACCTATCGTCAAAGTTCGTTGGGAGTCTAAACGTGGCCCAGAGTTCACTTGGGAGCGTGAAGACCAAATGAAATCCAAGTATCCTCACCTTTTTGTCTCAGCCTCTTCGTGATCGAATTTCGGGATGAAATTCCTTAAAGTAGGGGAGACTGTAACATTTGACCCATTTTCAAATTTGTAACCCGACCCTATTTTTTTTCAGAGTATTTATTCCAATGAATTAAATGTAACATGGCGTAGTTTAACCGACATTATAAATAAATTATTTAACTATTTTCATTTATCTAAATCATTGGATAATTTATATTAAGGTCGTGATTTATAAACATTTATTATGAAGTTGAAAGCTTTATATATATTATTTTATAGTAATTAACTGAAATTAAAAAGTTGATTTAAAATTTATAAGGTGTTGCAAAATAAAAATGGATTTATTATATAAATTAAGTTTAGGGTGAAAAGTGTCAAAAAATAAAACTTGAATTATAAGTTTCAACATAAAATGATAAGTCCTCAAACTACAGGGACCAAATTGTAATTTATTCCAAACCCAATTTGTTTTCCCGTCCGTTACCCCGTCGCCGGCCAAAACCTCCGGCAACCATTCCGGCGAGACCAAAAAAACCCGATTCCTCTTCAAAATAACCCAATTAAACCATTCCTTCTTCTTCGCGGCAAGGATTCGAACCTTAAATCGTTCTAAAATCAAGTCAATAAGATGTGACGATGTGTTCAAATCAAAACTGATTCTTCCTCCTAAATTCAAACTGTTACACTTCGATTAGTAACCGAATTCATAAAGATCATTGACTCGCAATAATCCTGTAACCAATTCTAACATAATAGACACATCAATTTGATCCTACAACGCACAAATCATTTAAAATCCAACTCGAAACCCCCAATTCAAATCCTTTACTTGTTCAAAATGTAACAGACAAAATTGGTGCTATATAACAGAAGCTAAAGGTTCTAAACGATCTTTTCAAAGTTTCTGTACATCCAATTTCAATTATACATCACTCAATCATCACTTTCGAACACCATCTCCACGTCGAACCTGCAACTAATCGAACTTCGTATCAGAGACAACCTCGACAGAAATTGTTTGAGGGCTTTTGATCATATTGACCAATAGAAACTCCCTGAGCAAGCAATTCGATTAAGACCAACCAAATCAGCTTGAATCGATTATTCACCCGTCGCGACTCGTTCAATCTGTACACCATCGATTCAATCTCAATTCAGGTAATTAGATATATGACTACACTCGTTTTTGGATGCTAATCAAAAGCCCTATGTTTAATTCGGCTATTGATCAAGTTTTCAAGTTCAATTCGAAACAAATTTGATTTAGGGTTCTATGGAATTGGGGGATTGTTAAAGTAGTGTTTTTGTTAATTAAAAACCAAACTAAAAACAGGTTCAGTGCTGTGGCCCATTGGTAAAACGCATGACATACATACGGGGAGACCAGGGTTCGACCCTTGGCACCCGCATGTATTCTTAAAACAGTTTTTTTGTTCATTTTCTTTTTAAATTAGATTTCAAATTCATTATAATATTTGTTTTGCTAATTAATATTATTTTAGGAATTATCTATTAATTTCTGAAAATTCTAAAAATTATAATCTCACTTTTATTAAAGGTTTAAATGTTGTAAAAAAACTTATTTATTAGTTTTAATTTTATATAAAGAAAATCGCATTTAAACAAACTTAAACTATTTCAAATCATTTAAATTAATATTTTATAAAATTTAAATGGTTAACTAGTCACTTAATTATTTTGATCAAGAGTTCAAGTAATTAATTTAAAATTAATTATTTAACTCTTACACTTTAAAATTCATTCAAACGTTTTTATTAAATGTTCCAAAACATACTTAGTTACTTTATTTCAAATATTATCAATCAATATTTTCTTTATTTAAATTTAATTTTTTTTTCTATTTTATTTAATCATATTAAATCAAATACATTAGTTTAAAACATTTGTAAACCCTAAATCCCAAATTAGAACCCTAGCTTTTCAAATCAATCTAGTCTTCCATCATTACGTTGTTTTAAAATTAAAGCTATTCCTTAGGTTGAATCCCGAGAAGTTTCCTTTGGTGTCACGCCTACTATTCTATTGTTTCCAAAACGTTTATAATTATCAAGTGAGTATTCATTGCCCATTTTACATGTTTTATTATTTGGGGAAATCATGTGATATCATACGCAACCATGGTTATTCATTTTTATTCTATTTCATACTAATATTCAATTCATTACGTGTTATGTTATTTACTTGCAATTATGTGTTCACATCTAGATAAACTTGATAACATGATCATTAATTCACACAACCACGGTAACAATGATAGATCTATTGGTTTGACAACCCACCCCATTTGTTTAGTCGCGTGGTGATTGAAACCGGAATCATACATTCTATAAGGCTTCGTCTGTGGACCGAGTCAATTCAGTCATTAGGTTTGATCGTGTTGTTTGTCATTTATGATACATTGTTGCATGTTAGTTATAACATTACCATGTGAATTGAATTGTTTAAAAGTTATTCAATCAAATTTTGTGTGTGTGTTTAAACCTGTGATTACTCGCCGGCTAATTCTTTAGCTGACTCGTTACTTTTTCACATGATTTCAGGAAATGCTAATTAGTGGAATTCTCTCTGCTCACATAGGATTGGACCTAGTCAAAAATAAAGAAGACAATATTATATTTCATGTTTTTATTTTAATTGTGATGTAATGTGTGACTTGAATGATATTATTCAATAAATAAATGGCTATTAAATGTTATATCAACGTATTTATTACCTTGTGCTATGAACAATCGATTCACATTCGTCCGCCTCGATGATTCCGCCATCGGTCGGGGTGTGACATGATGTATGTTATGTATGTATGATGATGCCCTGTATGATGATGCTACTATGTATGTTGATGTTCCTTATTATGATGTATGTTTATCTTTCCGTGGCTTTACGTGTTGTGTTAATGAATGAAATGAAAGTATTATGTAATGTATAGTGGGAGATAATGAAAGAGGAACATGATGAATGAATGCATGCATTAATGAATGAATGAAAGTAAGAAAGGCTTGCAAGCAAATGTATGGGGTGAGCGACCCTGTTGTCGCAACAGACTCGAAATGGGATCCTTGTTATTCGACCTCAGTAATCGTGGCTGTGTGCCATGAAGAGGGTAAAGCTTGACACTGTGATTGACCTTTTGTATAGAACCATTGCCGCATACCTTAGGTACTGTGGCCAGAGGTGCGGTGCACCATTATAGAAGGTCTATGATAGGCCTAGGTCCAGTACCAGGAACAGAAGGGTATTGCACATGGCAATGGTACACCTAAACTTTACCTTATGTACTGTGGCCAGAGGTGCGGTGCACCGTTAAAGAAGGTCTGTGATAGGCCTAGGTCCAGTACCAGTAAACAGAAGGGTAAGGTTATGGGTTGATGGAAAGGAAAGAGGTAATGATGAAAGAATATGAATGATAAGAACGTACGATGAATGAACGAAAGTTAAAGGATGAATGATGAATATAATAATGATATTATCTATGTGTACGTTTGATGTATGATCGTATGAAAGTAAAGAACAGTTTTAATGAAAGAAAAGTATGTTTTATTATAAAACTAGAACTCACTCAGTAACGCTGACTTTTATGTTTTTCCAGTTGGCAGGTAATGATTGCTGAGGATGGCACG
The DNA here is from genome assembly GCA_024085815.1 of Flaveria linearis. NCBI lineage: Eukaryota > Viridiplantae > Streptophyta > Magnoliopsida > Asterales > Asteraceae > Flaveria > Flaveria linearis. The sequence goes on from CM044013.1 coordinate 28,341,456, forward strand.
GAGCGGCTACTCAGCTCTTTTGGATGGCATCCATTCATATAATTCTTTTGTGATGTGATACAATAATATATTTTGTAACTGATTAACGATGTATTATTTTACAAAAGCCTTTATAATGAAATGAAATGTCACTTTTGAATATTTCCGCTGCAATGTTTACTTAAGATAAATGAGAATGTATGTTTTACGTGCGATGATCTACCAGCTGTAAGCGTCCCGAGAATGAGGCCTTACTTGACAAAAAAACGCTTCATATTTTTCATGATGGTCTTATGATGCAGCGTCAGGTTGTTCCATTTCTGTTAGAAGGTTGGGAATGTATTGAAGAAATAACTCAATTTTAAGAGGTTTTTAAAAACGTAACTATAAAATTATCGGGGGTTTATTATCCGACAAGTTGTCTAACACTTAATCAAGTGTATTTAATGACACATAAATTAAATGAATTTGAAGAATGAAACGACATGTTTTCAGCAATGGTGGCACCTATGAAAGAAAATTTTAAACAATATTTTTTTCCAAACTACCCCTCGTTTTTTACGTGTTCCGTCGTACTAGACCCGTACTTAAATATTTCGGGGGTAGAAACTTTAATTGATGAGATAACTTATGATTTAGATTTACGTGAATAAAGTCCATTTTTTGCGTCTAATACAACACAACAATTTAATGAGTATCTTAAAAAATTTGTTTAACGTTTATCTTGAAAAATATGGTATAACATCAAACATCTACCGGTTATCGATCGTAATAGAATGAAGTTCATCGAGCTCAAGTATAGACCCGATACTTATTTTATATAATGCTTTGAGAAATGAAAACAGTGAACGACAAAGGGGTACACCCTAAGCAGCATGCTCAGGAGGCATACCGGAACCAATTTTTTTTCTACTTTGACACCCGACAAATTTCGATCATTCATATTCTGACATGGTGGCAAGGAAATGAATCATAATTTCCAATTCTAGCCGCTATGACCCGTGATTTACTAACCGTCCAAGCTTCTAAGGTAGCTTCGAAGTCTGTATTTTCTTTTAGTGGCAGGGTTTTATCGATAAGAAGAACAATATTAACTTCAATAGCGGTAGAAATGTGTATTTGTTTAAAAGACTACTTAGATGCGGCCGAATGAAGAAAAGTTAAATCAATCCTTAAAGAAGAAATACCAATTAAAAAAAAACACGAACAAGAAGTACAAACCGAACGATCGTCACTGCTCTCCGATAAAGAACTCGCTTATGATTTGTCTCGATGCATTGACACACAAACAGACGAAAATGATTAAATTTAAAAAACTTGTATTCGCAAGATGTATCTTTTGTTTTGTTTAAATATACATATAAGTGTTTATTTTAAGTTTATTTTTAATGTACTTTTTAAAGAAACACCACTCATTAAAATGTATTTGTAGTTGTTTCATTTAATCTACTTTTAAATAAATTATATACTTTAAATATTATTTATTGAAATAAAAATACCGGTTTTTGGACCCGAACCGGTTTGGAACCGAGCCGGATCGGTTCCTGCCGGATTGGGTTTTATTGGCCTGAAACCTGTTTCGGAACTGCCGTATTGGGTTTTATTGGCTTGAAACCGGTTTCAGAACCAACCCGGTTTTAGTCAAATGCGGTTGAAAAACCTTTGACCTTAACCTGGTCCGGGTTAAACCTGACCCGGTTCATAAGAAAAATCCGGTTTGCGCACCTCTACCGATATGTACCTCCTACCGACAAAAATCAAATTAATTTTTTTAAGATAAAACTGAAAAATATATAAAACTTCGATAATAAAATAACACATATGTAAAAACACATACAAATTTTTTCATAAAATAAAACCTTGCCATGTAGTAGCTTTAGTATATTTCGTAGTAGCTTTAATTTGTAGAAATGATAGTTTTAATAGTCAATTGCTTAGTAGCAATATTACAATTTTATTGAAAACAAACAATAGCTACGTAAATTATAATTAGAAATTAAATTCGCGCGTTGCGACGGTGACATTAACGTGATTAAGGAAAAAAAATAAACGTATGAAGTTACAGCGACCAGGTTCTAAAGATCGAAATATAGATAAGTTCGTTGAGTATTAAATATTAAATTCGTTGGGTATTATGATAATTTCTTGTGTTTAATAGTAGTTATATATTTAGAAAGAGAGTAAATTACTTGAAATAAGAATAATTAACTTGAAGGCCACTTAAGAGAGTACTAATCCAACCGATAACAGTGAAACCAAAGGATACAAAAATTTAAAATAATACTAAAATAGGCCACCAATTAGTTATTAAGAAGTATTATAATGGCTTGATAAAGTATTTATGTGTGTGTGAGTTGTGCTTAATCTGTGAATAGAACACGTGTGTTTTAGTTTTTTTGATAAAGTATTTATGTGTGTGTGAGTTGTGCTTAATCTGTGAATAGAACACGTGTGTTTTAGTTTTTTTGATACTCATAACTGTTAGATGATGTGGAACAATTTTGTTAAGGCTGCTAATTGTCAAAAGACTTTAGAGCGTGGTTGTTAGGATCTGATCGGACCGGTCGGTCCAACCGGTCCAACAGGGGATCGGCTAGGAGGCCGGTCCGGTCTGTTGTGAGTCGTTTTGAACTGTCCGAACCGGTCTTTTATTCCCGAACCGGTGGTCGGATCGGGAAACCGGACCGATTCGGAACGGAATTTGATTTTATGGGTAAAACATGATGTTGAACCATAAATTAGTGTGTTGGATAAACAAATATAGTTAAGTTTTATATATAACTATAAAATATATATATAATCATATATAAATTACTTATATTTGATTATATATATAACTATGTATATAATATACTATATATAATTATGACGTCATCTGATTCTTAAATCCGGTCCTACCGGTCCGACCTTCAAAACAGTAAAACGTCCGGTTCAACGTTCGATCCGGTTTTAAAAATATTAATTTAAAGGATTATCATCATCTTTGTTGTTTAAAATATAAGAGAGAGAAAAGATGTGAACAAACAATATAAACAACCTTAAAGTTTCAAATAATTACTTTTGTACCAAAGATACTTGTACATAAAGCTTTTTAGTTTTGTTGTTTGCCTTTTAAAATATATATAAGAGTAAATTACCATTTGCATCCCTTACGTTTTCCCATTTTAACCACTTGCGTCCCTGCAGTTTCAAAATTACCATCCGCCCCCTAACGTTTCGTGTTATCTTCATTTGAGCCTATATGTTTCATTTTTATATCCATTTGAGTTTAAAATAATTAACACTGTTACTGTTTCTGTTAAAATTATTAATAAAAAGACGAAACTACCCTTCAAATTAAATAATAACAATAAACCCTTGTGGGTCCCATCCATCAACATCATCTCTTCAAACCACCACCACCATAACCACCCCTATCACCACCACCACAACCACCCAGTTATCACCACCAGCACCACCGCAGCCCTTATCACCAGCACCACCGCAGCCCTCATCTTCAATCTTATTAGCTTCGATGACAAACTTTCTGGATACCATCTTCAATATGAACATCTGCTACATCTACATTTACATCTTCTACAACTTCCACACCCTGCAAATTCTTTTCACCATTGTTACATTGTTTACCACCTACATTGCTCTCTTCCAAAAGCTCATTACTTTCTTCGATCACCCTACTATAACCTCGACTCGTGCTATCATTCTCCACAACTTCTTCTAAAAGCCCTTGTGCTTTGTGCTTCTGCACCTCCAAAGACTGCAATTTCATTCTCATGTTACTAAAATCCCTTTCCATTATAACCAACCTCTCCTTCAACATTGAGTTCTCTTCTTCCAATTGAGCTATATGAGTATCTTGATCATCAACTCTATTCTCCAAAACACAACTGCTGTGATCATTAACACCAAAGTTAGGGTAAATCATCTCAAATCTACTTAAATCACAATCCACTCTCCTCTCTACCTCTAATTGTTCCTCCATATGGCTCTCAATTGATCCATCCTCTTCATCTTCATCGTTTTCATGAGCCCTAACCCTAATTAGCCCCTTCATCGATCCATAGCCATCAACGCCCCATTCTTCTCTCGCAACGTCAACTAAAACCTCCGGAGACGGAGAAAACACCGGTGTACGGAGTACAGCCGGAGTGATCGGAGACGGAGAAATCAGTGACGTAATTCCTCCTGATTTCTTCGCACGGATTAGGAACGAAGTAGTGTTTCTAGGAGCAAATGGAGCTGATCTACCACCATTGAAGTTGAATCTCTTCTTTGTGAAGTTACGTCTAGCCTTCAATCGATTATGTTGCTGTAATTTATTTTGATTGTTGTTCTTCCTCGTATCATTCGTTTTCTTCAGCTTCCAATTTTTGTTCTGATTTTTGAACTTGAATCGATGACCACCGCCACCGTTGTTCAACGTCCCCTGTGACAGCGATTGATCCGTCATCATATTCGATAGATTGATCAAGTGGTTCATCCACAGCTGAGAGCTGTGATTATTCATCATCTGTTTGGGTAGAGATGAGAGTGAGTGAATGTGTATGTGTTTGGGTAGAGAAGATGGGTGGTCCTACAAAGTTTTTTTAAAAAAATTATTATTGAGGGGCAATTTAGTCATTTCACACAAAGTTAACTGAACAATTTAACGGAGTTAGTCATTTGGATTCAAACGGGGATAAAAATCAAACGTTAGGGGGCGATTCAAGACTTTGAAACTATAGGGACGCAAGTGGTTAAAATGGGAAAACGTCAGGGATGCAAATGGTAATTTACTCTATATATAATTATTATATGGTACAAATTAACTTTACGCTTTAATATATTAAAAATTATCGCCTTGGAAAAAATATTTAAAGATATCTCTACATTATAGTACAAATAAAATTTGAGTTAATGATCTCTTATTTAGTGATTAAGGTGGAGATGGAAGTCTTTATTTTTCTTTAAGGTTTACTCTTCATATCTTTGCATTGATAAATAATTATTAAGTTCGTGTTACTAAATACTAACCAATAACTTGACGTTAAAAAATACTAATATAAATTTGAATTATTGAAAAGTCATCTCTAGTATAATTAATCTTGTAAAAAAGTATTGAAAGTTATCTTTAGTATTTAAACGGAGAAAGTTACATAAATGGTTCCGGTGATTTAGCAAGATTACATGTTTGGTCTTCAAACGTAAAAAGTTACAAAAATTAATCCAAATTTTTATGTACTCATTGCACGTTTGATTTTTAACATTAAATTCATTCAATTTTATACATTTTATAAAAGTTTGAACTAACTTTTAAATTTAACTTTATAGAGTAAAAGTGCAGCACTCATTAAATTTAGATTAATTTTATAATTTTTAAAATTAAAGTCCAATATTATAATGAATATAGAAAAATTTAAAACAACTTTACAATTTACTCATTTAAAAATACTAGGTTTTGGAAACAATAAGTTAGCAACTTAAGATATATACTTTTATTTAGAACTTAAGAGTTAAATGTATAAATAGTTCCTACGAGTTAATCAAATTGTATTTTTGATCCTTAGATTATTAAAATCACAATCTTAATCTAAATTTTCACTTCTAGGTTGCACATTTAGTCGCTAGATCCAATTTTTGTCGTTTTTAGGGTTAATTAACTTCGCATGCATTTCATGTGGGGCATATTTATCATTCATATTTTATCTTTTATTTATATTTATACGTTTAAAACACAAATAGCCATTAGATGATTTCTTTCTCCTTCTTCATCGTTCTTCTCCTTCATCGATCTTCCACAAAAAATCGATTAGCATTCTGCGTTCTTCTCCTTCTTCATCACTCTTCTTCTTCTTCTTCTTCTTCATCATTGATTTCTGTTTAGTTAATTGATATTTGTCTAGAAATAGCTAATTTAAATCTGTCTAGAATTAGGGCTCTAAACACAAAAGTTGTTTGATTAGTACCGATTGCATTAGTCAATAACAAAAACCATTCCTAGTACACAAATTGAACCATATGCATTTGTGAGAGTAGTGAATATGTAGCCATATTGATATACAACTATGCGGCAAATTGAATATAAATAACAGTAAACATTAACTGTGTCTCGTTTCATAAGGTGCAAAAGACCCATTTGTAACTATAACTACATATAAAAACTGATGTAATTGAAGCAAGGAGTTTAGCTACATTTAAATTGATGTAATTAAAAATTATGCAAATGACCCTTTTGTAATTAAAACTGATGCAAACATCCAATCATCACCTTTTGACCCGTACATAGTTTCTATGGATTTAATAAACCATTGCCACACTAATTACATCCCTGGTTAAAAATGTGCTATTTAAACGAATTGCTATATTGAGGATGAGATATAGTTTCTAACTTCTTAAGAAGAACTTGCATCTTTATCATACAAAGTCATTGTAATTGAAAAATAAATCCAAAGAGATAACCAAACATCTGACCTCAATTACATATGTTTAGAGACAATTAAAAATCTGTCCCTCATCTTTTAGTACATACATGGTTTTTAACCAAGAAGGTTAGCCTAAGCAAAGCTAGTAACTTTACCCTATAACTCTATTTATGACTGAAAAACAATTCCAAAGAGACAACTAAATAGAAAAGCTTAAACCCCATCATGCATTTATCCATCTCAGTTGGAACAAACATTTGGTGGTTCTTTTGTTCAAGTTTTCAACCCATATAGTGTTGAACCTTAGTGTTTAGTTTTCTAACCGTTTCACAGACAATTGACCCGACCCATCCTGATTAAAAAAAAGCAAAAGAGGTAATGGGCGCACATTTGGGAAAAAAGTGAACATTACCCATGGGCTATGACCAAAACAATCAAAGACAACCATATCAGTAATTAGAATGTATTTGATAAATGCTCAATTGATCAGCTCACCCGATTGATCATAATTAATGAAGTCAAAATCTTCGTAAGTGGGTCATAAGTCAACACATTTAGGGTGGGGGACGCAGGCGCCGTGAGGCCTCCGCGCCGTTCGGCACCGCCGCTGACACCCCCTTCACACCGTAAATTTTCGTAGGAACGGCATGTTCTCGTCATGGTTTTTGTTTATTGTTTTTGTGTTTGTGTTTGTGTTTGTGGTATAGTGGTGTAGTGTGATATGGTATGACAACATTGCCGTCACCAAATTTGAGTATGTGGTGTGGTGTGGTGGAATGTGATGTAGCAAATTGGGATTGGTGAGTTTGTGATTTAGTGTGGTGTGTATGGTGTGGGTGCCCACACCACTCTTAGGTGGAAATCCATAATAGGAGGTCTGGGAATTTAAAATAGTATTTATTTAGGGTTACAAATTTGAAAAGACATAACTATCCTCGCATGAGTTGCACATGACATCATTTAACCTGTAAAACTAACTTTATTTATAGTGGGTAGAGGTGTAATCGGGTTTTTTTAATCGAGTTTCAGGTTAATCGGGTTGGGTTCCTCGGGTTTTCAGGCGTAGAAAATCAACCAGAAGACTTCCAAATAAGTACAATTTAATCGGTTTTCGGATTTATTCGGATCGGATTAATGGGTAATTGGGTTTAGACTAAACCATTAAGTTTACAATTATTTGTTATCTCAAATGTTTATGTAAGTAATATATATATATATATATGTGATCAAAATATATGTATGAGATTTAACATGTGTTATCAATAGAAACTTTTATTTATTATTTTGATCTGAAAGTTTTTGCATATTCACGTTTATTTTATTATGCACATTCAATTGTAAAGTATATTATATTTTGATTATATTTATAGTTCACATAATAAAATTGAACCAAACAATGAAATATAAAGTTTAGAAAATCATGTTTTCAAATCTCGTAAATGATAGCATAATGCACACATATAAATATGCACACACACATATATAAATATTAGGATTTTTAAAAAGTAATATTCGGGTTAATCGGGTTGAACCGATTCTCACAAAATCAAACCAAATCCCAAACCATTTATAAAAATCAGGTTCGGTTTAATGTAATAATCGGGTTTGGTTACTCGGGCTAGTCCTTAATCAGGTTCGGGTTGATTTTGTTCGGGTTCAATATTCGGGTTCCGGTAAAAAACACACCCAACGTGCAACCCTCCGACAAATGTTTAGACCAAATTTATAATTTTTAAAATATGGGGGACCAAACATACTTTGTGTAATTTTCTCTAGAATCATGAGGATGAGTAGTGTTTTGTTTTGTTTTGTTTTGTTATTATAAAAATGTATTATCATTATTATTTGAATAAAAGTGAATAAAAAGACCAAGATTTTAAATAACTGGACCAGACCGGACACAAGACCTTGTACCCGTTTAGTTTGATTATTTCAACTGGATAACGATTAAACCGACCGGTTCAAACAGTTTGAATGGGTGGACGGGTAACCGGGACTAAGAGAATTATGGTTTTATTTCTCTAATTATAAAGAGGATGAATGAATTGATTTGGATGACTACAATGATATGGGATACAGTTGCACTTTCATATATTTAGCATGGAAGAATCATTAGGAAGGATCTTACGTTGTGTTTTCGAGTTAATTTAAGAAGAAAGAAGAAAAGAAGTAGAAAGAAATATGTTGGGTACTCGAGTTAATTTAAGAAGAATGAAGAAAAGAAGTAGAAAGAAATAAAGACGCAATTGTGTCTCAAAGGTTTTTTTTATTTAATTCTTTTAAATCGAAAGGAAGTGAAGAGAAGAGAAAAAAAAGAAAAAAAAAGAAAAAAAAGAAAAAAAGAGGTAAACAAAATAAATGATTTTCTTTCTCTTCTCTTTTTATATAAACTCGGAAACATAACGTTAGAGTATGAATACTAGCTTTACATCTCCCATGATTAACAAAAAAACTATCATTTCGTAAAAATTTTATTCATTATATAAAAACATCACACATCATCTTCACCTTACCTAGGCTTATTTTAATTAAATAATACTTAATTATTACTTTTTATTATTTCTCTTTTTTTAGGCTATAACCACTAATAAAAAATATAAAATAATAGATATAAAGAATGAATGGTGACCCGCATGGCCTTAAATATGATGGATCATTATGATTTTTTTCAAAAATATATGAGATGAAGATAGGGATGAGAAATCTAAAATGAAAGTAAATTTACATATTTTTTAGAGTAAATTGCCATTTTCGTCCCTGTGGTTTGGTGAAAATTGTCATTTTCATCCAATAGTTTATTTTTTTCGCTTCTGGGTCCCTGTGGTTTACAAATCTTGTCATATTCATCCAGTTCGTTAACTCCATCCAACATTCTCCGTTAAATAAAGGGTATATTGGTCATTTTACATATATGTTTTATTTTTCTATTTTTTAAACCCCATTTAATATATCCCCTTTAAATAAATTGTTATTTTAGTCCCTGTGGTTTGGACATGTTTGCCAATTCAGTCCAAAAATCCCACCGCCTTGGCATAAAACACCATATCACCACCACCCGTGATGGAACCACCATATAGACGTAGGGTACAAATAACCCACACAAGACCGGGTACCAGAACCCGAAAGCCCGGCCCATGCGGGCGGAACGGGTAAGCCAGCAGGACACGTGCCCCGTATTTAATTACATCGGAATCACCCCAATCATAACCGATAATTCAGTAACGGTCGGAGAACATAAAAGGTAATGGATTTGCCGGGGAATAATCCCTGTAAATCAGCACACGATTACAGCAGGCAAACACTATAAATACCAGGTAAAGAGGATCGAGATCCTCACAAAAGAATACACACAAAATCTCCCTCTTAATTCTCCCTATCACATATTTCCATTCAACCAATACTTACTCTCACGCCGGAGGGTTGTTCCAGGGATATTTCCCCCTGGAACGTCTTAACTGGTGTTGTTTTCATTGTGCGTAGGTGTGAAGCTTCAGAGAGCATCGGTGGATCGAAGTTCAACAAGACCAGAACCATCCAGAGTTGGACCTCGTATTTACACACCACACCACCACCACACCGCAAAACCACCACCACGCCGCAAAACCACCACCACTCCATCAGAACCACCAAATCATCACCACCAAATCATCACCACCACCCTATCATAAAACCACCAACACCACACCAGACGGGCACCACCACCACACATTAGATCTCCACAACCACACATTAGATCTCCACCATCACACACTAGATCACCACCACCATGTGGACCCTAGAAACCAACCGTTAATCTCAAACTTATAACAAACCCCTTCGAAAACACATATGAAACCCTTGAAAACGAGTATTGTAGAGGTATTAGTATGGTTTGATATGCATTTTCGAAGTGGTATATTACAAGTCCAATATTGATTGTCGATTTTTAGGGTTTACATGGTAGCGACGATCCGATGTGCGTGGTGGTGGTGGGCACTCTGGTGTGGTGTTGGTGGCTTTGTGATGGGGTGGTGGCGGTGGTTCGGTGGTTCTTGTGACTGGTAGTGGTGTGGTGGTTATTTTTGGACTAAATTAGCAAATACGCTCAAACCACAGGGACTAAAATAGCAATGTATTTAAAGAGTATATATTAAATCAGGTTTAAAAAAAGGAAAAATAAAAACATATATGTAAAATGACCAATATACCCCTACATTTAACGAAAATCTTGGATGGAGTTAACGGACTGGATGAATATGACAAGATTTGTAAACTACAGGGACCCAGATGCGAAAAAACAAACTATTGGATTAAAGTGGCAATTTTCACCAAACCACAGGGACGAAAATGACAATTTACTCTATTTTTTATGTTTTCAATATAATTTAAAGATAGGGATAAACATAAAATGTCAATGTTAATACTCTATCCAACTAGTCTATGTAGGAGTAGGATTTTGATAATACAATCAAGAACTTTTGACATTTTAGATTAGTTGCATGTTATATTATATATACTATTAAAATAATATGTAGGTGTGTACATTATATAAATTACTTTTTTATTACCCTAAATTACAAAATTGTCCTTGGGCACCTCACATGCCCTCTTTTGACTTTTTGGAAATAGATAGAGAAAGAAATAGAGTGAAAGTGAAGGTGTTGCTGAGAGAAAGCGGGAGAATGACCCGTTGGCCACAACCGTGTGTTCTATGGCAAAGTTATGAAGGGTTGCTCAACTTATTATTTTGTGTTTTTTTTTCATATTGTTTCCTCATTTTAGTCGAGTGTGAGTGTCTGTGTTTTGAGAGAAAATTGTAAGAAATCTCAGATGCATTACATTACAAACGATATTTACATGGGTATTTATACCCTTACGTTTCTTGGGGTGCAAGTAACATAACTACCCCTTTAACCGACACACCTATGCTATAACAATAATTATACATAACAATAATAAACTTATAATAACCCAAGTCTAACATTCTCCCCCTAGTTCTTGATTCATTTTGTTAGGTCTTTAGCTCCAATAAGGTTTCTTATTTCCATAAACTTGATCCTTGATAAAGCTTAAGTGAGTATGTCGCTCTTTGCATTTCTCCACTTATGTGCTCCACTTGAATATGTTTATTCTTTATGCATTCTCTAATGATATCTTATGATGATATGTTTTGATCTTCCATGAAACACTAGATTCTTCAGGAGTAGTATAGCTGACTTGTTATCTACTTTTAGTGTTATCTTCTTTGGTTCTTCTCTTGTAAGCTCACTTAAAAGTCCTTGTAACCATAATGCTTGACATGATGCTGATGTAGCTGCCATAAGTTCTAATTCACACGATGATAGTGGTACTGTATTCTGCTTGTGGATTGACCATGTAGTAGGTGCTTTATTATAATAAAATATAGTTCATGTTGTTCCTTTTCCATAATCTACATCCACAGCACAAGTGCTATCACTAAATCCAATGATTTCTTTGTTTCTTCCTTTGGTATATTCTATTCCATAATCTAATGTTCCTTTAATGTATCTTATCAAATGTTTTACTTCTTGCATGTGAATTTCCCTTGGTTTCTCCATGTATCTACTTACGTACCTAACTGCGTAAGTTATATCAGGTCTTTTATATATGAGGTATCTTAAACATCTAATTATCTTTCTATATTCTCTTATGTTGACTAATTCACTTTTGTCTTCTCTTGTGAACTTTAAACCTGCTTCCACTGCATACATTGTTAGGTTTCAATCTGTTAGGACCATTTTCGTACGGAGTACTAACGGATTCTGCATGAGACCAGATCAAATAGCACGGAATTCTATTTGATTGGCGATCCAATCAGTGAGAACGAACAACCTGATCGATCTAACTATTAAACAAATGTTAAGAACGAGATGGACTCGATCAGGAACGAACTATGAACTTGGATGGGTGACTTAGGACGCTCTGGATGGCTAGGGTATGAAAGTATTTGAAGTGTTATGTTTTTCCACGAATTATGTGGTATTTATAGGTTTTCAGAGTCCATTCGTACGACTGAACCATTAGCATGGTTCAGTCATGCGACTGACTCATGCATCTGACTCATACGCATGGCTGAAGGTTCAGTCGTGCGACTAAATCAGTCTTATATCTCAGTCATGTGACTGATCCAGTCTCCTGATTCAGTCGTGCGACCGGTCCATAAGTATGGTTCATTCATGCATATGAGCCATAAGTATGGTCCATTAGCATGAATAACCACACGACTAAGTTGAACAGATTTCTAAGTCATTATTGACTTAGAACTATGCACAACAACTTCGAACCTATATATATAGTTCATACATGTGAATCATACTCAATATAATAATAATATGAAATAATCAAACATAGATAAACATTAAAATGCATTTCATTTATCATTGTGTCATCACGTTACATCAGTGTAAGAAATGAAAGACTATTACATTTAAGATCATAAACTAGGTACATAATGTATCAACAAACTCCTCCTTGGACCTAGTTTAGCCTATTGTCTTACATCCTTCACATACTCTTTGAATTTCTTGTACTTCTCTTCTCTTGTGACTCCCGCGTGAATCTCAAACGTGAACCAGGGTTGTATAACATGTTGGAATTATAGAGCTTGTACAATATCCTAAGAGTCATAGAACAGTGGCCACTTGTAGAGTGTGTAAACATCTTCTGCACACAAGTTGGTGAGCCACATTGGGTGAAATACCCCGGATAGTCTTTATTTTACCCTCTTTATGCAAAACGATCCCATCCTCCGGTCATAATACCACCACCTGAAGTGTGGAGTGAAGTCCTGAGGTATCTCCCGTAGTGGGATCTTAGACATTATGCGTGGGGGACTCCACTTCAGCACTACCTTTGGCTTCCCAGTGTTAGGGTCAACTTCAGTCCTATGGACAAACCTTTTAGGTTGTTGAGGTTTGAAGTTCACCTATCTGGTGTGGTATTCACTCTTAAGCACCATCTCGAACCAACCCAACATCTTTCTTGGGTTGGCGTACAAAAGGTCTAAACAGGCTAACCTTTTCAGCTCAAAACCGGGAATAGTCTTCAGATCATGTGGAAATCTGAAGTACTCAATCCCCTTCTCTCTCTTCACGGCGTACACCTCCAAGTCCTCAAAATAGGCCCAACTGATGATTTTGCCTGACACCTTCTGATGTCTCTTTACCTTGTACAGTTTGGTGTAGGCGTTTGGCTTTGGAGGTTCTCGTTGGGCTCTTATCTCCTTCAAACAAGCTACCCATTCAGACTTCTTTAACTCAACATCAGCATCTATGGCTTGGGCTTTATCTTCCTCCTTTTCTTTCTCTTTCTCTTTCTCATCAAGAGTTCCAAAAGTATCACTGCCAAATGTTTCACCCAGATCAGGGATAACATTACCCTCATGGTCAGTGTACTCTGGATAATACTCTGATGTAATATCCTCAATCTCGATCTCATCCATGCCTTGAAGCTCCTCATCACTAATAACGTCGACCTCCGGAGCATCCTTGACGAGTTCATCTGGATTAAGTTTGATCATCTCAGCGAGCTGCTCATCAGTGAGGTCATGGATGATCTCTCCTTCCTCAGGAGTGTAGCTCACAGATCTTCTTACGATCCCTTGCAAATCAAGAATCATAGTGAGCTGAGTCTTGATTTGCTAAAAGGGGACGACATCATAATCATCTGTCTGTTGAGCTTCATCTGTTTGATTAAACATTCAACACATAAAACATAATTCATTAATCAAGACATTTAAACATTAATAATCATTAATTTCATTAATATAATACATAATTCAAGTACAAAAGTTTTAAATACATAAACATCTAATCATTACTTTTGCCTTGATCGGGTGTCTCTTCAGCTTGAGGAGCTGAGGACGAGGGTCTCTGATCTTGATTTCACTTTGTGCGCCTCTCCTGAACAGATGGATTTGAGGCTGATGCAGATGCATCACCTTCCTGATCATCCTCGTCATCAGCATCATCGTCTTTTCCCTTTCCACTACCACCTGCTTCATCCTCCTCATCATCTTCATCTGATTCATCATCAGAAGGATCATCATCATCTCCACCAACATCACCATCACCCTTAATCTTCAAGGGCTCACTTTTTTGTTCCCTTCAACCTCAGCATCAGTTTCTTGTTCTTCTTCTCCACTTCCTCGATCCTCTTAACATATGTCATCAATAGCTCGTTTTGTGTAGTCAGGGCCTGGTGAGCTCGAGCTAACGCTCTCTCATGAGTTGTGTTCTTCTCTGTCAGCTGGGCTATCTACTTGCACCGAGTGGTGTTAACCGCCATCAACTGACTCATCTGGTGAGCTCTCAGATCATCTGTCGCTAGAAGCTTAAGCACCAGTCTGTTGAGGCTGGCTAACTGCTCCTCTAACCTAATAGTGGGTAGAGAGGATCCCTGTAGAGCTGGGAATAAGGTGGAAGTGCCAGCTTGGGGTATAGTAGGTATGGTGGTGGATGTGGTATAGATGGGAGTGGGAATGTGAGTGGGTTGTGGTGGAATTGATGTATGGGTAGTTGAGGTAGATATGGATGTTTGAGTGGTGGTGGGAGTAGTAGTGGCTGTAGTGGTGGCACTAGTGGTAGGAGTGATGGTAGGGTGATGAATAGTGGTGGTGGTAGGGTGAGGAACAGTGGTGGTGGCAGTAGTTGTGGTGGTGGAAGAAGTAATCAGCATAATCCTTTGCCTATTGCCATTCTTCCCGTAGGGCTGGGCCATCCTCTTCCTCCTGGAGTCCTTGGCGATTGGGGCTCCCCCTGGGCTGATCGGCTGGTCGGGTGTGTACGTGGGATCTATGAGATCAGCATCACCACCCTTAGAACCAACTTGGCGTCCCCCAACCGCCTCTTTCCACTTCTCGGTAGCCACAACTCGGCTACTGACTCTCCTCGTTAGGGGCTCATCATTTGACTCCTCCTCATCTTCATCTACCAGGAAGTCCCGGTGGATGGCAGCCTGCTCAAATCCACCGGGAGCTGAGGAACTTCTCTGTGGAGGTGGTGGAGAGATAGTAGAAGTGTCGGTGGCTCGTGGTTGACTTGAGCCATCATCTCCACCACCCTGACCATCATCTTGGTCATCATCTTGGTCATCTTCTTCATCCTGAACCATAATGGGCTCAACATCCAAATCACTATCATCGTGGCGTCACATCTTTCGAGCTGGTGCCACGTAGTCCACGTTGGCCAGGTGGCCAAATAATCGCTTAACCGGGGGCTTCACCTGCTTCCCCCGGTACACTCTCATCCGTCCAAATTAGGTGTCGTCCATAACCTCCAGGGACACTGCATCATCCTTCTCCTTAGGTAAGTGAGGAAGCTTCTGATCAATGATCATATGAATAAACCTCGGGTACATAGATAAGCCTTCCTTACCCTTCGCCTTGATGTTCTCCGTCAGATACGTGAAGAACATCCGAGAGAAACTGAACGGGTAGTTCAGTACCAGTGCAACATATGCATTCTAGATTTGGTCATACATCTCATCAAATCCCCCATGCCGGGAGGCAATGCACTTAAGGATCACATATGCCAGGTACTTAAACTGTGGGCACATGTTGCTTTTGTTTATCATGCCGGCATTGATGTCGCTGGTGTACTTGATCCTTAAGAAGCATCCCTGAACAGTCAGGGGATGTAGCTTGGTTGCGTAGGCTCCGTCCTCACCCAAGTCCAAGACTCTCTGTAAGTCGTCTTCTCCGATGTCTATGTCTTGACAGAAGATAGAACTTCGGATACGGTATGGCTTATCAGATCGATCGACTACGGCATTCTCCCAGAATGCCTGCTGTATGGACCTATACAGTGTGCAGGGAGTCGAAATGGCGCGGTAGATCCTCGATCGATGGAGAAAGGCAATGATCCCGACGAACTCTGAAGCGTTCCGGGATGTAGGGTCTAGATGAGTACATATATTGTGCTTTTTGCTCATCGTCCATCTTTCAGCCATGTTGCTGCAATACAAGAAGCAAATAAGTTAGATCCGTTCATAGGGAAGAACAATTGAATTTGAACAGAGTGTATCTAACTAGTTCAATCGTAAGATTGAACCATACGACTGAGCTCAGTCGTACGATTGAGCCTACGATTGAACTTAGTCGTATGCTATGCCATGCGGTTGAGTCAGTCGTGCGACTAAGTTACCGATTGATTCAATCGCGTGATTGAATCATGCGTTTGGCTCAATCGTGCGACTGAAGTTCATCAGCATGTCCTTTCGCACGAGCACTGTTCAAGTCCAAAATTTTGAATCTTTTCAAAACGTTCAACTACACTTCGAGTTTGGATTCATTTGGTTCGCAGGGACTCGATATAACATTTAATGTCTTTTAAATACAAGTTTATGTACATTAAAGTGTTCTATTTTAGGGTTTTCAGTTAAGGTTCTTGTTTTGACAATTTCGGATTGTTTGGTTCGATTAATATCCTTATTAGTCACGATTTCAGTCTCATAGTACCTGTAGAAGAGCAATAATTGGTCAGCAACTCAATCGGAATGGTAATGACACTAATAAATTTTAAACAGAGTGGCTGGGTAGTTTGGCGGTTTTGAGAGTTTTTGAAGTCAAGTAGGTTTTACGACCGACTGAGTCCTTTTTATACTAATCTGTGTTTCAATCGTGCGACTGGACCTATACGCATGATTCATTCGTGCGACTGAGGTTCAGTCGTACGACTGATTTAAACTTCTTCGGCCAGTTGTATGCTTGGTTCATACTTATGATCCAATCATATACTTTGACCTATACTCATGGTCCAATCATGTAATTGGCTCATACTCATGATCCATTCATGCAATTGGTTCATACTTATGGTCCAATCGTGTGATTGGTCCATACTTATGATCCAATCGTGCGATTGGCTTATTCTCATGAGTTTGACTTCACTTTTCCCAACCTTTAAAAAACTTGAATTTTATATATGACATTATGACCATTGATCATCTCCGACATGACCCTTTTAACTAAAAACTTTTGATCACCTTAGACAAATCCTTTTAATCAAAACTGTTTGATCACCTCAGACGTGATCCTTTTACTTGAAAACCATTTGATCACCTCAGACGTGATACTTTTAACTTTAAGACCTTGTGATCACCTCAGACGTGTCCATTTAACATTCCAGAAACAAGCTTTTATCAGATTAATGTTAGGTTCAATTTGTGACATTCACAGATTTCCTCTTGTTACATAGTCCGATGACGACTAGATACAGACATAACTAAAACTAAGAAAAACTTTAAACAAACTGAATTAAGGCAATCTTTTTGTATTTTTCATATGAGGTGGGTTGAAAACATTTTAACTTTCCTTAAACGAGTTCTCCCCTGAGCAGAACAGTTTCAAGCATTCTCATCTTATCTACAAAGATTCTTATGGAATCATACACGCATAAACATAATTATTTGGGACCTTTTATATTTATGTAAATACAGAGAAAGTTATATTTACCAATCACAGAATCTTATTCATCTAAGAGTCAAGAGCAATAACAGAAAATCATGCTAGAGCTATTATGTAGTACATATTGATTTTGACCATTGGGGAATGCTACCACGATAATTGTCATTATATTTGTCCACCTAAATCCATACATAGATTTTTGACATACATTGGTGATTATTCAGGTTTATTATTTCAACAAGCATTTATGGATCCCACACTTATATGGTAATCAACTTTCCTCAAGAGATTTTGAGCGGTCTACGGGTTTTGACAAAAAGAAACTATTCTAAGAGCTTTCAAAGAGATGCCAAGCCTCAGGTCAGTGCCATCGCACAACAGAGAAGCGCAAACAATAATGAATTCTAGAATATTTAGATTGTGCTTATCCTCAGGTCAGTGCCATCGCACAGCAGAGAGGCACACAACCTATCTTCTTGTTAGAGCAATTTTATTATACATATAACGCACCAACGACAATTGTCATTAGCTTGATTGTGTTTCACATTTTTTCATTTTGCTCATTTTTATGGTCGTTCGCACATATTTGTGACGTTCATTTTGCGCTTCAACCCTTATTAGATATAAGTTGATTGTGTTAACCAGAGATAAGATGTAAACCCACAGCTTGTTGAACGGTTTAGTTTGAAAGTTGTTCACCAATGAAGTCTATTTGTCTATTGTGTTGAATCTACCGACACATCATATAATGGACTAGCAACCCCTTGATCTACTTTCACTATGTAACCACAGTAGCAGACTAGCTTACTATCATATTTCCACTCATTAGGCTGTGACTTCTTAGACTTATAAATTTCTGTACCTTTGAATATAGCATTTTAGAACAGTTTAAATCTTTTGGTGTCCCAAACAATTTGATGACTGTGTACTATCATTTTCCATTAAGTTGAATCGATTTCACAGATGTGATGTCTTTGCTTTTCAGCTTATCTGCCCGCCCTTGTTTTTTTTAGTAATTAAATACTAACTACTGAAACTAAAACTATTCTCCCCCTAAAATTCTAAAAACTGAAAATCTTTTTGTGATTTTTGAATTTTTAAAGACAGAAAAAATAAAAGAAAATAAAGAAAAATAAAAAATAAAAAATAAAACGTAGAGTCGGACTATGAACTTGATTCGTCTGGAATCACATTATCTTTATATTTAACGCCATTGACCTCTAACGAATAATGAAATCGAGGTTTATCAAACGCTTTAGTGTAGAGGTCGGCGCGTTGGAAATCCGTGTTTATTTTAGAAATATCGATTAATTGTTTTTCAAAACAGTCACGTATAAAGTGATATTTAATTCCGATGTGTTTAGTTTTGTGTGTTGGACCGGATCTTTAGTGACAGCAATAACAGCAGAATTATTAACAAAAATAGGGGTGTTATAAAATTGCAAATCGTAGTCTCGCATTTGCTGTTGAATCCAAATGATTTGTGAACAGCAACTTGCAGCGGTAACATATGCAGCTTCACATGTTGACAGAGCAACAGACGTCTGCTTCTTACACTACCTGGTGACTAATCGTCTTACAAAGAACTGACATCCCACATATGTGGACTTGTAATTCATCTTGCAACCCCCGTAATCCGAGTCACTATACGCTGTAAGCTCAAAGTCATCATCATGAGGATACCACAACCCAAGTGTTGGAGTACCCTTCAGATAACGAAATATCCTTTTTACCCCAGTCAGATGATTTACTTTTGGTTTTGCCTGATATCTGGAACAGAGACAAGTGGCGTACATAATATCAGGATGAGAAGCTGTGAGGTACATGAGAGATCTGATCATTCATCGATACATAGTGGCATCAACTAGATCACCATTTTCGTCGGGTGCCACATCATGGTTCATGACAAGTGGAGTGCTTGCAATCGTTGCATTCTCCATGTCAAACCGACTGAGGATATCTCCAACATATTTGGTCTGATGAAGGAAGATACCATTTGGTGTCTGATCTACTTGTAAATCGAGAAAGAACTTCATCTCTCCCATGGCACTCATTTCAAACTCAGCTTTCATCACAGATTCGAATTCTTTACATAATGCTTCGTTCTTGGAATCGAAGATTATGTCATCCACGTATATCTGCACCAATAGTAAATCACCGTCCTTTTCCTTGATGAACAACGTGCAGTCAATTACACCTCTACGAAAGCCATGTTTCAGCAGATGAATGGAGAGTTTCTCGTAGCAGGATCGAGGGGCTTGATGGAGCCCGTACAAAGCTTTATCTAGTTTATAAACTCTATCCTGATGATAAGGATCCTCGAATCCTTCGGGTTGACTGACGTACACTGTTTCACGGATCTCACTATGAAGGAATGCACTTTTCACATCCAGTTGATAAACTTTAATCTGCGTAAAAGATGCATAGGCTAGGAAGATTCTAATTGCTTCCATCCTTACCACAGGTGCAAACACATCATTTTAGTCAACTCATTCGACTTTCCTGAACCCTTGTACTACAAGCCTAGCCTTGTTTCTGATTATGACCCCTTGGTCATCCTTCTTACACCGAAGAACCCATTTAGTGCCAATCACCTTTGCACCTTTTGGTCTGTCCACAAGAGTCTAGACTCCTAACTTCTTGAACTGAAGGAGTTCTTCTTGCATAGCACTTACCCATGCCTTGTCTTTTAAAGCCTCGCTTACAAACTTTGGCTCAACTTGAGACACGAAACATCGATAAGCACCATCATGTAGATATCCCTTTTCCATGACTGCCGCATAATCAGCTGAGTACAACTGATTTCTTGTCTCCCGATAGAATATCCCCGATGATGTTATCCAGGGGATGATGCACATTAACTCGAGTTCCGGGAGTGGTGGGTACCGCTACTTCATTATCCAAATTCTGAATCCAGGGTTCAGTTTCTGTGGCTGTTGGAGTATGGGGTTCAGAAGTTCCAGTTGCATCATGATCAGATGCTGGTGTACTTTTAGTAGTGGGAACCTACTCCTCCTGGTTTGCACTCTCAGTTTCAACATCCTCATCATCGGAGGAAGAATCACTTACCTCAAGCTCTCCCCCTGAAAGGCTAGAAGTATCTTCTAATGACTCGTGTAGGAGTGTTCCGAACATCGTACATCATTTGAGCAGCTAACTCATCATTAGAATGGAAAGGAGGTAGATTGAAGGATTTAAAGAATCCATCATAGTCGAAGAAAAAGGAGGTCCTTTTCCCGCAGGGGGGTGGTGTATCTTTATACATCAACGTTGCACCACACTTCTACCTGACTAGTTGAGTTATTGTAAACCCTTTTGTCTGGTATACTGTATCCAAGGAAGATACCTTCTTCTGCCTTCTCGCAGAACTTCCCAGTCTGATTTTTCTTTAGCAGCATGCAGGGTGCGCCAAATGGTTGCAGATACTCTAAGTTGGGTTTACGTTGCTGGAGCAACTCGTAACAAGTTTTTCCATGACGTTTGACCACTAAGAACCGATTTAGAGTATAACATGCATTAGCCACTGCCTCGTTCCAGAATTGAACTGGCAGTTTTGAGTCAGCTAGCATTGTCCTTGCTGTTTCTATCAAGCTCCTATTCTTCTGTTCAGCAACGCCATTCATCTGTTGAGTGTAGGCAAAAGTGAATTGATGAACAATCCCTTTCTCATGACAGAATGCCTCCATTCACTGTTTCTTGAATTCTGTCCCGTTGTCTGAACGTATTTTCCTAACTTTCAGCTTGTAAAGTGACTCCAATGTGGTAACAAGATGTTTGAATGATTCAAATGTATCTGATTTAGCTTTCAGAAACATCACTGAAGAGAATCTTGAGTAATCATCCGTCACCACAAAGCAGTACTAATCCCCAACTATGCTCTTTGTGCTGACTGGGCGAAACAGATCCATGTGTAGAAGCTCGAGAGGAATGTCGATAGAATTAACTTTCTTTGACTTGTGAGACTTCTTTGTCTGTTTTCCTTTCTTGCATGCTATGCAGAAGTCTGGAAGCTGGAAGTTCTTGACAGTAACTCCATCTAACAAATCATTCTGAACCAAATGATTCATCTTCCAGGGATTGATGTGCCCCGTTCTCCTATGCCAGGAAAGTGAATCTCTTTCTGTTGCTTTTGACAAGAAGCACTGAGTAGTAGACACAGTTGTGGAGGCTTTTGATAGGTCCAAGACATACAGGTTGTTATATCTTGAAGCCGATATTAGAACTTGCTCCTCCGGGATGACATACTCCTTCTTCAGTATGTAGCACTTCTTGCTGTCAAACACAACCTTGAAATCCTTATCACAGATTTAGGAGACGGAAAGCAAGTTGTTTTGCAATTGCTGAACATCGTTGACCTTGTCAAGCTTCACTTTCTCGTTTCCCACTTCGCCTTGTACGGTGATGTAACATCCTTTATTCCCAGCAAATGATACGTGTCCCCTTTAATTTGCTTGACATTGAAAAGGAGGGACGAATTCCCGGTCATGTGCCTGGATGCCCCACTATCAATAATCCAGGTATTAGTGATAGCGCTGTAGCGGGCACCCTGCACATACGAAGGAAATGATTAGTTTAGGTTTAGGACCCAAGCCTTAACTGGCTTGGGTGTCCCAGAGGTATCACACATCATGAACTCAACCCACTGACCTTTAGAGGATGAGGACACATCTTTCTTATTTTTGTCATCAGTATCAGACATATTACTTGATTTTTCCTTCCATAAATCAGTTTTTTATGTAAGGCCTGTTTGTGGTAAACAGACGACTGGCTTATGGTTTTAAATTTTGGTTCACTAATAATCCTAGGTTTAACCTTAGGTGGCACAGCTTCGCTTTAAGCTTGTCTGTGTTGACTTTGGTGTTTTGGTGGAGTATTAGATCTAATTTTAGAAAATCTTGGTTTTTTATCATCAAAAAGTTCAATTTTCTTTTAGATGTCTGATAGTAAGGACAATTTGAAGAAATATGTCCTCGTTTTTCACAACTGTAGTATGATCTCCCTTCGACAGTATGAGGAAAGTTTTGATGTGGGGTTGAGTTTGGTCGGGGGCTGGGTAGTTTCGCTTCCTTTTTAGATGTTTCACCTTCTTTAACAAACTTAATTGTTTTGACATTTTGAACATCTTTTGCTTTCATTTTATTAGGATTTTGATGATTTACACATTTAGGGTTCATTGATTTAGACTGTTTAGGTTCTGAAATAGACGTTTGTGAACCTGACCCTAAGTTAACCCTTTTAATTTTATCATCCAAATCCTCAACATGCATCTTATCTTTAGATATAGAAGTAGTAGCCTTCTGTTAAGTAACAGAATGCATAGTTTTACCTATAGAATCTGGATCACTGACCAGACGAGTAGACACCACATGATCCTTTACTGGGTTATTATTGATTGGTCTGTATTTATTATTTAAAAGGAATGCATGTGGTGGCGGTACTACCTTATATCCCAGTCCTTCCCCGCAATTTCATTCTTTCACTAAGTTTTGAACTATGTGAGAGGAACTTGCTAAACTGTGCAGTTTTTGTTTTAATGAATCAACTTCAACTTGCAAAACTGCTTTTTCCTTTTTAGTTTCTTCCAAAGTGATTAAGTAGAACTTAATCTCATTTGATTGATTTAAGGCAACAACCTCGGTTTCCCTTAGTTGTTTCCCTAAAAGTTCTAACTTTTCTTTGAAGCTGCACTCATTTTGTTTTAAAACATGATTTGCTTCAGTGCAGAGTTGTAAATCATTTACTAGATTATCATTGTGTTCTAATAACCTAGCAAACTTTAAATCAATGCTTTCTCTAAATTTATTACATTCAGCACAAGCATGTTTCTCAAATAGTTTGTCTTTAGAGTATACCTGTGTAGAACCAAACGAATCAGCCATCAATGCAGTGTCAGACTCTTCAGTAACTGAAGATTCTGAGTTTGCAGCACTTAGTTCCTCTTCAACAAGATTATCAACGACATCCATAGCTTCTTTGATATCTGAACGTGCATGCTCAGCTATGATGTCTCCTTCACTTGCAGATCCATCATCCAAGGTATCAACTAATGCAACATTTGATTCTCCCTCAGATACAAATCGGAAGGACAGTCTTGACCTTCATCTCCCTGAGCAACCAAAGCCTTAGATTCTTTACTTGATGATGCTCCAGCCTTCTCTTTATCTTGACGGTTGAATGTAGGAAAATGATTTCCATTCCCAGTCTTCTTTGGCTTTATGCACTCACGTTTGAAGTGCCCATTTTCTCCACAGTTGAAGCACATGACCTTGGTTTTATTAAACCTAAAATTAGTATCCTTAGTAGCAACCAAGTTCTGCCCTTCTTAGCCCGTCTAACAGCACTAACTAAGGCCCATATGATATCCATGTGCTCCAACTCAGTTTCATCAACTTGCTCGTAGTCTTCGTCAACAAGATGATAGTTTCCAATCTTCCCAGTGACTAATCCATCATAAAATTGAATAACAGCAACTAGAAGATCCATGTGTTCTTTAGCAACTTCCACAGTGACATTTCCAAGATTCTCGGTCTTCAGCTTGGTTGTATTTGCCTCAGGAACAATGTATTGGGTTCCAGATGACCCTGACGTTTCGTTTCCTGAGGAACTACTTTAGGAAGGAGCAGAAGAGTTAGACACAAATGCCGTTTGTAGCGGTGCGCCAGATGAGTCCAGAGTTAGAACAGAATTGTACAATGCAGGATTCTGAGCGTAGGATCCTTTCTTTGACTTGTATTTCTGATGCAGTTCTTCCTCCCTTAACTTCAAAATGAAATCATTTATGTCTAATTAGCAAGAGTGTCATTTGGTCTCAGATTAGACACAAATGGATCCTATTTGTCTGGCAGACCATCAGCAAAACTTGAAACTTTATCTTCCATGGATGTGGTCACGCCATGAGTATGCAACTCACTCATCAGATGATAGAACCGGTCAATGATATCGTCCAAGCTCTCTTTCCCAATCGGAGAGAAGTTGTCAAATTCCTTTTTAAGAGCTTTTGCCTTCAGTGCCTTCAGAGTTACATTACCTTCGTATCGTTTTTCCAAGGCCTCCCATAACTTCTTTAACTGCTTATTCTCAGAGAACTGATGGAATATGTCCTTAGGTATAGACTGAGTCAACAAGGCATATGCTTTCTTTTCAGTATTATGCAGAGTCTTCTAGGATTCACTTATTCCTCCCAAAGTCAATTTCACCCCATTAGCACTGACTGGTACAGTATAACCAGTCTCTATAGACGTCCCCAGATTTGGGTCAACTCCATTCAAGTAGATCTCAAACCATTGTTTCCACTGAGGATACTCATCCAACGTTAATAACTTTGGCGGTTTGTTCTGGTTCCCTATCTCATTTTCCAAAAGTAGGAGATTCTGGATATGCGAGTCTTTATCGGCAGTGAATGCAGCAAACTGATTTTCCATTTCTTTGAACTTGATGAACTTAGAACATGAGAGATTGACTTGTGCGATTGAACAAGACGACTAGGTCAATCGTGCGATTGAAGGATGCGAATGACTTCAATCGTGCGAATAAATAGGAGGTTTGAGGTCAACCGACTGGAATAACTCAACCATGCGAATGAACTGTGCGAATAAGTTCAGTCGTGCGATTAAACTATGCGAATAAGATTCATTCGTGCGATAGAGCTAATCGTGTGACTGAGGCTGCTGTTGCGGGAAAAAATCGAATTTTTGAACACTTAGACACAAAAATACGAATTTTTACAAACCCTAATCTGCCGTATGGTAAAAGGTCAAAACTTCAACATAAAGACTCGTCAAAAACACGTTTTTGAAGCAAAAAAATGGATCTTTTGATTGAAAACGTTGATTTTAACACCAAGACCAATTGAATCCACGCAAAATCACGAGCCTAAGCTCTGATACCACTAGTGAGGACCGTTTTCGTACGGAGTACTAACGGATTCTGCGTGAGACCAGATCAAATAGCGTGGAATTCTATTTGATTAGCGATCCAATCAGTGAGAATGAACAACCTGATCGATCTAACGACTAAACAAACATTAAGAACGAGTTAGAATCAATCAGGAACGAACTATGAACTTGGATGGGCGACTTAGGACGCTCTGGACGGCTAGGGTATGAAAGTATTCGAAGTGTTATGCTTTTCCACGAATTATGTGTTATTTATAGGTTTTCAGTGTCCATTCGTACGACTGAACCATTAGCATGGTTCAGGCGTGCGAGTGACTCATGCGTCTGACTCATACACACGACTGAAGGTTCAGTCGTGCGACTAGATCAGTCTTATATCTTAGTCATGCGACTGATCTAGTCTCCTGATTCAGTCGTGCGACTGGTCCATAAGTATGGTTCATTCATGCGTATGGGCCATAAGTATGGTCCATTAGCATGAATAACCAAACGACTAAGTTGAACACATTATTTCTAAGTCATTATTGGCTTAGAACTATGTACAACAACTTCAAACCTATATATATAGTTCATACATGTGAATCATACTCAATACAATAATAATATGAAATAATCAAACACATATAAACATTAAAATGCATTTCATTTATCATTGTGTCATCACATTATATCAGTGTAACAAATGAAAGACTATTACAATTAAGATCATAAACTAGGTACATAATGTATCAACATAATCTTCTAATCTTACTTATTTAAGGACTTTCTTTGCATATGCTGATTGCTTTAGCTTTATCTTTCTTGATTCTTAACATACTTCAATTCGTAAATGGTACGTTAGTGGCCCTAGATCATTCATTCAAACTTGCCTTCCACTTCTTTCTTGATGCTTGTTATGTCATTCATTGAACTTACTATCACTATGATTCATCAACATTAACACCAATTTTTATAGTAGTGTTTGATGGGTTTGGGTTTTGAACCTGAACAAGAACAAGAACAAAATTAATGAATCCTCCAAGGATCATTTTTAATCTCTCAATAATAACAACAAGTTGTTATTGAATAAATAAGTCAATAATCAGGGTGCGGAAACCTATGATTAATGATATGAACTCTATGTGTGTTGTGGATGATGAACTATCTGCTGTGGAGGAATGACTTAGATTGTCCGTTGTATTTAATAGTTGTCGCTGTGAGCATTTGACTGTCCGCTGTGGGCACTTGTCTGTTTGTATGTTATGATCCGCTGTAGAGTTTCTCGTCCGCTGTGGATTCAAACATCCGTTGTAGAATTTACTCATCATTTGTGTATACTTGGACATTTCTTCTAAGACTTCATTAGTTGCGCCTTCTTATTAATTCGTTATGGGCAGGCCTTCATCAGCTGTGGACACTTAGCAAACAATTCCTTTGATCTATAAAACCTGAAAAGGAAATTTAAACTTAATTAGTGTTTGATAAGAATGTTAATGATGTTTGAATGTTAGTAAATGGTTGTTTGAATGTTAGAACACATTATGGTTGATTATGGCAGGCATTATCCTTTAATGCATTAGTTGAGTCCGACAGTGTTCTTAAGAGTTCTCTTGTAAACTACTTGTTCTTGACGACATCTTTTAAATCCAATTTCCTTTAATGTGTTTTTAGTCTAAGATTCCATGCTCTTGGTGCTTGCTTTAAACCATATAAAGTTTTCTTTAACTTATGGATTAGTTTCTTCTTTTCTTTCTTCACAAACCCATCTGGTTGTGTTAGATGTACGTCTTTCATTAAATCACCATGTAAGAATGCTGATTTTACATCTCAATGATGTACTAGCCATCCTTCTTGTGTTGTTATTGCTATTAGTAGTCTTATGGTTTTCATTCTTGCAATAGGTGTAAATACTTTATTATAGTCTATACCTTCATTTACCTTTTACTACTAATCTTGCCTTGTGCTTGGTGATTTCTCCATTTGCATCTTTCTTGACCTTGAAAATCCATTTTAAACCTAGCCTTTTGATTTGTAGAAAGTGTTATGAGCATTCACATATTATTCTTTTCTATTGAGTCTATCTCACGTTCCATTACTTTTATCCATTGTGGATATTCTGCTGCTTCTTTATAGTTGATAGGTTACATCATATGCTAGGTATGAATTTTAATATTCTTCTAGTTGAGAGGTCTAGTTTCATTATAGATGCTTCTTAGTGATCTTGGTCTTTGAACTGGTCTATTTAATGAACCTGGTAAACTATCAATTTCTTGAACGCTTTATAGTTGATAGGTTATTTAATGAACCTGGTGAACTATTTTGCTGAGGTGTATAAGGTGTTGTGAGTCGTCTTAAGGTTCCTTCATCTTCACAGTACGAGGTTAAGGCATTTGAGGTAAATTTACCTCCATGATCGGCTCTCAACGTCTTGAGTTTATGCCTTGTTTCTGATTGAGCTTTGTTTCTAAACTTTTTGAAAATATCATATACTTGATCTTTTGACTTAAGCATGTATATCCACATATATCTTGAATAGTTATCGACTAGTAAAAAGAAATAATTGTTACCAGCTAAGGATGTGGGTGAGATTGGCCCACATAAATCTGCATGTACTAGTTCTAGAGTTTCTTTGGCTTTAAACTTTGCTTAAGAGGGAAATGGTAATCTGCTTTGCTTTCCCACGAGACATGCATCACAAATCTGGGTAGGATGGTCTACTGTCGGTAGTCCATGTGCCATACCTTTAGTACTTAGCTGCTTTAACGAATCAAAGTTGATATGTCCTATACGTGCATGCCATAACCATGCTGGAGTGTCCATCCTTTCTTGTAGACAAATTGGACATTCTATTCTTAGCTTAACTTTGTAAAGTGTATTGTTGTTCTAGTGACTTTCATTAACAAACAGTCGTGAGGATCAAACATCCAAAGGTACTTATCTTTCATAACAATCTTGCATCCAGTTTCAATAATTTGCCCTAGGCTTAAGATGCTACTTTGAAGGTGTGGAATGAAGTAGGCGTGTGTGTTTAACTTATGTTTACCATTCTTGCGTTCCAATAAGATTGATCCTTTTCCTTTTTCGTTGACACATGATCCATCTCTAAACTTGAGATTTCTTGTTATTCTTTCATTTAATTCAGTGAAATAGGAGCATTCGCCTGTCATGTGATTACTAGCTCCATTGTCCAAATACCATATTCCATCTTTCGTATTATCACCTTGATAACGTTGTAGTAGGAATTTCGTTTCATCTAGAACTACTGCTTTCTTTTCACCAACGGTCATAAGTAATGTAAGGTCTTCGTCCTCCGTTACAAGGTAAGATTCTTCTTGCTTAATTCGAGGTTTAGGAAATTTGGATGTGATATGTCCTAGTTCGTTACAATTGTAACACTTTACATTGCTCATATCCCTTCTAGGTCTATTATTGTTAATCTAACGCTTCTTAGTGAAACTCCTTTCACTTATTTGATCTCCTTGGCCATTCTTGTCAAAGCTTCTCTTCTCGTATCTTTGACTCTTGCCGTAATCGTTGAACTTCCTAAAGTTCTGCTTACCTCATTCTCATTATAGTTCTTTTAGTTGTTGTAAGGCTATTTCTCGTACCTTATAAACAATAGCTTCTCTTGACCTGTAGGTCCTAATTTCTTTTCTTCTTTAGACTTAAGTCGTTCCTTGTAGGCTTTAAGTCTTCCTATTACTTCGTCGTGTGTCATTGTGTTAATATCTGAATATTTCCCTATAGATGCAATAATTTGCAAAAGCTTCTCTGGTACTAAATCTAATAGTTTACGTACCATGGTTGCTTCGTCAATCTTTGTTCCTATGCTCTTTGACTTTGTGTTTATTGCGCTTAATCTTTCGACAATCTGATCTATGGTCTCTTTCGCTCTCATTGAAAGCATCTCAAAATCTATGCGCAATGATTGAAGTCTAGCTTTTTAAACTCTATCAATACCAACATGCCTTGTCTTTAAGGCTTCTCGAATATCTTTCGTTGTAGTATGAGAGTCACTTGCATCACCATATCTTTGGGTATTGCTTGAAATAGATAAGCAATCGTCGTCCTATTTTTTTGTCATCGACGTTTGTACCTTTTCGTGGTTCAATTGCTTTTAAAAGATTATTGGCATTCAAAATTACCTTTACACGAATAGACCAAATGTGTAATTTGTAGATGTTAGCATCGGTGTTTGGAGGCTAACAAAGAGCGTGTCTTTACTAACAGTCTCTTCTTTATTCTCTTTCGTCATTTTGGGTTTTGATGGGGACTTTGTCGGTGTAATCTTCTTTTTCCCAATTGTTCAACGTAGTTTGAACTTCCCAAGGCTTAATATAACTTGTTTGACTTTCCCTTAATCAAACTTGATTAATTTTGACTTTTCTTTTCTTTAAAAATCAAAATTTACTTTTATTTGATTTATTTTTAAAAAAACAAACTTAATATTTTGTTTTATAAAATATTAAAATTTTGTTTTAAAAGAAGTGTGAGGTTATTCTACAAAGTGTATTTTTGCTACAAAGTGTATTTTTGCTACAAAGTGTATTTTTGCTATAAAGTGTAATTTTGCTACAAATTGTGAGAAGACACAATGAGGCTAAAAAAGTCATAAAAAATTAATATCTCACAATTAAAATCAAATTTTAAAAAAGTAATTCAGAGCATCTGTTCCTCTCAATGTCCTCTTTCAAAAAAAATAATAAATAATAAATAATTTTTTTTCATTGTGTCTTTATATCACACAATTACGTCATTGTGTCTTTTATATTGACACAATGACGTCATTGTGTCTTTCATAATGACATAATGAAGTCATTGTGCCTTTCATAACTGACACAATAAAAAATCATTAATTTTTTTATTTTATTTAATTTTTGTTTATTTTGTTTCTTAGTGAGGACGACTAGGGGAACAAAAGCTCTGAATTGCTTTTTTGAAATACAATCTAGATTGTGAGATATAATTTTTTGTGTATTTTTTTGACTTATTGTGTCTTCTCACACTTTGTTGCAAAAATACACTTTGTTGTAAAATACACTTTATATTTAAACCTTTTTATTAAAAGAATTCACCAACTAAAATATTCCTTAAATCAATCGAATCCTCCAAAATAATAAGTCAAATCTATGCTTTTGACTTTTCTTTTCAAATTTTGAATTCAAAATTTTCAATATCAAAAAATTCTCTCTGTTTGACTTTCAAAAGTTAAAATTTTCAAAAATTATCTTCTTCTTCTTTCGTCCCTATACCTATTTTGTTGATAAACGATTACTTAATCAAGAACTTAGTTTTGTTTCTTTTCGATTTGAAACAAGGGCTTGGAAAAAAGAAATCCTGATCGATCCTTTTTTTCTATTGATTTTGAAGAACGTTTCTGAAATCGATTTTCCAAAATTGATTCTTGAAAACGTTGGAGGGGATCGGATTGAATCATAGCTCTTGACTTTTGATTTATTGTTCTTATTTTGACGTGCCAGAGTCGCCAGCTTTTCTATATATTCCGGTCGGTTCTTAATAAACGTTTCTAGGTTTCAAAAAAACAATTGATCCTCTTAATAAATTGATGATATTGATCACTTTCTTGATCTATTGACGACGATAATGATCTGTATATCGATATCCACTTCTCTTATATCGAATTCGTTCCAATACGTGTCTCGGTTCTTACTTCTTGAAACAAGGACGAAGATTTCACTCTTTTTCTTCGTGAAACCATGGGGAACGACGATGATCAAATCGGAATCAACAAACAATCTCATAGTTGTTGATTTGTGTTACGTTTTATTTTATGTTTTTAAATTAGTAATAAGTCTAGGGGTTGTTATGTTTTATTCATATTGTTAAGAGGTGGTCATATGTAACTTGCATTCCTATATCATGTATGTTACGTATGATAATGGATATTTAGAATTTGAATTGAACTATCTCCTATCTCCTAGCTTCTTCTTCTCTCTTGTTGGTTTAACCCTATCAATGGTATCAGAGCTAAATCCAGGCGATTCTCATCGGATTCGCTGCCACTACCATGACGAACACACGTAATCAAGATGTTGAAAAGACCCTCAAGGATCACGACAAGGCTATCACCAATCTCCAAGTTACACTTGCTGCAATGATGAAACAACAAGAACAACTGGTAAAGCAACAAGAACAGATGTTAAAGGCGTTCAGTGAAAATAAGTCTTTTGGTTCAGGTAGTACATCGGGTAAGGCGGTCGATGGGGACCAAAGGATGGGTAATCGACCAATGCGAGTTGGGAAGGTCGAATTTCCTCGGTTTAACGACGAAAACGTAGCGGGTTGGATTTACCGTTGCGAGCACTTTTTTGCCATCGACGATACCGTAGACAATCTGAAACTCAGGTACGCAGTCATACACCTCGAGGGGGATGCGATTGAATGGCATCGATCGTTTATGAAAACACGGGGAGCCACTGTGGCGGAACTACCGTGGGAGGACTATGTTCGGGCCATTACTGCCCGTTTTTCCAATGCTATGTTTGAGGACGCGATGGAAGAAATAACATCGTTTACCCAAACATATTCACTAAAGGAGTATAATTATTCCTTTGATGGTTTGTTGAATAAGGTAACTATTAGCGAGACATATGCTGTTAGCTTATATTTGAAAGGGTTGAAACCCGAAACCAAAGGACCCGTAAAAATGTTCAAGCCTCAAACACTACATGAAGTGTATGGGTTAGCGAGAATTCAAAACATCAATAACATGAGTTTGATAAATCGACTCAATGTTGATGAAGATGGGTCATAACATGTCAAGAGTGGGAGTGAAGTTGGCAAAATAACACCCCCGCTTAATGCTTCAAAACTTCCCTTGTTACCAAGTCCAATAACCGGAGCCACCGAGCCTTTGAATTCTAAAGGGGAACTCTTAGCTCGAGGTGCTTGACGAGTGATGAACTCGAGTTAAAAAGGGCAAAAGGGGAGTGTTTTTGGTGCACAGAAAGGTTCGTTCCGGGCCACAAGTGTAGAAAAAACAGCTTTACATACTCGAGGTGGTAGAAGATGAAAAACAAGCAATAGAAGAGGATGAAGACAAGGTTCCATGAATTGCTTTTTGAGGGAAAAAAGTAGGTTAAGAAGGGAGTATTGTTACGTTTTATTTTATGTTTTTAAATTAGTAATAAGTCTAGGGGTTGTTATGTTTTATGTTTTGAAATTAGTAATAAGTCTAGGGGTTGTTATGTTTTATTCATATTGTTAAGAGGTGGTCATATGTAACTTGCATTTCTATATCATGTATGTTACGTATGAGAATGGATATCTAGAATCTGAATTGAACCATCTCCTATCTCCTAGCTTCTTCTTCTCTCTTGTTGGTTTAACCCTATCAATTTGGTTCCAAATTCGTATCTCTGTCTGCATGTGTAAAACAGGAATGAATTATATTGCTTGTGTTCTTTGTGAATTCTTGGAACCGAAGGTTGTGATGCCACTTAAAGATCCAGGGTCTGTGTTTTGAGAGAGAATTGTAAGAAATCTGAGATGCATTACGTTACAAATGAATGTTTACATTGGTATTTTATACCCTTACGTTTCTTGGGGTGCAAGTAACATAACTACCCCTTTAACCAACGTATCTATGCTATAAGAATAATAAACTTATAATAAAAAGAATTAAGTCTATTTAAGTTCTATGTGAGTAATTACAAAAATCTCAAACCCCCATATTTTACTTGTGTTCGATGAAGTTTAAGGTTTTGAGACTAATTTGGGGTTGTTCATGTTTATGTGTATGATAGTTAATTCAAAGGATGATAACAAGGAGGAGAAAGTCAGAAAACCAAAAGGGAAGAAATGGTTATACATAATCTTCTAAAAATCGCTAGACGCTAGTCGGGCAGCGAGTTAGGGACTAGGGATTAATCGAGATTAATCGCATTGGAACTTTTATATATCATTTTTAGTTTTATATGTAAATACACACATTTAATATGTAATTTTAATAAAAAGAAGTTTAGTTTTATATATAAATACACATATTTGACCGGAATTTCCAAGTTTAAGCCGGATTTTCCAAGTTTTGGTCGTATATTTTGAAAGTCGCTAGAACCCTATCAGAATTTTGCCTGAATCACATATTTTTTGCCTATTAAGACCGCCTAGGGTCCGCCTAGGTTCCATTTTGACCCCGTTGACCGCCTAGCGATTAATTGGTCGATTAGCAAAATTCTATTGGGTGACCGGCAGGTTTTCGATTAAGCGCCGATTAATCGGTGATTAGTGCCAATTTTGAAATCATGGTTATACATAATGGTAAAATCTAATCTTATATTAAAAATGGTATTCCTCATTTCATTAACTTAAATAATTTTTTTTCCTTATTATATTTCAGTTTCGATGACGGATGTGTGTTTGTTGTCTACAACCAATGGTTCAGTCATAGCTAAATAGCTATATTGATTTATTATCATTATAATAAAACAAAGACTAAATTACCCTATATATGAAATTTGCAACTTCATAAGCAGTTGCTTTTGGTTTGTTGATGGTTTGGCCACCAAGGTTTTGAGGGTTTTCATTT
Organism: Flaveria linearis; assembly: GCA_024085815.1. Taxonomy (NCBI): domain Eukaryota; kingdom Viridiplantae; phylum Streptophyta; class Magnoliopsida; order Asterales; family Asteraceae; genus Flaveria; species Flaveria linearis. The sequence continues at coordinate 28,375,659 of CM044013.1, forward strand.
TACCCCCTCCCCCAAATTAAAAAATGTTATAAGGGGTATTTGTGTTGGTTTTGGCCGGTGTTTATGTTGGTGTTGGCCGATGTGTCTCGGCTGATCGTTGGGTCATTGCTTTTTTCCACCTTTGTGCCGCCTCACCCTTCTGCTGGCGCCAAGAGACGCCTATGTCGGCGGCTGGTGGTCCATGGTATTGTTTATGTGTGGCGGCTCAGGTGGACCCAACTATCACCGCCGGGCCTAGATCTATGGGTCTGACGCTGCCGGCGGTCTATCAACCGCCTTTGGTGGCGTCTGCGTAACCCTCAGGTACGGTTCTTCCCATCTTTTGCTTGGTGTTTGCGAATCTGGTGGATCCATGTATCGCCACTATCAATGGATGGTGGTGCATGTTGAGCCTGCCTTAGATCTGTCGACTTAGATGCCGTCGCCGGTTTGTCGACCCCCTTCGGTGGCGTCCGCGTGATCCTCAGGTCCCATTCTACATATTTTTTGCTTGATGATGACAGCGCTTGACACATCTGAGAGCCCTAATTAGATTTTTGATGAATGCGTATTGATGGCCGACGTTGGTAATATTACGGGCTCCATGGGTTCTGACACTGCTTTCGGTGGCGTTTGGCCTTGATGGTGGTGTTCTAACCACCTCTGCACTCCACCTTGGAGCATGTCGACCGTGTTGGATGGCTGCTTTCAACTGTTATTTGGGGTTACTTTCTTTAGCTCAATGATGACGCCGTCTGACGTGTCTGAGAGCCCTAATTAGATTTTTGATGATGCGTATTGATGGCCGACGTTGGTAATGTTACAGGGCTCCATGGGTTCTGACACTGCTTTCGGCGGCGTTTGGCCTTGATGGTGGTGTTCTGACCACCTCTGCACTCCACCTTGGAGCATGTCGACCGTGTTGGATGGTTGCTTTCAACTGTTATTTGGGGTTATTTTTTCAATGTTGCAAATCTGGCATTTGGGCTTTGTTGCTTCGTTCGATGACGATGAGGAAAGCCTCACCTGAGAACCGATAATACATGGTTTTCCAGGTCGTTCTATGATTATGAGGACGGGTCGAACCCACTCACTCCATCTACGTCGTTATCTCTGTTAATTTGGGTCTCCTTTTGAATGTTTAGAATGTTTTTTGGTTCGAGGATGATGACGCAATCATCTGAGAACCTGTTGACCTTTTGTGAAAACTGTTGTGTAGTTATTTGGTTTAAATCAGTTCGTCGTTTATGACGTTTTTTAGTCATTTGGTTTACAACCTAACGGATACATTGCAATGGTTAAAGTGCAACAGCCAGCTAACAGAAAACAACGAACGCAAAAAAGGAAAGGCAATTTCACGCAACGCGCGTATTGGAACTCAACTAGTTGTGGATAAAATTGTAGGTTTTTAAATGTACTGCCTTTGTTTTAAAGCGCATGTATATTTTTAGTAGAGTAATGTGTTGTTTGGCAACTTTTGAATGGGTAAGTGTTAAATCAGTAAGAGGTCTGAACCAATAAGTGTCGAACCAGTTTAAGACTGTTTGGTTGAAAATCTGAATGGTTGTATAGAAACAACACCACCACCAACAACTCCAATATAATGAATACAACCTTGAAAAACAAAGATCTCTGCTGAGATTGAAGCTAACGAAGTTGGAAGATCGTGAGATTCGAAATCCTAGAAACGATGATGGAGGCGTGAGGGGGATGCGAAGAAATTACCTGTGAATCGGTGCTGATGGTGACCAGGTGGCGCCTACTGGTGGTGCGCCGCGGCCGATGGTGGCGCTGTTGATGATGGTCGGTGACAAAGCTGGAAGATCGTGAGAATCGAAACCCTAGAAATGACGACGGAGGCGTGAAGGGGGATGCGAAGAACCTGTGAATCGGTGCTGATGGTGGACGCTGATGTTAGTGGCGCCTACCAGTGGTGCACCGCTGCCGATGGTGGCGCTATTGGTGATGGCCAGTGACGATGAGTGTGCTGGTATGGCGAGGACCGCTGCTGTTGTAGTGTTGAAGGGGAACAAGTAGTTGGTCAAATATAAACTCATATCTGACCTAAAAAGTGGTCAGTCAGACATGTTTTTCAATCAAATGTAACCCAACCAAACACCCATGTTTGACCGAGTCAGACATAAAGATCTGAATGGGGTCATTAAGACCCAACCAAACAGCCCTAAATTATTATTTTGGTCCATATGGTTTGATTAATTTTACCATTTGAGTCTAAAAAGGTATTTTTTAACAAATCAGGGTGCAAGGTTTGTATTCTATAACTATTTCATTTCAATACATTAACAAAGTTAGATTTTTCAGTTATTTTCTAATAAAAAGACCACAATACCCTTGGACTGAAATTGTTATTTTTAATAACCTCAAGGACCAACAACGTAACTTACTTTCACAAAACATATATTTATATTATATATATATATAGTAAGCTACGCTTTTCGTCCATGTGGTTTGGCGGTTATAATGTTTTTCATCCAATAGTTTAAAAACATCTGGTTTAACCACTGTGGTTTGAATTTTGTCACAACTAAATCCAAACCGTTAACTTCATTCAATCTCTCTGTTAACTTTAAAAAAAAAGACAAGAATACCCTTGGACTAAAAGTGTTACTATCATACAAATATATAAAAGAGTAAATTATGATTTTAACCCCATCTCTTTTGTCTTGGTATGGTTGCTGGCGAGTGGCGGTGTGGTTGCCGGCGAGTGTTGGGTGGTGGCAGTGGAGGTGGTATAGAAGTGGTTAAACAAGACAAAAGAGATGGAGTCTGGCCGACAACCCCACACCCCCAGTATGATCACCATGTTCGTGTCTAAATTCGCTTTTTTCCGGTAAGATGCGTGCTGCTCACTACCGTCGCCGTCGTCGCCGCCGCCGCTGCTATCCTCCGATGGCGTCATAGCGTCTGTATCGAGTAGCAGTGGTTGTGTCATCGTTACCCACGTCACAAACACACTAATAGCCGAGAAATATCACCTTAAACCAACAGAAACTGGATCAAAGTGCAGGATTATGCAATTAGGGTGTAGATCTCTTTCCTCCACGGGAACCGAACGACAAAAGAGACCCCAACTTGGGGATCCATTTGATTATGAACTCTGAAGATCTTCAATTCCTAATGTTCTTGTGCTCTTTGTAGACATGAATTCATGGGAGAAACATGGGATTGTTCGATTCTTCGAGGTGAACTTGATTTTATGACAAAGAACTATGCTCTGTTCAAGAAAATTTTGGGGATTAAAAGTTAAACATAGTGAAAATTGTTGGTTGGATGTTTGGAGAATGGTGGTGGTGCGGTGGTTTAATGAGCGAGAGTGGCGATGGTGGTGTGGGTTTGTTGGTCAAAGTTGAGATGGAACAGATCAGAACCACCTCCGTCACAGAGAGGGAGAGTGAGAGAGAGAGAGAGAGAAGAAGAGAAGGGAGAAACAGATAAGGTGGTTACGGACATGGGGGTGGTTGTGGTGTGGCAGTAGTGAGGGTTGTTTAGGTTTTAAGGGAAGATATGGGGAAGGGGTGGTCTGATGGAGATGGTGATGGTTTGATGGAGATGGTGATGGTATGGTGGTTTTCGTTTTAAGGGAAGAGATGGGGAAGGGGTGAGGGTGGGGGTAGGATTATTAAAATATATTATATTAGGGGCATTTTTGTCTTTTCATAAAAAACTAACAGAAAATTTAGACGCCGTTAGTGAAACGTAGTTAATTGTGACAAAATTTAAACCACAGTGGTTAAATCGTGCGTTTTTAAACTATTGATGAAAATCGTTATAACCACCAAACCACAGGGACGAAAAGCGTAATTTACTCATATATATATATATATATATATATATATATATATATATATATATATATATATTATACACAAAATGTTTTTATTTTTATTTTTCAAATTTTATAAATTTATTTTTAAACCGCTCGATTTTTAACATCGTAGTTAAACCATTCACCTTATATACAGAAAATTTAAAACCGTTTAGCTTATTAAACTTATTATTTAAACTGTTAGGCTTATTTAAATGTCCTTTCAAATTTATTTGTTTTATTTAGACAGTAAAAGTATTTTTAAATGTTATTTATTTAAACTCTTTTTAATTGTTCAATTCTATTTAGCGTCTTTTTTTAATTTTTGATTTTATTTATACTTGGTTTTTTAACCATTCGGCTCATTTAAACGTAATTTTATGTCGTTCTTTTATTTGTACGTATTTTTATCATTCGTTTATTAAAAAACTTCATTTTTTACCATTCATCTTAATTGATCTTTTCTCTCTTTTCGATCGTTTTTATCGTCTTCCATTCAAGTTGACTTAAAAGTGATTTCTACTTTTACGTCATTTGTATTTTTTAGGATTAACTTGGGTTTAAATTATTACAATTAGGGCTTCTACGATATTAAAATTACTCGTGTTTAGTTTATTTAAACTTTTTTAAGTTGCTCGTTGTGTTTGAATAACCAATCGGTTTGAAAAAAAAACGTTTAAATAAGGCGACCAAATTTAGATAAAAGTTTAATTAGTTGAACAGTTTAAAAAGTCATTTAAATAAAACATTTATAAAACATAAAGATTTTAAAAGACATTTAAGTAAGATAAAAGATTAAAAAATTAGTTTTTAAAAACATTGGACATTTAAGAAAACCTAACAGTTTACATAAAAATTTTAGTAATTCAAGCGGTTTTAAATTTTCTGTAGATAATATGAATGGTTTAAATAAGACGTTAAAATCGGGCGGTTTAAAAATAAATTTTAGAAAACTTTGAAAAATAAAAATAAAACATTTCCTATATTATATATACATATATATTATATATATATATATATATATATATATATATATCTGTGTGTGTGTGTGTGTGTTTATGTGAGAGTAAATTACATTTTTGGTCCTTAAGGTTATTAAAAAACTATTTTAATTCAAGGAAATTTTGGTCATTTTATTAAAAACTAATTGAAAATTTTAATTTTGTTAGTGTATTGAACAGAAAAGGTTGTAGAATACAAAACATAGAGCTTGATTTTTTAGAAAAAAATTGTTAGACTCAAATGGTTAATGGGCTGTTTGATTGTGCTGACTGAGTAAGATCTGACTGAGTCAGAAGCTGACCTAGTAAGAAGTTCTGACTGGGTATGCCTCTGACTGAAACTTAGCTGTTTGATTCGGTAGTTGACTAGAACCAAATCGATTCGGTATTTACGTAACAATATTTTCTTTGACGGACAAAAAAAACCATATATTTTCTAATCAACTAGAATCATTAACAATCTTAATCAACTACTAAATCAAAATCAAAATCATAATAATCATACACAAATCAATCATAATAATCACACACAAATTAATCTTTTCATAAATTACACTTTATACCTTCTAACAAAAACATACATGCCAATAACATCATCATCAACAATCCCAAATGAGCTTCTGAAAACACAAATCTTCACCCACCGTCTCATCGGAAACATCCACCGGAAACCACCAACTTCCGCCGCCGCCCACGGCGGCGACAACCACTCCTCCACCGAGTCCACCACCGTCACCTGACACAACGATTCCGGCGAGTCAACCCCATTCAAACTCGGCAACTCAACGATCTCCTCCAACTCATCACCGGAGCTCACAGCACCACCACCGTCACCGGCTAGAAACCAACCACCACCACTCACAGCACCACCACGGTGCAAAGATCAAGGTCGCAAGGGAGCGGCGGCCTGTGGGTCGCGACCGTGATGGAGGTTGTGGGGATCTGCTGCTCCGGTCGAGGGATTGGGGTCAGGTTGTGGAGGGGGCAGTGCAAAGATCAAGGTCGCGAGGGGGCGGCGGCCTGCAGGTCGCGACCGTGACGGAGGTTCTGGTGATATGCTGCTCCGGCGAGGGATTGGGGTCAGGTTGTGGAGGGGGTGGTGCAAAGATTAGAGGTGCAAAGATCAGGTTGTGGAGACTGGGTCAGCATATTTTCTTTTTAGGTCTGGGTCAGCAATAGAGACCCGGTCAGCTAGCCACTGTCTCAAAATCAAACGGGCTGACTCGTTGACCGAGTCAGCCGGTCAGCCGGGTCAGCCCGGTCAGCCGAAAACAAACAACCCCTAAGGTGAACAAACCACGGGGACCAAAATAGTAATTTACTCTTAAAAACAACTATTTTAGTTTAAGGGTATTTTGGTCATTTTATTAGAAATTAACTAAAAAATCAACCCTGTTAATGTATTTGACTGAAAGAGTTATTGAATACAAAGTATGAGGTTTGATTTGTTAGAAAAAAAATTGAACTTAAATGGTTAAAATAACCAAACCACGGGAACCAAAATAGTAATTTACTCTTTTTAGTATTTTACATAAAGAACAACTTATGGGCTGCCAGGACCGTCTCAACATTTTTAGGGGTCTCAATCAAACTAAAAAAGTATGGTCTTCTTCGAAAACAATTAGCAAAATATTAAAGAAACCTATAAACATAACTATCACTGTAATAGTATCAAACTTCAAAGCAGCCTCTAAACAAAACTTTTAGGTTATTACCTCATCAAATATATGGTAAATCAAAGTATCAAACTAAAGAACATAGCTACAAAACTTTTATTTAAAAGCAATGAAAAGCAACCAATTAGGCTATTACCTAATCAAAATATCAAAAAAACAATATCAACAAAAGCAATTACCAAAATCAAAATTCATCAAACTAACCTTGTTGGCTTGAATGCTTATCAAAGAGACAAGGGGGCAAAATAAAGACCAGTCGAGAACTTTGTCGAGAAGGCCCTGAGTCGATAAAAGAGAAGTCGAGAATTTCGTCAAGAAGGAAAACTGTTCAAAGAGAAGCCGAGCAGTGGAGGCATGGATTGTGGAGCATGAGACAAACAGTGCCGGACAGCTTGGTGTGATGGCGTCGCCTTTAATGCGCAGGCAGCAAGCTGGTTATCGAGCATCAGAGCATGAGACAACGCAAAGTCGCTGTGACACTTCAGATTCATCGTCGGACGTCGATTGTGGATTTGTGAGGTTGTGCCCTACATGGAGACTCCTCTTCCCGATTCATCAATCATCATTTTCTAATGTGGAGGCCCAAATGTAAAACGCTCAAAGTATATTTTTTTAAAATTAAAAAAAACTTAATTTTGGGGGCCCCAAGCCCAATTCATCCCTCCTATTGCTAATGGGCCGGCCCCGCGTGCTGTTGTAATACGAATAAAGAACGCTTTGATGCATTACAACATGGGTTATTTTTTATAAAGGGAGAGGATATGCTACAAATGCTATATTTCCTAAAAAGGGTGAGAAGTAATTCTGGCCATTGGATCAACTTATTAAAATAGATCAATGGTTCAAAAAAACGCGGTGGCAAAAATGTAAATAAGTGAAAAACTGCTAACAGACGGAGGGGCAAAAAAGTAATTTGACACAATGGTTGTTTGACACAATGGTTGTTTGACACAATGGTTGTTTGACACAATGGTTGTTTGACACAATGGTTATTTGACACAATGGTTGTTTGACACAATGGTTGTTTGACACAATAGTTGTTTGACACAATGGTTATTTGAAACAATGGTAATTTAACACAATCGTAGTTTGACACAATGGTAGTTTGACACAATGGTAATTTGAAACAATAGTAATTTGGTATGTTGGCATGTTATTATATTTTGCTATTTGCTGGCATGTTAATATTTGTTGCTATATGTTGCTTTACATTACACAATAGTATTTTGGTAACTTGTTTATCGTCAAAATCAAACGTAAACAAAACTCTTCAAACATGACACAATGAGTATTATGATACAATGAATATAATGACACAATGAGTATATGACACAATAAATCTTTTAACACAATGAATCCTATTCTTGAATAGGCATAGAATCAACTGTTGAGCTGTTTGAAACTTGCTATCCTTAATGCTTTGAAGATATAAACTACAACTGCGTATAACGTGACCAGGTTGTTTGCAAAACCCACAATTTCTCAACTTTTTTCATGCTTGTTCGATGGCTAACTCACGAGCTGACTTCATTTTTTTCGGCCTACCTTTTGTCTTTTGCTTAACAGGTACACTGAATTTTGCTTCATTTTGTTCGTTCCCTCCAGGTAACTTTGCAAAAACACAATTCGTCTTTGTTCGTAACCAATTGATTAACAATAATTGTTTTATTCTGACACAATGACAATACAAAAGACACAATGAATCCCCAATCATGACACAATGAACCTTTACAAAAGACACATTATAAGCAGCTTTCATGACACAATGAACCTTCATAAAAGACATATTATAAGCAGCTTTCATGACACAATAAATCCCCAAAACATGACACAATGCTCCTTCACAAAGAGATGACACAAAGATAGATTTTGACACAATCATGCTTGCTTGACACAATGATCCTCTAAACCTGACACAATCATGCTTGCTTGACACAATGAACCTCTAAACCTCTAAACCTGACACAATGAACCTCTAAACCTGGCACAATCAGTTTGATAATGTCCAGAGTAATCTAACAGTATAGATACAATGACGATACAAAAGACACAATGATACCTATGACACAATGATGATACCTATGACACAATGATGATGTCAATCAATAACAAAATTCACAGAAATCATACAGTATAGACACAACGATGATCAAAACGAAATTACGGTGCGAAAATAAACATACTATTTCAATTACAGTATATAATCGTCCTCATACGTACCAAACTGATCATCTCTCGTCGACATCGCTGAACTAATTGATGTAAAGCAATCTTCAACGATTGAAATTGAAAATTCAATTGTTTGAATCTTCAACGATTGATCAATTGAAAATTTCAACGATTCGATTGTTTGAATCTTCAACGATAAATTGAAAATTCTGTTGAAAACCTCAATCGTACAGAAACAGTCGATATATGGCACACCTTCATCTTAATAAATTACACTTCCTAAAATACCCATCCTTCTATTTTTAAAAATATGCCACGTCACTCCCTGATTGCTTCTCACACTTTTTACATAATATTGACTTTATATTTAAACCGGTCACTTTTATAAATACATTTAACTTGGGAAAAGTACAAGAAAAAGAGTAGTGAGTAGTGTGGCAGAAGAGAAATAATAGGGTGGTACGTACAGTTACATACCCCAACTACTATTATGAATAGGATACTCAATTGCTTAGCAAACCTGTATGCGCAGTTTGAACACAAGGCAAGAGCTAAAATTACAAACCATCATGTTACAATCTAAAGAATTTTGTAATTATTTAAACACTTTTCAAAACTGTTATCAAGTTATAAAATACAAATGTTACTTTTGTTAGGAGTTGATTATTACTTTAAATTTGATCATATGTTAACGTAAAGAAACCTGCGGCGCGCAGGGTTTCATTACTAGTTTCTTTTATTATGGATACAAAACTTTATAACTAATAGGAGTATTTTTTTAAGTTGGTTACATCTATTTATGTAAAAACTTTTTAATTTTGAACAATTTTTTAATTTTTAAAAGCTAAATATGGGATCAGCGGTTTCTAAAACGGATTAGGTAATCGATTCGCTTTCCGGGCGGTTTTAAACACAGAAAAACAAAATCAAAGAAAAAGAAAATAAAATATTTAAATTATATTTATTAAAAAAACTTAAGGGAGAAAGTATGAGAAATAAAAAATCTGTTAAAAAAAGGTATGTATAGCATTACCAAGTTACGTAGATTTTAAAGATAGATTAGTGTTAGAAAGAAAAATAAAAAAAAAAAGTTAAATGATTTTTACGTCCTGAGTTTTCATAGAAATTATCATTTGAATCCAAAAGTTTAAAGTGTTGCCATTTGTATCCAAATATTTCACTAAAATTGTCATTTGAATCCATTTGGCTACACCTAACTAATACGGCTAACTTTTTTTGTTAAGTTTTCAACATGAGAGTCATTTTGATTAAAAAATTAAACAAAATAAAAAACCAATTCACGTGAGGGTTTTTATATGTTTAGCCTCTTTTGATAATTATAGTTATGATTTAACCCTATAATTGTATTTTATTATTTTGTCTTGTTAATGTATTTTGGTTTAATAATTGTGTTACTTTTACACGTTTTATTAACTATACAAAGATTTCTTTAGTTTAAAACTTAATTATGATTACAATGATTGATGTTTATGATTATTATTCTTGGGCAGTTAATGTTATTTTATAAATTATTTTTATACTTTTATGATAATTTGTCTTTTATGGTTATAATTCAAATAATTTATATTATATGACTTGTTTGTTTATTTATATATATGTTTGTTTTATATATTTTATAAAGTTAGAAATGAATCATTTCTAGTTAGTTATACTTATATTTTATTTTATACAATATGATGTCTAGAGATGTTTTTCTTAATTAAATGAAAGAAATACCGACAATCATTCCTAGTAAAATAAAATCACAATGGTGATTATCAAATGAGGCTGAATACTTTAAACTTATCATGTAGAGCTGATTTTTTATTTCGTAATTGTTTTGACTAAAATACCTTTAATTTAGAAAACTTAACGGCGTTGATTTGGAGTAGTTAAGTGGATTCAAACGGCAATTTTTGTGAAACTTTTGGATGCAAATGACAAAATTTAAATTTTGGATTCAAATGACAATTTATATGAAATCTCAGGGACGTAAAATACATTTAATTAAAAAAAAAAAAGAAAAAACATCATCTTAAAATACTTGATTTAAAATGTTAACGCGTAAATACGTTGAAGTGTTTAACAAGTCCCGATTATCAATCCACCGCGTACTCTTTTTAATTCTTTTTTCAACAAGATTCCAAAATCAATTTGTCACTCGTTTCCGTTAGGTCGGTCGAACAGAACACGAGGTTCCTTAAATTAAAATATTAACCTTTGTTTTAATCTAAATTACAGTCAAACCATATTCATCATCATAATACACCCTAATTTATTTGGCTATCCTGATCATTGAATAAGAATAATAATGATTCATGTTTTCTAAACAATAACTTATCTGGGCATCATTGACGAAAGACTACCCATGTTCGCGTTCACAAACACCGCTGGTGGTTCGGTCCATCTACCATCTACCAAGGGAAACACATCTCAAAGGTCCATTGTAATAAAACTTCTGTACTACTTGAAACATATTGTACAAATGAGAGTTAAATTTGTTTCAATTGAAGGTTCATACTGTCAGACTTATTTGATCTTATCAATTGGTATCATTTTTCTAGAATAAATAATGAATTTTTTAGGATACTATTAAAGATCTTATCAAAAACTTACAGCAGCTTATCAAACAAAGGCTAAAAGAAAAAAGAACAGGGGTATGACTGGCATAACATCTACGATTGGATTCAAAAAAGCATAGGCTTCGGGCAATTTGGCAACGAAAAGACTACTCGGGTAAAGGGCAGAATTAAGACAGATCAAACTAAATATATTAAGCATAAGAGACATTTTTTTCATTAAGATAATTGCATTTTGATTGAGTTATTGATATAAGAAAAAATAAAGAAAGGAAGGTAGACAAAAAATCCTTCTTTTTCCACTCAATCAAAAATCCTCAAATTCTCAAAGAAGAATAAAAGAAATCATACTTTCATATAATATCTTAATTGAATTATATGTAATGATCAATAAATTCAGTTGAATTCTAAATATACACATGTCAAAAACCTAGTAACGAATCTATAATCAATTGTATAAAGAATAAATATTTTCTATAGATAGTTGGATTGGAATTGATGAACACTTAATACCAATATTATTCTTTATTAGTATTAGTGTCCAATAAAAATAGAAATGGGGCGTAGCCAAGCGGTAAGGCAACGGGTTTTGGTCCCGCTATTCGGAGGTTCGAATCCTTCCGTCCCAGATCATATCTCTTTTATCCGAATACTTCTTTTTTGTTCAAGAAGGTTCTGTTTCAAGGTCTAATATTGGATAGAATATGATTTCTTTTTCTTTTTTTCATTTTGAATGATTTTTTTGGAAATCATATCTGAATTTTTCACAAACTGAACTAAATCGAGTTCAAATAACATGGACAAGTAACTAAACCCTTTTGTGATCTAGATAAAGATAAGATGGGACATAGATCTGTAGAAAACAAAGTGTGAGAATATATAATAAGACTAAAAAAATTATAAAAAGATTATATCTCACAATCTAAATCGAATTTTAAAAAAGTAATTCGGAGTTTCTGTTTCTCTCGTCGTCCTATTTCAGGAAAAAAAATTCATTGTGTCTTCTTATGACACAATGATGTCATTGCGTATTTCATAATAACACAATGACGTCATTGCGTCTTTCATAATGACACAATGACGTCATCGTGTCTTTCATAAATGACACAATAAAAAACATTATTTTTTATTTTTTAGTTTTTTGTTTATTTTTTTTCTTAGTGAGGACGTCTAGGGGAACAAAAGCTCGAAATTACTCTTTTGAAATTCGATTTATATTGTGAGATATAATTTTTTGTGACTTTTTTTTGACTCATTATGTCTTCTCACACTTTATAGCAAAAATACATTTTGTATTTGAACCTTTTTATATATGTATCGTCAATCCGTTTCGACTTTAGTTTAATTCATTTACAACCAATAAACTATTTGACTCGTTTACATAATTAAATTACATAGCTTGTGTTCGGACTATTAGTGTCAATACATGTGGTAAAGATTTATACATCCGGTTAAGATTGATACCTTAAGATTAATACACGGTTGAGATTTGTGAAAGAAGCTTCAATGGTACCATCATATTCATACCTATAATCTCAAACTACGAACCTTCACATCACCTACTTTCATCCTCCTTCAACACTCCATAAATATATATATATAACATCAAACATTTTTTTTGAACGGTAAACGAATAATTTTTAAGCTCGGTCACTCGGATAAATCCATTGGGTCACGCCCGCGAACACAAACAGCGCTAGTGACCCGGCTCGCCCACCATTCCAAGGGAAGCCCATCATCCAAAGGCCCACTGTGGTAAAACCCTTGGCCCACTTGGAGCATATTGCACCAAGTGAGACTCCAACCCATCTCCACTTTGGAAAATCATAGGGTGCCTCTTCCTAAACCAATTGAGCATATATAACATCAAACATCTTCATGACAAATCCTACTTCTAATCCAAACATCTTATAACTCTTGATCCCAATGGCTGATCACCAAAGAATCCACCCCGCTCCGGTCCAACCAGTAAACGACCTCGAGTCACAGCACAAGCCCACCGCACCCTTGGTGCCCAATGGCTCATCCAAGTCCAACACCGCCAACCCGGTCGAACCATTCCCACCACACCGCCGAACCATCCCGGTCCAGTACTCTAAACCACCAAAGAAAAGAGGCTGCTGCTGTCAACTCTTATGTTGGACACTCTTTCTCCTCATACTACTAGTAATCAGCATAGGCATCTTAGCAGCAGTTGTGTACTTCGGGTTTGACCCGAAAGCACCCGAACACTCAGTCAACCGCATGAGGGTTACGCGGTTCAGCCTCGAAAACGACAGCACTTTACACTCACACTTTAATTTAAACATATAAACTGCAAGAAACCCCAACACGAAAATTGGGATATACTACAAAGGTGGCTCCAAGTTGAGTGTTAGTTACATGCGAACAGAACTTTGTGATGGTTCGTTTTCTATATTCTATCAGTGTCATAAGAACACCACGGTGCTAGACGTGGCTCTGACCGGTCAAACCCGGGGTGCGACTGCTTTAGTGAACTCGTTGCAGGCGCACCAACGGGCGGGAACCGTTCCATTAGTTATTCGGGTTCGGGTTCCGGTTAGGGTTAAGCTTTGGTAAGTTGAAGTTACCAAAATGGAAGCCAGTGGTCAGGTGTAGGGTTAATGTGAATAGTTTATCTACTGATAATATTATTTGGATCATGGATAGTAGCTGCAGTTTCAAGTTTAAGCTATGATTTTTATGATTTATCTCATGAGATTTAGGGTGTATTACCACATTTTAATAGGTGATTGATGAATGGTGATTCCTTTTGTAATATTTCTTGCAAGATATTCTTGTATGATGTCATGGTAGATGTTAGAAATAATAAAGATTATTTTATGTTATTTTGTGACATTAGTTGTTGATAAATTTAGCACTTGATTTTGATACATCTTTGAATCAAACAATTATCTTTTTAGTAATATACTGATATAGATTATCTCGCATGGATACTTATGTACGATACAAGAAGAATTTGTTATTCAATAATCGTTTGTAACATCTATTGATGCAAAATCATTAATAGAATATTTATATTTTCAATTTTATGTATATAACTAGCTTTAAAATGCCCTCGTTGCTGTGGAGGAGCAAAACCGTAAAAGATCTAACTTTGAAACGTTGTCGCAAGCCTAGATGTCGAAAGTAAGGAAAACAAAACCTAGACGTCATTGAAAGCATCAAAACTTTTAAAAAAAATCGTCACAACCTCGTGTATTAAGATTAGACCATTGACAATTATAGAGCTTTATATAAATAATAAAACCATTGAAAAATCAAAGTCAAAACGTTGATAAAAATTGTAACGGTACAACATAAAAATACTACTAAAATTATTAACATTGATAAAAATAAACACATATAAATTCAGATGTATAAATAATAAAACCATTGAAAAATTAACATCAAAACGTTGATAAAAGTTGTAACGGTGCAACAAAAAATACAACTAAAATTATTAGCATCGATAAAAATAAACACATATAAATTCAGATTTTATAAAAAAACATTTCAAAAGGTGGAGGGTCAAAAAATAGAACTGTAAAACAATATCAAAAAAATAAATAATAAAATTTTCTAAGTGTGTAAAAAACCAAACACACATAAATAAAAACGTAGGTTGAAGACATGATTAAAACTTTAAGGGGTAAAAGTATAATATTTAAAGGGCTTATGTGTAATTTTGAAAAAAAAATTGCATCCACGTGTGAAAGCAACAACTTTATACAAAGCATTTTGTTAACATATCCATCATTTAGTTGTGTCAAATTAGTTTTTTAAAAATCCAAACTTTTTGACCTAATAATAAATTATATTATTAAATTTATCGATAATAATCTTAATTTTTAATCTTTTTACCAATAACAATCCTAATCATATAATTTTATTGTTTTATACTTGATTTTTACTCGTTTTTTTTTCATTTCATTGTGTGTCTCTCTATTTCATTCACAATCATCATTGTGAGCAAAATGAAATGAAAATCAAGTGTAAACGAATAAATAAGTATGTTATTAAGATTGCTCTTGACAACAAAAATAAAAGTTATGATTATTGTTTGCCAAACTGATAGAATGTATTATTACCAGCTAATAAATGATAGTTTGGATTATTAAAATCCAATTTGTTACTTCATATGTTTTATGTTTGACATTTAATATAAAGTATAAGCTTAATTAAGGCGATGTTATATAATCTATGTAAGATTAATAAATCTAAGTTTACATTATAAATTTTTAAATCAAAACAATATTGATAAATAAAAGTTTTTTTGTGTTTTCAATAATTAAAGCTAAATACTTTTATATAGAAGGATACAAATGAAAACATGATGTAAAACTAACTAGCTACTAATAATAATTAAATTTTCAGTAAATTATAACTTGCTTAATATTAAAATCAGAGAACGTAAGGCTGGATAAGGCTAAGCTACTTGAAAGTTTAAAAAACCATGCAGGATCGGTTTTGGTCACTCAACAAGTGGTTTCTTTCTCTCAAACTCACCTTGAACAACACTCAGAAAGGGTCTTAACAAGAGTTGATCACAATATAACAAGTAGCAAATGATAATAAACACAGGAAGTAAATTTTCAAGGTACTTTTATATATTGATTCTCAACTTAAAGGATTACAAGACTCTTACAAGGCACAATCTCTCTATCTATTGAGTTACAATGAGAACTATATATAATACTACCTACAGCCGGATATACTTTGATCCCAGCTGAAAACCTATAACCAAAAAGCCTATACTACAAGACTATAGGTTAAGGTATCTCGGATATCTTATCTGAGATTTGGTAGTCAGGACATGTCCCTGACTTACCTTTTGTCACCAACTAAAGTTGGTAACATGTACTATCATAAAAAGGTAAACAGTAGAATAAAGTATGGTCAACAACATGGCTCTTTAGGAATAAGCCATGCTGTATCAGAGGTCTGCAGCGGATTGTCAGAGACCATACTTATGTCTACTGGTTATAGCAATGTCTTCCGAAGGTTAAATTGCTTCGGAAGAATAACTTCTTTTGAAGCCACTTATACTTCGGAAGACTGCTTCTTCCGAGGCTTGGAGTCTTCTTTGTCTTCGGAAGTAGAGTTTGTTTTCAGACTTTGTCTTCAGCTCTTGTCTTCAGACTTTGTCTTCGGCTCTTGTCTTCAGACTTTGTCTTCAGCTCTTGTCTTCAGACTTTGTCTTCGGAAGATGTCTTCAGCTGATGTCTTCAGCTGTTATCTTCAGACTTTGTCTTCGGAAGATGTCTTCAGCTGTTATCTTCAGACTTTGTCTTCGGAAGATGTCTTCAGCTGATATCTTCAGCTGATGTCTTCAGCTGTTATCTTCAGACTTTGTCTTCGGAAGATATCTTCAGACTTCGGAAATTCTCACACTTGGCTTCGGAAGCCTTTGAATGTAGCACCAAAATCGACTATGTGAAGTAGTTTTGGTTGCACCAGCCTTATAGAGACCCAACAAACTCCCCCTAGGCTGATGCTACCAAAACTTTACTTCTCTCTTCTTCTCAAAACTTTCAGCACCAAGGAAAGTAGATATCTGTCTGTTTCCTTGTTTTTCCCTGATGTGGTGCTGAGAAGTTTGTACAAATCCTTGGTAGACAGTACATCTAGTCTGTTACCTTGGATTATATGTACCCTTTCTTGTGGCCCTCTGAAAAGAGTTAGTTGATGGGAAGTATAGTCATATTCCCATCTAACTATTAGTTCCAATTCCGGACCCTCCACCATCTGTAGAAAGGTTGCGCCCTTGGTGGTAGGTCTTTCCTTTTCTTCCTGTCTTCTCAGCTTCAACTTTTCATTGATCTTTGCCTTTGCAGTTAGCTCAGCCAAGTGAATACTGCTGAGATGATTCCTGATGACAGCAGCAGTCTCAGAGTTGGAGGGATTGGAGAATGGCTTCTCTGCCAGCTCAGCAATGTCAAATCTGCTGAGACGCAATAGAGAAGTGGCATTGAGCCGGTTGATTTCACCATTCTCTCTTTTCACAGCAAAGTTGTGAGAAGTTTCATCGAACCTCCACTGGATTATACTTTTCCTAGGCACAGGAGACTGACTAGGAATCCTGTCCTCCTTCCTTGTATCCAGTAGAGTCACCAGTTTTCTTCTAAGTCTCTTCTCTTCAGCATTCAGAGAATCAGAGTTGAGACCGAGAAGTATTACAGCCTGGCCCAAAGTTCCTCTAGGCAAATCAAGAAACTGATCTAGTGTGAGGGAACTTGAAAAGTCATCAACATAGGTAATGTTGATGAGATCTTCCTCACAGGTGATGTTGCTCAGAGTTGTGCAGTTGTTGAGCTTTGTCTTGATTTCCTTAAACTCTTCAAGAGAGAGATGTTGAGAAGGCTGAGAAGATGGTCTTGGTATCAATTGGGTAGTTTTGGGTTTAGTGGTTCTGGGTTGTGTTTTGGGTTTGAGGATGGGAAGTTTAGGTGGTTGTGGTGATGAAGTGGGTATGTGTAGAGTTGTAGGTCCAGGGGTGAAGGTTTCATCTAAGGGCTCGGTTTTGATGGGAATTGGGATTGTTTCTTCTGATGTAAGTTGTGGTTGAGTGGTTGGTTGTGGTTGAGTGGTTGGGTGTGGTTGAGTGGTTGGGGTGAAGATCATTCCCTGTCCCTTTCTATACATCTCCTTCCTTTTTCCCATACGGATGTCAGCCTTTATTTCACTGACTATCCGTTGGAGTGTCCTTTCGGACATGGGTCCCACCTGCCTACCAGAGAAGCCGTGTGCCCGGAGATAGTCTTTCATCCAGGCTTTGTCTCCGGACCTCTTGGCTGCAGTGACCCTCTCTACTTCTTTCCTCTACTTCTTCTCCTTCATCTTCTCCCTTGCAGCCCTCTTTCTTTCTTTCTCCATTTGATCCTGCTCTTTATTGTGGAGCAAAAGGATCATATCATCATCATGTGGAGAGAATTCTGAAAGATTGAAGCCTCTAGAGAGTAGGAATTTAATCCTAGCTTCTCTCAACTGCAGGGCGGCTTTCCTTTGTTCCTCCTCTTCCCTCTCTAAGGCCAACCTGGCTTCTTCTTGTTGTTTTAGCCTGGTTGTCCTCTCCAAAGTCACCAAATCCTCTAGTGGTAGCAGGAGTACTTCCTCATTGGCAGCTCCTAAGTTAATGAGCTGATCAATAAGTGCTTCCCTTCTCTTGTTGTTGATTTCCTCCTGATTGGCTGCAGCTGCCTTTGAACTGGCAGCTAGCAGCTTTTCAGCAGAGAATCTACCTTTCTTCTTTAACTTCTCGATCTTTTCCTCTTCCTGAAGTTCTTCCGTAGTCATTTTTCTCTTTCCTTTGTCTTTTACAGAACTTGACTGTGGTGGTTCTTGGATAGAGGGTTCGGATTGTGAGAGAGGGTCAGCTGGTGTTTGGGATGGAGGTAGATCAGAAATGTCCTCCCTGCTCAACTCAGATGCTATTTCAGCAATGACATCTGTGATGATCAGTTCCTCGGACATTTTGAACAATCCTTCCGCAGCTTCCATCTCAGCTTTGGAAGACTTATCTTGTCTTCTTCAGCTTCAACTTTAGCTTCGGAAGTTTTAGCCTGAGCTTCGGAAGAAGATGCTAATGCAAGTTCTGTCCCAACTGTTTCAGTTGCTGGGCCATCAGTCCCCATTTCCCCTTCGAAGTTAATCTTAGGTTCCATGTGGACCTTAGGTTGACCAAATTCTTCCACAGTGGTAGAAGGTGCAGTCAGCCTTTGAAGCTTTTCAGCTCCAAAGTAGATCATTGTGGTGTCCGGGCTGGGCTGATCTAAAGAGGATCTTAATACATACTTTGTGAAAAGTCTGTAGAGATCATGAAGCATTTGTGAGTCAATCTTGAGAATTGATTGAGATGACTCAGGCAAGGTAATGATTTGGGAATTAGAGGACTGGATCGGTGGTTCCTCAGGTGTTTGTCTCTGATCTTTCTCCCCCTTTTTGGTAGCATCATCTTAAGAGCTAGATGAGCTAGAGGAAGAAGTCAATGAGACTTGGATAGGTACATGCCTAACAGACCTCTCCGTCTGTTTCTCAGCTAGTTTAGCCTTGAGATTGTCAATCTCAAGTTGCTGAGTGGCTGTCCTGTTCTCTAAGATCCTAACCTGAGATTCAAGGTTTGAGACCTTAGAGATCAAGTACTGAATAGTGAGTTGCATACTTCCCTCATCTTCATGTGAAGAATCACGGGGAGATGAGATAACATACCTAGTATGTTCAGTCTCACCACCAGATGTGGCTTCTTGGCATCCTGGATACCTTTGCTCAAAGTTATCTCTTTCAGAGATATGAATGGGCAAAGTTGCCGTAGACTCAGTCTGATTATTGTTACCACTGTCTTGAGAGCTCAATGAGAGACTCTGAGTAGTGGCAGCTGAGCCTACATGAATCCCCTCCACATCAGTGGGACTCACCTCAGTTGTTGGCTTTGATGGGGGCTAGAGATAAGGGATCTCTCTTGACTCTGTTGATCTTTGAGAGGGTGTTAAAGATCAACTTCATAGCCATGGAGAGATGTTATCTCTTCATCAGTTTGGAGTAATAGGTCAGTGAAGGATAGAGAGGTTAAACGTACTGACCCGGGACCTAGATCAATGTCTACAGGCATTGAGCCTCTTGTAGGGCTGTCCCTTGTTGGCTGCACAGGGGAGTGTAAATACTCACCCTGTAGGCTAAAGGCTTGGGTGTCGGGCTCTTGGGCTTGAGACTGAGGAGGCTCAAAACCCAAATTGAGGTCAATGGGGAAGGATGGTATGACCTCGGACTGAGTGGGAGCCCATGTTTCCACTCTAGTCCTTTTGGATTGAACTGGAGGAGCTTGTTCAATCAGAGTAGATTGAACAAGGGTTCGTTTGGGGCGTCTCTGATATGTTAATTTGATGGGTGGAGAAGGTATTGGGACATTTATGGTGAGGGTTGCTGGTGTGGGTTCATCACCTGTGGGGTCAACAGGGATGTCACCAGGAGCTATGCGCTCAATCATATCTGGAGGTAAAGGAGTATACCTGCCAGTGAAGTTGATGGACACTTTCTTTAAAGTCTTGAAGATGGCAGGCCGCACTTGAGGAACAGTTAGAGCAGCTGCACAGACAAGCTTGCTCTGTTCCAACTCGCAGTTGATGATATGTTGAATGTATCGTGGATACATGAAAAATGTTTCCCTTCTAAGATTCCCAAGTAGATTGGTAAACACAAACCTTGAGTAATTGAAGCGCAACCCTCTCACCAACCTGTGAACTAGGCATCCTAGTTCATATGGGATTTGATCCCATCCCCCAGACTTGTTGGATAGGCAGTGAAGAACGATGTGCAGGAGAAACTTCCAATGATATGCGAAGTTGAATTTGTAGACGGTTGACCTGCTCACGTCTCCACCATATCCCATGAGGATGTATGTGCCATCCAAGTCTTCTTTGGGAAACTCAGTAGGAGCTTCATCATCATGAAGATCTAGATGCTCCGTGATGAGTTGTTCACTTATGATCAACTCCTGTCCACAAATGCGGGTTCTTAGGACGCGACCCCATTTAGGATTTCTGCTTGACCGTTTCACCAAAATTCAGTCATGTGGTTGAAGTAAACGGTGGGGTTAACGGTAAGCGCCGTGTGGCAGGTTGATTCAGAAAGAAAGGTGATGATTTCAGTGAAGTCAGTATCTCTTGACGAATCAAGTAATGCGACCTGGTTGTGCTGAAGGTTTAGCGCCATTGTAAGAGAAAGTAAGCTTGAACTTGGGTAAATTTCAGGATTGGCAGTGAAGGAAATATTTAGGGCAGTAAATTGGTAAAAGAAGATGAAATTGAACAGTCTGGATTACTTAAATGGTAGGAATTTAGGTAATGGTGGTAGGGCGGCAGTTGGCGGTTATGAAATGACAGTGGCGGTAAGGGATAATTTTAAATATTCAGACATTATCAACAAAATCTTTACCTTTTACAGAGTGAGGCCCAAAAAGATATCCGTTACACAGTAAGAACTCTCTTTCCTAGTATAAAACGTTTCCGAAGGTATTTTGTCTTCCGAAGGCAATTCTTTCTTCCGAAGCAAAACATTGCTTCCAAAGGTAAGAGCTGCTTTCTGAATGAAAAGTTTTATAAGCTTCGGAAGTAGATCTGATGTAAAATCAATCGCTTCTTCCGAGACTAAAAAACTATTCCGAGAAGAAAATTTCCATTGAGGAATTTTACTTCGGAAGATATTTACAAATATCTTCCAAGGGTTAATTCCTCTTTGAAAGAAATTTACACTTGGAATATTTCAAAGAGATCTTTTGTAACTGGGCTTAAATTGTATTGACATAAGACATTACACATTAAAAAGCTTTCAAAAGAGGTAGTTAATCAATGTTTATCATCCCAATAGCTGATATGAGATACTTAAATCTTTGTTCATCAAAAGCTTTTGTGAACAAATCAGCATATTGTTCATTTGAGTCAACTTTGATTAACTTTATCAGATTTTTTTCATGAATATTTCTAATGAAATGATACCTGATATCAATGTGCTTTGTGTTGGAGTGCTTCACTGGATTTTCTGTGATGGAGATAGCACTGTTGATGTCAATATGGATAGGAGTACTCATGAAGTTGAATCCATAGTCTATCATCTGGTTCTGAATCCACAGCAACTGAGCACAGCAGCTAGCAGCAGCGATATATACAGCTTCAGCAGTTGATGTAGATACACAGGATTGTTTCTTGCATTGCCATGAAATGATCCTTCCACCAAGAAATTGATATCCTCCTGATGTGGATTTCTTGTCAATGTTGCAGCCACCATAGTCACTGTCAGAGTATCCATAGAGATTGAAATCACTATTTCTTGGATACCAGAGACCTAGTTTAGGTGCTCCTTTGAGGTATCTGAGGATTCTCTTTGCAGCAGCTAGGTGAGACACCTTTGGAGCAGCCTGATATCTTGCACAAATGCAAGTGGGAAACATGATATCAGGTCTACTAGCAATGAGATACATCAGAGAACCAATAATTGCTCTATACTGATGTTGATCAGTATCCTCCGCCTCAAGGTCAGGGCAAAGATTATGGTTTCTGGGTATGGGTGTCTTGGTTGGCTTACAGTCCTTCATCTCAAATCTCTCTAAGATGTTATTGACATACTTAGATTGATTGATGAAGAATCCTTCCTTCAATTGCTTCACCTGAATTCCTAGGAAAAAGTTCATTTTTCCCATGGAACTCATCTCAAATTTCTGCTTCATAGTGCTTTCAAAGTCCTTGCACATTTGGTCATTTGAAGAACCAAATTTGATGTCATCAACATAGACTTGAACTAGCAAAATGTCTTCTCCAATCTTCCTGATGAAGAGAGTCTTATCAATGGTACCTCTGGTGTAGCCATTCTTCAGGAGAAACTGAGACAAGGTCTCATACCACAGCCTAGGTGCTTGGTGTAGCCCATATAGAGCTTTGTACAACTTGCACACATAGTTGGGGTGTTGTGGGTCTTCAAATCCTGGAGGTTGACATACGTAGATTTCCCTATCTATATCCCCATATAGAAAAGCACACTTGACATCAAGTTGGTAGACCGTGAAGTTTTTGGATGCACCATAAGCAAGGAAGATCCTAATTGCCTCGAGTCTTGCAACTGGTGCAAAGACATCAGTATAATCAATTCCTTCCTCTTGGGTGTATCCTTGAACTACTAATCTTGCCTTGTTCTTGATAATCAAGCCTCTATTATCTTTCTTGTTTCTGAATACCCATTTAGTGCCTATGGGTACTTGACCAGAAGGTAGTGGGCATAGATTCCAGACCTTTTGTCTTCTGAATTGATGTAGCTCCTCCTGCATCGATTCAACCCAACTACTATCTTTCAAGGCATCTTCCACCTTCTTGAGTTCCATCTGAGATAAGAAGCATGAGTACAAGCAGACATTCCCATGATGAGTCTGCCCTCTTGTTCTCACACCTTTAGAGACATTCCCTATGATGTTTTCAGTTAGATGAGTGTTGTGAATCCTAAGATGAAGAATCACTTCCAGTTGCAGAGATAGGTCCAGGTTGGATATATTCTGATCAGGAACTGGATCACTCTGTCCAGCTTCTGTTTCAAAGTCATTTAATGAGGACTGATTGAATGACTGAGAAACATCATCAATGGTTGGTCGTGAAGTAGTATTAACAGTTGCCTGTTCCTTCAGAATACTACTTCTTTCAACCTGGTGTTGTAATGGATCACCTGATGAGTTTTGAGGTTCATCAAGTGATTCACTTCTTGAAGCTTCACTATTCCTTGAGACAGTTACACTATCTGATCTGTGAATGGCTGAAGCTTGTTGTCTTTCAGCTCTTGGAGAATTTGGAAGAGGTCTGGGTAGCTCAAATAGTTGATTAGCATCGGCATCAGCATCACCTTGAGCACCTGTTCCAGCTGAAACATTCTCACAAGATGGTTTAGAATAGTTTGGAAACAATTCTAAGTCAAAGATATAATCAGGTCCATTCCCCTTAACACAAGGAGTGTGCTTATTAACAACTATATTGGATGACTCCTCAAATTGTTGATTCTTAATGTTGCATACTCTATAAGCTTTGGAGCTAGAAGAGTATCCAACAAAGATAGCATCATCTGACTTCTCAGCAAACTTTGCTAAGTTGTCTTTTGTGTTAAGTATGGTACACCTGCAGCCAAAGGACCTTAGAAAGCCAATGAACGGTTGCCTCTTGTTCCATAACTCATAAGGGGTTTTTTCATGGGGCTTAACTACAAGAACCCTGTTCTGCACATAGCATGCAGTGCTAACTGCCTCTGCCCAGAATGTTAGAGGTAGTTTTGAATCAGCTAACATAGTTCGAGCAGCCTCAATAGTGTCCTGTTCCTCCTCTCAGCAACACCATTTTGTTGAGGAGTTCTGGGAGCACTATATTGTCTGGCAATCCCTTTGAGTCACTGAATGAGTCAAGAACAAAGTTCTTAAACTCAGTCCCTTGATCACTTCTAATGATCTTAACCTTGTGATCAATTTGATTTTTTATTTTAAGAATAAAAGATTTTAATGTTTCAGCAGCTTCATCTTTACTTCTTAAAAAGAATACCCATGTAAATCTTGTAAATCATCAACAATCATAAGGCAGTATGATTTCCTTCCAATACTCATTATACTTGTGGGACCAAAGAGATCCATGTGCAATAAGTGTAATGGAGTAGTGATGGAGTTGGCACATTTGGATTTATGAGATGACCTGTGTTGTTTCCTTTCAGGCATGCAACACAGTTATCTTTGCAGAAAAATTCCTTTTTAGGCAGACCATGTACCAAGTTATTTTTAGCCAATTTATTCATTGTCTTAAAATTACATGACACATGCGTTTATGCCATAGTGTTGACTCATCACTATCAGCTTTGGAAAGAAAGCATGATACCTCACCCATAGGAGAAGCATTGTTCATATCTAGCTTGTACATATCCCTTTTCCTGGGAGATCTAAGAAGCACCAATTCTGGAGGAATTGTCATCCCTGGTTTGAGGATAATGCATTCATTTTCTGTGAAAAGCATTTGATGCTTTTGGTCACAGAATTGAGAGACACTTAACAGATTGTGTTCAAGCTGTTTGACAAAGTGAACTTTGTCAATGTTTATTCTACCATTGGATATACTTCCTCTGCCAGAAATATATCCTCCGGTCTCACCTCCAAATTGGACAGGCCCTCCATCATAGTTCTGGAATTGCTGAAGGAGAGATTTGTTCCCTGTCATGTGCCTGGAGCATCCACTATCTACAATCCAGACATTGTTGTTCTTGTCAAATGGATATCCCTACACATAAGATGAGATGGTTAGTTTTGTTTGGAAGCCCAAGCCTTACTGGTCTTGGGCTCTTCCAAGGATAATGACATAATTGAACCAAAAGATATGCATTGGGCTCAACAGAGGTCGTTGAAGAAGAGGTTTGGGCTGCAACATCTTCCTTCATCTTCCAATCCATCCCTTGGTTGATCTTTGAGGATAAGCTTGTTGAAGCTTTTGCAGCATGGTCTTCTTCCGAAGCATCTTTCTTTTCAGAAGAAGCCTTCACCACCTTTTCTTCCGAAGAAGTCTTCTTCTGGGATGGTTTCAAGGGAGCTTTCTTGTTCTTCCGAACCTTAGAAGCTTTGGCTTCCGAAGCCATTTTCCCTTCTGAAGAAATATTTTCTTCTAAAAGTAACTTGGCTTCCGAGACAAACTTTCCCTTTTTCATCATTTGGACCGTTTGAAATGGTCTAAATGTGAAACTTTCCCTGACTCCTTCTTTTCTAACATTATTTGCATAGTGTGTGCTTGTTGGACTGTAGTAACAATCTTTAGCCATGTGGTTGTGCAGACCACACATTATGCATGCAATGTTAGTCTTTTGGGAATTTGAAGATTGCTGTTTCTTGGATTTCTTTTCTTCATCAGCAACTTTCCCTTTCAACTTCTGATCCTTTAGTAGAATAGGAGTGCTGGTACTACACTCCTTTCCTGAATCAGAAGTACCTACCACTTGAATCCAGCAGAGATGAAGACACCTTTTTGCTTTGGGTCAATTTTTAGCTTGGACTCGGCAACTTTCTTGGCAGTCTTTCTTGCAGCTTTAGCTCTGCTTCTTCTTGCCTTGGTGGTTAGGATTTGATCTTCACAGGTGGAGATGAGTGTATCTTCCTGTTTCTCCCCTGTGGTGGCCACTATTTTTGCCTCATCCTTTAGTTCCAATGAAGAAGGGTCAGCAGTTGGAACCTCTTGCTCCTCAGTACCACATCTAGGTAGTCTGATAGACTCATAAGAGTGTGGTGGAGCTATTTCATTGGTTCCCAACCCTCCTTTGTTTTGATAAAACATTTTGGAATGGGAGGATGATGCAAGAATAGCTTGGAAGTTTTGCTCAGCAATAGCTTGCATCCTGGCCTGAGCCTCAGCAGTGACAAGCCGGGCTTGTGCTTCAGACAGCTTGGATATCAGATCTTTGATTTGAGTCTTGTAATTGGTTTGTTCATGTCACACCCCAACCTTGACGGCGGAATCGTCGAAGTGTGAAAGTTACGATTGTTCACAGCCACGTAACGCTATTGCCTGAAACATGTTAAAAATAAAAGGTCAACATAAAAATGTTGGTGAGCATTCTATAGTTTCGAATACATAAGTATATAAAAGATGGCAATTCATGTTGTGTTGGATCTAGATAGTATAGGTCTAGATCATTTTGTATAGGCTTAGAACTTGGATCAAGTCTTGTAATTAATATTTGTAACAGTCAGTATATATATATATATGTGTGCATTGAATCTATAGGTTAATCCATATATATGTGTGTTGCTTTGTGACTGCTGACAGGCAAAATCAATATACTTGGTAGGATTCCTGAAATTGACCAAGTGTAAGAAACATCTACAAGTGAAGATTCCTGCGGATGATCAAGGATTGCATGAAGTGAAGACTTCTACGAAGACAGAGTTCCTACGGAAGAACAACACTTCTACGGAAGACCAAGACATCTACGGAAGAACAAAACTCCTGCGGACGACAAGACTCCTGCGGAAGAACAGAATACTTGTGCGATTTCAAATACCAAGAAGTCAAACAAGTCAACACAATCAATAACAAATTCCAAGAGATCCGGTGTTTCCTTAACCGACTCAAACCATCTATAAATATGAGTCCTAGGTTTCACATCTCGGGGAACACAATCAAGCAATATTACGGCTGTCAAGAGTTACATCATCGTGCAACCCTAATCGCCGTCACATCAACAACAACATTATTCGATTCACAGAAATCATTGTTCATAGTCATTCTTAGTTATTCTTTTATAATCATTACTGATAATTAAAGAGATACTTTGAATAATTATTGAGTTCATATTTATTGTGTTTTTGTGTTTGTGTTCATCAATAATCATTAAAACAATTAAACGTCAATTGATGATAATTCCGCGATCATTGATTTGATTTATTTTAATACTGATAATTCCTGATTTGAGATCCTTGGATTCACATGTTGTAAGTTAGAGAAACAAAGTAACTAGGGATGTAAGACAGAATGCACAATCAACCTTGACTAAGTTTTACAAGTTTCAAACGTGTACTTGGATCAACCAAGTTATAAGTATATACGATTAGCTAAGTGTACTTGGATCAACCAAGCAGGTTTGTCAGGCCCATAGATCTATGACGTCGCCAGGCTAGCAATAGTTAATGATTGTACATGTATTCGACATTACATGGTAGCTACAAGATTCAACTAATCACAACACACAAGTAAATTGCCATAAGTTTACAAGATTCAACGTATTTACAAGTGTAACGTTTATAATGTAACATGTTTCACCCAAAAGTGTGTGAAATAATAAAATGGGTATAGAAATACTCACTTGGCGTACGGGTGTATACGGTGATAATAAGAATTAGAAACGATGTTTCAACAAATTTCCTTTCAAGGTACCTAAAAGTACATATTAAGATTCATTTTAAAGTTTCTAAAATGACACTAAACCCCCTGGACTTTATTATTACTATTATTATTATTATTATTATTATTATTATTATTATATTAATATTATTATTATTATTATTATTATTATTATTATTATTATTATTATTATTATTATTATAATAATAAAAGATTAACGTCGTGAAATACGAGATGTTACAGTCTCCCCTACTTTAGGAAATTTCGTCCCGAAATTTGTTTACGAGGAGGCTGAGACAACAAGATGAGGACGCTTGGATTTCATTTGATCCTCACGTTCTCAAGTGAATCAGAAGGTGAACATGAAGCCACAGATAGATCATAGTGATTCTCTTTTTTTTCTTGATGCAGTTTGTGTTTTCATTTTCTGAGATAACTTTGAAGAACTTTCGGGTTTTGATAAGGTATCAAAAGAAGAAAATTCATCATCGATTAAGTTGACCGCTTTAGTGTTTACTTTATGTGTAATGGCAGAGCCATTAGAGGTAAAAGAGAGTCTAAAGTGTGTGACTTCTAGTTAACATTATAAGCTTTCACGTGGATTACGAATGATCGTTAATACAAGATGTTACCGTCTCCCCTAGTTTAAAGAATTTCGTTCCGAAATTAAGAATGAACCAAGCGAACAAATACGTGTAGGTATACGAACGGACAGTGATAGACGTTTGATTACAGATGAGATGTTTCACTTTAGGGAATCCTTCAAGTCTCTTTGACATAATATATGCCAACTTGACTCTTCCAGTGAAATACGAGACGTTTTGAGAGGACACAGTGGACATGATGATGAGTTACCATGATATGTTAGACTTAAAAATCACAACTTCCAGAATATAATTTCGTGGTAAGGTGTATAAAAGACCAACAATGGTAAGCAAGGTTAACCGTCGGAATTTAAGAATCCCAAACGTCATCATATGAAACGACCTTAACGTATATATTGTGAATATGTATTTCTCCTTTGACCAACCATTGGTTTAAGAATAATACGTTATGCGAAGATCTTGGAATAAGTTCACAACGATGGTTAAGAATATTATTAAAAACAGAAAAATGAATCAATCGTTCAAAATAACAAGCGATGTTTTAACGCCATACCACGGTATACGAATATTTGGAACAGATACAGGTCAATTTCTCGACGTTGTGAGATAATGGGTCGAATTGAATTTCTAGCCAATCGGTTAATAATACACCAATTGTCATCATGACCGCTAAGATAAAAGGCACTTAGTGAATGAAAAGTTAAACAGGAGATTCACGGGAACATGGTTTTGCCGTATGTAAAGGTAAGACACTTGGGCACATACCAAGTTACGTCTTTTCCTTTATGCCAAAACCCATGACTACAGATTACGAAATTTTATGAATCATTATATCCACATCGCAATGAGGATAATAACGAGTCTTGTTGTTCAAAACCAATTTAGAATTTCAATGATTTTCAAGGTTAAAGATTCAAAAACGATTCAAGAAATGACGCAAACAATAAGATTGGTATTTGTAAACATGTTTTGCAAGATAACATTATTTCCAAAGATAGATTGCATATGTAATTCATCATACCCATAGGTATAGACGAGAACATTCGTATGATTAGAAAGACATAATCACAAGTTGATAATATCTTTATTTGACAAAAGATTGTTTAGGAAGACTACCATCACGTATTCAGGTGTTGATGATATCTCAAAATGAAAGTTGATAAGTAAGGAATAAATGGTTCTATGTAGCTAGATTGAGTCAAAACATGATGATAAAGGGAAAGGAATCGATTTAAGAATTTACATGCTCCAAGCTTGGAATCAAAATCAACCTAAAACGATCGGATCTCCTTTCAAGTTCAGAGATCATGCTTTGGCTTGATAGGTCGAATCACCAATATTGATTCACCCTTCAAGTTACTACATGCTCCTCGTCACTTGATTACAACCTTGATAAGTTGAAGATCAAGAAATGAGAGTAGTCATCAAGGTGTGGTTTTTACTCCTAACTTGATGGTGTATTCCCAAGATATGACCACTAACTTACCAATCAAAAAGTTCGATCCCAACTCATTGTTAAGGATCCATAGAAATAAGACGAGGTAACTCACCATTAAGGTAAGGGAAATCACTCCTATCTTAACGATGAAGTTTTACAAAAACAAAATATAACAGGATGAACTTCTTTATCAAAATCCAGAACTCACTCCTACTTTGATGAGGTCGTTCCATTTGAGAAAATGCCATCCATGAAAATGAAATTATCATCAAGGTATGGAATTCACGCCTTGGGCTTCATTATCACAAGAGAATAATCGAGGTTTGACATTTGTCACCAAAGTACGGGTTTCAATCCTATTTTGGTGAGATCATGTCGTTTATGAAATGCAAGTTCTAATGAAAATAATTGAAGTCAATCCTCATGATAAAGAAATCACCTTGATCTAGAGGATGAAATTTCATGAAATGCACAATTGGATATCATTTATCGAAACAAATGAAGAATCATCACCAAAGTAAGGGAATCACCCCTGTTTTGATGAGTTAGAATCATTTAGGTGATACGAGTGTTCTTAGTCATAGGTTGACTTACAAACTCTTGCATCACCCACGGTGCAAACGGTACGAAGTTTGACAAAACAGCGAAAAGAAAAGAATATCAATTTAGAAATTCCAGAAATTTCAAGTTACAACAATGTAACAGAGAGAAAATCATGATTACGAGCTTAAGATCAAAGTTTGAGATAACAGAATTTGTTAGGATGGTGTTCAAATCTAGGTGGTTTAAATCGGGAAGACAAAATCAAGGACAGTAATTATTCAACACCACAATGAGATGTGAACATTCGATCGAAAGGAAATACATGGACTTCTCAGGATATGAGCTCAACCATAGTTTAATTGAAGACACGCGTATTTTTAAGTGATAACAAAGTTATAATTAGTTTATTTGATCATTGAGGTGAGTGACCACTTATAATATTTGAGTTAACAAAGTTTACATTCAATTAGAAAAGTATCCCGAGATGTAGGAATTCCACCTACAGCATTGAATGTCTTTAGTTATGGGACACACCCTTAGGAAGATTTTAGAACCATAAGTAACGGTTTAAATTTTTGAAGACCATACGGTTTAGATTCCCAATATCTTTGGGTATATTAAGAGTCATGTTTACGTTGGTCGAGGTATAGGAATAGTTACATGTAACGCTGAGTTCAATACCATTACACGTTACACATTGAGCGTTTAAACGTAAGAGTTGAAATGTAGGATGAGTTCAATATTAACAGGAACATTATTTAGGTTAAGAATGAGAAGATATTAAAACTTTGGTGATAAACCTGTTCAAGGATTCAAGGATTTTTAGAATGCAAAAAGGATGGTTCCATTTGGTAACGCATTACCATTTGGAATCGTTGACACGTCAAGGTAATTTGACCCATTTACCTTAGAGACGTGTGTGACCATAGTTTATAACTCATCCCAGAATCCCAGGTAAGCATAACTGGTCTCGCAATGAGATTTATACGATATGCTTGCCTTAGCCCGAAGGCCTTTTGCCAGGAAATCCAGAATACAGGTGTCTATGTGCCACACAAATTTCATTGGTTTATGAAATCAAAACCTTGATGAGATTTTCATAGATTAGACATAGGGTCTAAGGAATTGAACCCACGACGATAAGCGTAGCATCCACATGTTGTTGAGAATAAGTTTAGGAAGTTCATTTATCGGGGAGAGTCAAAGAATCGAAGTTAAGTTTAGGGAGTCTAAGTTTTAAGCATACATAAGGCAATCCTATGCTAAGGCATCAAATTGCACAAAAGGCATAGCATTATGTAGCATTTAAACAATATGTAAGCACAAAAGTATAAGGATCTTTTTATGAGGTTCATGCAACTATAGTCTAGGTCACCATTTCTAATAACCTAAATCCCTATAGTTATGGGCTCTGATACCAATCTGTCACACCCCAACCTTGACGGCGGAATCGTCGAAGTGTGAGAGTTACGATTGTTCACAGCCACATAATGCTATTGCCTGAAACATGTTAAAAATAAAAGGTCAACATAAAAATGTTGGTGAACATTCTATAGTTTCGAATACATAAGTATATAAAAGATGGCAATTCATGTTGTAAGTTAGAGAAACAAAGTAACTAGGGATGTAAGACAGAATGCACAATCAAACCTTGACAAAGTTTTACAAGTTTCAAGCGTGTACTTGGATCAACCAAGTTATAAGTATATACGATTAGCTAAGTGTACTTGGATCAACCAAGCAGGCTTGTCAGGCCCATAGATCTATGACATCGCCAGGCTAGCAATAGTTAATGATTGTACATGTATTCGACATTACATGGTAGCTACAAGATTCAACTAATCACAACACATAAGTAAATTGCCATAAGTTTACAAGATTCAACGTGTTTACAAGTGTAACGTTTATAATGTAACATGTTTCACCCAAAAGTGTGTGAAATAATAAAATGGGTATAGAAATACTCACTGGCGTACGGGTGTATGCGGTGATAATAAGAATTAGAAACGATGTTTCAACGAATTTCCTTTACAAGGTACCTAAAAACATATTAAGATTTATAATAAGATTAACGGTTTAATGTGAATTAGAGTTTTAGATGGAATTTGGGGTTTTTGACAAGTAATGAAATTAGGTTTAATATCTGATAATGTTTAAATATATTTTGTATATATTCTCTGTATTAAATATCATTACGATAACGTATTATCCGATAATATTTTATTAATAATTGTTAAAGTATATTTTATACGAAATGACCTATAATTACGTTTGTAAATAATTGTGAAATTATAAGATGTATGATTTCTACAATTTCCATGATTATTTCATAATTAAACATGATATAGTGTCCATTTTTATAAAAATAATTATTTATAATATTTATAAATAATATTTTATAAATATTATTAAGGTTTTTAAACAAATAAATTTACAGAAAATCATTTTGTAACATTTAAAATAAGGAGAGTTTATAAAATTTATTTTTATAATTTTTAAGAATTTTTCTGAGATTTTTAGAGGCTTAAAAAGGCATTTTAAAAATATAAGGGGGTGCCCGGGGTCGAACCCGGGACCTCCTGGACTTACATGCATGTATCTAACCGGTGAACCAAGGCTTACAGCGTAATAGGGTTCTGTTTTAAATTCTTTTAAACAATGTTAGCAATCCATCCCCAAATCCAATGAACCCTAGAACCGTTTGATCCTAAATTGAACATCAATTCAACTATGTTAATGAAGACATTCATGGGGCTTTTGATCCCCAAATAAAAACGAGTTGATTGAAGCTTTTAATTACCTGATTGGATACCTAATTCGACAAGAACAGATGAAGAACAGTCGTGGGTTAACTTGAGTTCGAATGATGATCCAATACTGATGAAAACCAAAATTGATTGCACAGACAGCTTCTAATGAAGTTAATGATCAAAAGCCCTCTGTCAATTTCGTGTATTGTAGCTTAGAACAGTGATCTCGATTAAGTTGCAGGTCGCGACGAGGAGGTTGATCGATAATGGTGTTTGTGTTGGTTTTAGGTGAAATTGAAGGTTGTATTAGTTTCAGTAATATTTCTCATCCGTAGAAGTAACTGTGAAATTTCTGCATCCGCAGAAGTTTCAGTAATACTTCGCATCCGCAGAAGTAATAGTGAAATTTCTGCTTCAGCAGAACAGTAACAGTTACTGCATATTCGTAGGATTGGTAAACTACGGATGTGCTAGTAACAAGAGGGATTGCCTGAGTTAAGACATCCGCAGATGTTAAGTTTCCGCAGACTGCTGATCCAATAACTGTTAAACCCAAGGATCAGCACAAAGCAAAAGATAAACTCATCAGAGAACCAAGGGAAGTCATCCCAAAGTATGGCCCCTTGGTACTACTGTAAGAGAAATCACTGATCAGAAGTCCACTCTGATTCAGTTGATTGATCACCTCACAACTCCCAACTCTGCTGAAGAAAACAAGATCATGGAATGGAAATATGATCAAGAGTGGGATTGTGCTGTGATCAAAAGAACATCAGGAAGAGTTGAATACTTCCATGATGTGTTTTTAGTTCTATGCCTACCTGAGAGTGATCTCAAGGACCTGCAAAGCCTTACCATTACAAATTACCCAATACATCCAAGGGGAAGGGACTTCTCAAGCATAGTGGGTAAACTAAAACAAAGTTCAAAGATGATGTGCTGGCTGAAGCAAGTGAGAAGATGATGAGCACAGAAGAAGAATAAAAGGGGTGAAAAGATACAAGTCCAATGCCTCTGAATCCATAGATGATGAATTTTTAAAGAGGGTTGGCTATAACAATAGGAACTCAGCAGCCATCAAGCACATTGAAGGGACTCAATACACACACCCTATTACTGAATGGGGATATGTAGAGAGGACAAAAGAACTTGTGCTGCTGAGGAATGCAGAGAACAAACGAGCTGAAAAGATCAGGATCGTTGACCCTGTGGAAATCAAGCTACTTCATCCCAGCTACACCTCCTATCTACATGACAAATTCTTTCTGAAGCTGAGTGATGAAGCAACCCAAACAGATCTGTTCCTGCATGTACACATGATACAAGTAATTGACAAACTTCATGCAAAGGCCTACAAATGACGAAGACACAGTGCAGGCTTGCTGAAGGGAACCAACTATGATGAAGTCACAGAACTCCGACACTCAGAACAAGATGAACTTGAAGTAGTGAAAAATGACAAAGTCTTAGAGACTCTCACTACAGAGGAGGATGTTCTGGGACTTGGCTTCGAGACTCTGAAGAAGATTAGCAAAATGGAGATCAAATACAAATATGATGATCAAAAGGCTGCTGTATCTTACATCTACAACAAGATAATATCAAGAGTCAAGGAACTAGCAGTTTTGAAGGACTGATTACAAGCAGCTAAGCCTAAGGGGGAGTATTGTTGGATCTAGATAGTATAGGTCTAGATCATTTTGTATAGGCTTAGAACTTGGATCAAGTCTTGTAATTAATATTTGTAACAGTCAGTATATATATATCTGTGCATTGAATCTATAGGTTAACCCATATATATGTGTGTTGCTTTGTGACTGCTGATAGGCAAAATCAATATACTTGGTAGGATTCCTGAAATTGACCAAGTGTAAAAACATCTACAAGTGAAGATTCCTGCAGATGATCAAGGATTGCATGAAGTGAAGACTTCTACGGAAGACAGAGTTCCTACGGAAGAACAACACTTCTACGGAAGACCAAGACATCTACGGAAGAACAAAACTCCTGCGGACGACAAGACTCCTGCGGAAGAACATAATACTTGTGCGATTTCAAATACCAAGAAGTCAAACAAGTCAACACAATCAATAACAAATCCCAAGAGATCCGGTGTTTCCTTAACCGACTCAAACCATCTATAAATATGAGTCCTAGGTTTCACATCTCGGGGAACACAATCAAGCAATATTACGGCTGTCAAGAGTTACATCATCGTGCAACCCTAATCGCCGTCACATCAACAACAACAT
The DNA here is from genome assembly GCA_024085815.1 of Flaveria linearis. Lineage (NCBI taxonomy): Eukaryota > Viridiplantae > Streptophyta > Magnoliopsida > Asterales > Asteraceae > Flaveria > Flaveria linearis. The sequence goes on from CM044013.1 coordinate 28,410,865, forward strand.
TATTCGATTCACAGAAATCATTGTTCATAGTCATTCTTAGTTATTCTTTTGTAATCATTACTGATAATTAAAGAGATACTTTGAATAATTATTGAGTTCATATTTCTTGTGTTTTTGTGTTTGCGTTCATCAATAATCATTAAAACAATTAAACGTCAATTGATGATAATTCCACGATCATTGATTTGATTTATTTTAATACTGATAATTCCTGATTTGAGATCCTTGATTCACATTTGTAAGTTAGAGAAACAAAGTAACTAGGGATGTAAGACAGAATGCACAATCAAACCTTGACAAAGTTTTACAAGTTTTAAACGTGTACTTGGATCAACCAGGTTATAAGTATATACGATTAGCTAAGTGTACTTGGATCAACCAAGCAGACTTGTCAGGCCCATAGATCTATGACGTCGCCAGGCTAGCAATAGTTAATGATTGTACATGTATTCGAAATTACATGGTAGCTACAAGATTCAACTAATCACAACACACAAGTAAATTGCCATAAGTTTACAAGATTCAACGTGTTTACAAGTGTAACGTTTATAATGTAACATGTTTCACCCAAAAGTGTGTGAAATAATAAAATGGGTATAGAAATACTCACTTGGCGTACGGTGTATACGGTGATAATAGGAATTAGAAATGATGTTTCAACGAATTTCCTTTACAAGGTACCTAAAAGTACATATTAAGATTTATAATAAGATTAACGGTTTAATGTGAATTAGAGTTTTAGATGGAATTTGGGTTTTTGACAATTAATGAAATTAGGTTTAATATCTGATAATGTTTAAATATATTTTGTATATATTCTTTGTATTAAATATCATTACGATATCGTATTATCCGATAATATTTTATTAAAATTATTAAAGTATATTTTATACGAAATGACCTATAATTACGTTTGTAAATAATTGTGAAATTATAAGATGTATGATTTCTACAATTTCCATGATTATTTCATAATTAAACATGATATAGTGTCCATTTTTATAAAAAAAATTATTTATAATATTTATAAATAATATTTTATAAATATTATTAAGGTTTTTAAACAAAATAAATTTACAGAAAATCATTTTGTAACATTTAAAATAAGGAGAGTTTATAAAATTTATTTTTATAATTTTTAAGAATTTTTCTGAGATTTTTAGAGGCTTAAAAAGGCATTTTAAAAATATAAGGGGGTGCTCGGGGTCGAACCCGGGACCTCCTGGACTTGCATGCATGTATCTAACCGGTGAACCAAGGCTTACAGCCGCAATAGGGTTCTGTTTTAAATTCTTTTAAACAATGTTAGCAATCCATCCCCAAATCCGATGAACCCTAGAACCGTTTGATCCTAAATTGAACATCAATTCAACTATGTTAATGAAGACATTCATGGGGCTTTTGATCCCGAAGTAAAAATGAGTTGATTGAAGCTTTTAATTACCTGATTGGATACCTAATTCGACAAGAACAGATGAAGAACAGGTCGCGGGTTAACTTGAGTTCGAATGATGATCCAATACTGATGAAAACCAAAATTGATTGCACAGATAGCTTCTAATGAAGATAATGATCAAAAGCCCTCTGTCAATTTCGTGTATTGTAGCTTAGAACAGTGATCTCGATTAAGTTGCAGGTCGCGACGAGGAGGGTGATCGATAATGGTGTTTGTGTTGGTTTTAGGTGCAATTGAAGGTTGTATTAGATCAGGTTTAAATAGAGGATCGATTTGGTAGCATTCAATTTGTTTATAATTGTTGTTTGAGTGGGTTTATGAGCTGGATTAGAATCCGAGATTAAAGTGGGATTATAGCCGTTAATTTGTCAGATTTAACGCATGTTTTCGTTGGATTCCACTTCGAATTGGATCTAAGAAACAATTCGGTCAAATTGTGGGGTTCAAAATTGAGTAATTTGGTCTGAATTGGTTGGGAATAATGTGGTTTCGATGTTGGGAGCTTTGGATTCGAATATCTCGATGATTAAACGTGTTTAATAGGTGCATTGGGTTCGAATCTTGTCCATGAATGCATTGGAACCGGTTTTGTGGGTTAAAATTACGTATTTTTGGCTAATTTGGATCGCCGGAGAACGGCTGAAGACTCGCCGGAGTCTCGCCGGAAAATCGAGGGGAAGGAGAGAGAAGGCAGTTGGTTTTGAAAATTTTACAGAAATGGTCCCTGAGCTTTGTATTATTATTATTTCATGTAGAAACTTCATTTTGAAGTTTCTAAAATGACACTAAACCCCCTGACTTTATTATTACTATTATTATTATTATTATTATTATTATTATTATTATTATTATTATTATATTATTATTATTATTATTATTATTATATTATTATTATTATTATTATTATTATTATTATTATTATTATTATTATTGTAAAAGATTAACGTCGTGAAATACGAGATGTTACAGTTCATGCTTTAAAAGAGACACAGTTTCCTCTAACTTCTCAATTTTCTTTTGATAGTCAGATTCAGCTCTTTTAAAGTCAGATTTTAAGATATTTAATGACTCAACATCAGATCTGATTTCCATATTGTAATCCTTATAAAGTTTAACCTTAGCAATACAGGCTGGAGTGCAAAGATGTTCATATACCTGAGCATCATCTGTTCCGGCCATGAGTGCTTGAGCGGGAGTCACATCCTGTACCATGAAGCTCCAGTCAACTTCTTGAGCTATTGTAGCTGTTTTAGTTGTCTTCTCTTCATGTTTTGAGGTTGAGGGATGTGTGGAGGCCTGTGGGGTTCCCGGGTTGTTCTTGGGAGCCTTGCATTCCCTAGCAAAGTGACCTAGTTGGTTGCAGTTGTAACACTTTGCTTTGCTCTTGTCAAACCCAAACTTGCTGTTGACAGGGTTTTAAGGGAGTTGCCTTCCAGTTCTCTTGAAGAACTTCTTCGCTCTGTAGGTTAAGAGAGCCATCTGTTGGACAATGTCCACATACTCTACATCATCTGGACTGAAGCACTCGAGATCATCAAAGCAATATTGAAGATCACCGGAGTGTCCACTTCCAGAGACAAAGACACAACTATCCTGAAAAGAGTTGTGTTGAGCCTTTGAGACCTTGGTGTCTCAGGTAGAGTAATGTAGGGTCCAATATGTGAGTTGTCAGGGTAGCACAACAACTGATGTTATGGTTATGTGATTTCCCTTTCAACCACATGAAGGGCTGAACTCAGTTGGTTATTGGATTTACCAGAGGAGTTCTGCATGTTCATCTCCATCTGGAATGCACTTAGGATACCATACAACTCTATGAGAGAAAGAGTTTTAAGGTCTGAAGTTCTCTTGATTACAACACAGTAGTGTGTCCATAGTTTAGGAAGGGAAGACATGAACTTCCTAACTATGTCTCTATTCTCAAGAGGTACTCCAATATCCACCAGAGTATCCACTATCTCAACGTACCTAAAGTATTGTTGAGTCAAGATCTCTCCAGCCTTGAATATGAAGTTCTCAAACTGCTGCTTTAAGAGATCCTTCTTGTTCTCTTTTGTTTCCTTGGATCCTTCATACATGAGCTTCAGTGCATCCCATAGATCTTTAGCTGTCTTGCACTTCTTGAAGCCTCTGTAGATAGAGTTTGGAAGAGCAGTTTGAAGAGAAGTCATAGCCCTTTGATCAAGCTCTATTCTTTCCTATCTTCTTCTGAGTAATCATCAACATCTTTTGGAATAATGCGATTACCAGTAGCAGAAGTAGTGCTTGGTATGAAAGGACCATTAACAATGGAGTCCCACATCCTTGAGTCTTGACACTTGATGAAGCCTTCCATTCTAGTGCACCATGTGTCAAAATCTTCAGGGGTGATCAGTGGAGACTTGTTCATGGTACCAGTTTCCATAACAGCTTTTGAGAGAGCGGCCATTTGAGTGAATGGGTTATAGGGAGGAGTGAATGGGTTATAGGGAGGAGTGAAAAATGAGTTGATTTGGATGGTTAGATCACGCAATCAAGAGCCAAAGCTCTGATACCAATTGCAGGATCGGTTTTGGTCACTCAATAAGTGGTTTCTTTCTCTCAAACTCACCTTGAACAACACTCAAAAAGAGTCTTAACAAGAGTTGATCACAATATAACAAGTAGCAAATGATAATAAACACAGGAAGTAAATTTTCAAGGTACTTTTATATATTGATTCTCAACTCAAAGGATTACAAGACTCTTACAAGGCACAATCTCTCTATCTATTGAGTTACAATGAGAACTATATATAATACTACCTATAGCCGGATATACTTTGAACCCAGCCGGAAACCTATAACCAAAAAGCCTATACTACAAGACTATAGGTTAAGGTATCTCTGATATCTTATCTGAGATTTGGTAGTCAGGACATGTCCCTGACTTACCTTTTGTCACCAACTAAAGTTGGTAACATGTACTATCATAAAAAGGTAACAGTGGAATAAAGTATGGTCAACAACATGACTCTTTAGGAAGAAGCCATGCTGTATCAGAGGTCTGCAGCGGATTGTCAGAGACCATACTTATGTCTACTGGTTATAGCAATGTCTTTCGAAGGTTAAATTGCTTTAGAAGAATAACTTCTTTCGAAGCCACTTATACTTTGGAAGACTGCTTCTTCCGAGGCTTGGAGTCTTCTTTGTCTTCGGAAGTAGAGTTTGTCTTTAGACTTTGTCTTCAGCTCTTGTCTTCAGACTTTGTCTTCAGCTCTTATCTTCAGACTTTGTCTTCAACTCTTGTCTTCAGACTTTGTCTTCGGAAGATGTCTTCAGCTGATGTTTTCAACTGATGTCTTCAGCTGTTATATTCAGACTTTGTCTTCGAAAGATGTCTTCAGCTGATGTCTTCAGCTGTTATCTTCAGACTTTGTCTTCAGCTGATGTCTTCAGCTGATGTCTTTAGCTGATGTCTTCAGCTGTTATCTTCAGACTTTGTCTTCGGAAGATATCTTCAGACTTCGGAAGTTCTCATACTTGGCTTTGGAAGCCTCTGAATGTAGCACCAAAATTGACTATGTGAAGTAGTTTAGTTGCACCAGCCTTATAGAGACCCAACAAACTCCCCCTAGGCTGATGCTACCAAAAGTTTACTTCTCTCTTCTTCTCAAAACTTTCAGCCCAAGCAAAGTAGATATCTGTCTGTTTTCTTTTTTTTCCCTGATGTGGTTCCGAGAAGTTTGTACAAATCCTTGGTAGACAGTACATCCAGTCTGTTACCTTGGATTATATGTACCCTTTCTTGTGGCCCTTTGAAAAGAGTTAGTTGATGGGAAATATAGTCATATTCCCATCTAACTATTGGTTCCAATTCCGGACCCTCCACCATCTGTAGAAAGGTTGCGCCCTTGGTGGTAGGTCTTTCTTTTCTTCCTGTCTTCTCAGCTTCAACTCTTCATTGATCTTTGCCTTTGTAGTTAGCTCAGCCAAGTGAATACTGCTGAGATGATTCCTGATGACAGCAGCAGTCTCAGTGTTGGAGGGATTGGAGAATGGCTTCTCTGCCAGATTTTATAAAAAAAACATTTCAAAAGGTGGAGGGTCAAAAAAAAAATAGAACTGTAAAACAATATCAAAAAATAAATAAATAAAATTTTCTAAGTGTGTAAAAAAACAAACACACATAAATAAAAACGTAGGTTGAAGACATGATTAAAACTTTAAGGGGTAAAAGTATAATATTTAAAGGGCTTATGTGTAATTTTGAAAAAAAAAATTACATCCACGTGTGAAAGCAACAACTTTATACAAAGCATTTTGTTAACATATCCATCATTTAGTTGTGTCAAATTAGTTTTTTAAAAATCCAAACTTTTTGACCTAATAATAAATTATATTATTAAATTTATCGATAATAATCTTAATTTTTAATCTTTTTACAAATAACAATCCTAATCATATAATTTTATTGTTTTATACTTGATTTTTACTCGTTTTTATTTCATTTAATTGTGTGTCTCTCTATTTCATTCACAATCATCATTGTGAGCAAAATGAAATGAAAATCAAGTGTAAACGAATAAATAAGTATGTTATTAAGATTGCTCTTGACAACAAAAATAAAAGTTATGATTATTGTTTGCCAAACTGATAGAATGTATTATTACCAGCTAATAAATGATAGTTTGGATTATTAAAATTCAATTTGTTACTTCATATGTTTTACGTTTGACATTTAATATAAAGTATAAGCTTAATTAAGGCGATGTTATATAATCTATGTAAGATTAATAAATCTAAGTTTACATTATAAATTTTTAAATCAAAACAATATTGATAAATAAAAGTTTTTTTGTGTTTTCAATAATTAAAGCTAAATCCTTTTATATAGAAGGATACAAATGAAAACATGATGTAAAATATAACTAGCTACTAATAATAATTAAATTTTCAGTAAATTATAACTTGCTTAATATTAAAATCAGAGAACGTAAGGCTGGATAAGGCTAAGCTACTTGAAAGTTTAAACAACCACATCCATTAGGCTACTAGAAAATGGAAACAAAGAAATAGATTAGGCAAACATGTGGCAAATCAACTATTCTTACTTTCTTAGTAGCAAGGCTACTAGAGAACGGAAGGCAAATTGCAAACAATAGGCTATGTTTCATTAGACCAAAACATGAACTCCGGTTGGTTTCATCGAACCAAAACGACAAAACATGAAGAGGTAATTGTTCTTATGGTTCACTTCTTTTCTTTCATGTACTTGTTCTTTTGATCTACTGTGTTCTTTTTTTCTTTTTTGACGAGTGTGATACTTCTTGTGCATTCACTTCTTTTAATTCTTCTTTTGCACGTGTTTAAGCTTTTTTAAGAGTAAGTTATTGTTTTAGTCATGGAGATTTGGTCAAAATAACAATTCTAATCTAAAAGTTTAAAATACACTTTTAATCCAATAATTTTATTTTTATAACCATTTTCATACAGTTCGTTAACACCATTAGTCTTATTTTGTAAAGTTAACATAAAAAGACTACAAAATCCCTGATAACATAACAAACATTACAAATTCCACCCCACCCTCTCTCTGTCCACATTCTCTGTCTTTTCTTTACCTAAACCACTGCCAGATAAAGCACACACACTACCGCATGAAGCCACCAATGCCTTAGTATCCACCAGGCCCCCCCTCCCTCTCTCTAATCGCACACCACCATTGCTTGTGAAACACTTAACACTGAACTGTCACATCCCCGCTTATGTAAGGCCCCGTTCCAAGGACGCTTACAGCTGGTCGATCATCGCACATAAGACATACATTTCATTTATCTTAAATAAACATCGCAGCGGAAACATTCAAAAATGACATTTCATTTCATTATAAAGGCTTTTGCAAAGTGATACATCGTTAATCAGTTACAAAATATATTGTTGCATTACATCACAAAAGCATTATATGATTGGACGCCATCCAAAAGAGACGAGTAGCCGCCCCGTGCCATCCTCAGCAACCATAACCTGCCAACTGGAAACACATAAAAGTCAGCGTTGCTGAGTGAATTCTAGTTTTATAATAAAACATACTTTTCTTTTGTTAAAAACCGTTTCTTTACTTTCATGCGATCATACATCATACGTACACATAGATAATATCATTATTATCTTTATCATTCATTCTTTCATTCATTCATTCTTTAACTTCCATTCATTCATCGTACTTTCTTGTCATTCTTACTCTTTCATCATTACCTCTTTTCTTTCCATTAACCATAAACCTTACCCTTCTGTTTCGTGGCACTGGACCTAGGCCTATCATAGACCTTCTATAACGGTCCACCGCATCTCTGGCCACCGTACCTAAGGTAAAGTTTAGTTGTACCATTGCCATATGCAATACCCTTCTGTTCCTGGTACTGGACCTAGGCCTATCATAGACCTTCTATAACGGTGCACTGCACCCAGCCACAGTACCTAAGGTATGCAGCAATGGTTCTATACAATGGTCAATCACAGTGTCAAGCTTTACCCTCTTCATGGCACACAGCCACGTTACTAAGGTCGAATGACAAGGATCCCATTTCGAGTCTGTTGCGACAACAGGGTCGCTCACCCCATACATTTGCTTGCAAGCCTTTCTTACTTTCATTCATTATTAATGCATGCATTCATTCATCATGTTCCTCTTTCATTATTTTTCACTTTACGTTACATAATACTTCTGTTTCATTCATTAACATAACACGTAAAGCCACGAGAAGGATAAACATACATCATAATAAGGAACATCAACATACACAGTAGCATCATCATACAAGGCATCATCATACATACATAACACACATGATGCATAAACATGCAACATCATCATCCCCAACATACCCTCTAAGGTCCCAACAATCATCCTACTTGAACTTACGGGAACTTCAATGTTAAAACTTACATCTGCACTTTCCCCCGAAAGTCAGAAATTAAACTACGCTTTTCCTCGGGTACACCAGCCCTATTTGGGCGTATGGGCACCTTCAGTCGCATGGCCTCCAGGCGACTAAACATCATGCGAATGGACCCATGCGGATGAACATCAATGCAGATGAACATCAATGCAGATGAACACCCCAGTTGTGCGAATGGACCTCATGCGGGTGGACACCAATACAGATGAACACATATGCGAATGGGCTCTTAGACGCATGACTCCCCATGCGACTGGCCCCCCAATCGTGCGACTGAACCTTAGTCATGCGAATGAACTCCAATCACACTTCATTCGGCCTTATGACCTCCAGTCGGTCGCCTAGCCCTAGCTGATGCAGAATGTAGTTCATCTCGAACCCAATCTACCATTTTCGACCTCCAAGCTCATCCAAACTCATTCTAAACCCAAATCAACCATCCTAAACCTTATGAATGCATACCACAACACCATTCAAGCACACACAAGCTCGGAAACAAACTCCAAACGCATCACCCGTAAACACACATAAATGGGTCAAACACACACACACATAAAATGAATTTTAGATGTGTTCCAGCCCCAAAATCATTCAAAAACATGTAAAGGAGGGGTCCTATAACTCACACAAACTACACCAAGAAGAAGAGCTTCGTTTAGACCCGCTACACAACGATTTCCAAGCCCGAACCCACTCGAACCAAGTCTTTTTTCTCTCTTTTCTCGCTTTCTTCTCCTCCTCTCTTCTCTTTGCTGAAAATATGGGTGTGGGGAGAGGGTAAAAGGCTGCCCTCTCCCTTCAAATATCTCCACTTACCCAACTTTCTCACGTTGGCGAGTTTGGTCCCCCCGACTTTGGACTTTATTTCTTTTTCTTCTTTCGTTGGCTTCAAAGAAAATATCCGGGCGTTATAGCTTATGGCGAAAACACGTGAATATAACGAACGGGGTCGTCATAACACATTAATAGTTAATAGAGATGCATTAAATAAGGAAAACCAACATGTCATAACGTCACTCGACACAAACAGAGACTTGTATCGTAGTTAATCAATTTCACGACATAACATAGTCATAAAATGAAATTTAAATCTCATAACCCGGGAACAAGCAAACGAAAACATGATCAACAATGATAATCTCAAGCAAAACATAATTGTCTGAAAACACTAAGGGGCTGTTTGGCAGCATCTGAATCAGTCTCTTAATGATTCAGATGTCTGAATGGTTTAGCACTTAATGGTTCAGACTGTTTGTTTCACGAGCAAATGTCTGAATGGTTCAGACATTTGCCTCTAAATGGTTAAGCATTATACTAATGCTGAATAGTTAAGAGGTATAATACTGAGTGGTTAAGTGCTCTTATCTGAATTGGTCAGATATTTGCCTTTGAATAGTTAAGCAATATACTAGCTCTTAATGGTTCAAACCTCTTAATGATTCAACACTTAATGATTCAGATCTCTTATTGGTTTAGCACTTAATCATTCAGAATTTGCCAAACAACCCCCAAATCAAGTCTAAAATACGTTTCTTAAGGTCACCACTAAGGCAGTGTCTCTGGCTATCCTCGGTGATTATTATCTGAAAAGATATGCTCAAATGGTCAACATATGGTTGGTGAGTTTACGCTAGAGATAAGCAAAATTTGATGTTGTGTAATAGTTTGATAGGACACAAGTGCATACAGTTATAAGCAAGCAATATCACATGTAAATATGAGTCTCATAACTAAATCTATGACGTACATATAGACCTTTTCGGAACATATTCATCCTAGGGCCCGTCCGTGGCCACTGCAATCCCAACTAGTATACCAACAAATAAGGATGGGGATGTCAGCCCATAGTACTATCAATACCTGTCCGTTGGCTCCAGCACCGTAGTTAAATAGTTGTGAATAAAGAACCACACAGAAAAACTCATGCATGTACCAGACATTAACTTACAAATAATAAACACAGAAGTCCTAAAATGTAAATGAGTTCACAACATAAGAATAGGTGAGCATACTTTTTTCCCTAAGTTTTGTAAATAACTAAAATGAAAAACGAGGCCCCGAAACTCACCTTGCAAAGATCCCGAAACTCACCTTGCAAAGATTAGGAAATTAAGCGAACAAAAGGCTTCTAGAGATGCGAGCAATGTACGATCAAACACCTATAATTATTTGTAATTAAATCTTAATACATCTAGAGAGTATCGATATATCATGTCGGTCTCGGGTCGGTTGGGGTTCGACACACATACACAAAACACAAAATATATATGTTTGAGTTATTTATTTAGTGAATTTATATAGTTATATACTCTTAGCTGATTTACACTCAATGTCAAAATAATTTCACACACATACACCTGAATATTTGTATACATCAACTCATGCACACGTATTGTATATACACCCGATACATGAATATTCAACCTACCTTAAATTCATCCACACCGTTCATACACACACAAAATAGATACAACACACATTAATAACATACACACAAATAACTCACTCAACACAACACACTCATATTCATCACACTCAACACACACTCTACATACACACCCATACTATAATACACACACACACTCACAACTACAACACACAAGATTCACAAGCACCCACTCACTAAAACACACTCTCTCCACACGCACCCACTCTAGAACACACACACATTCACTAACTACAAGAAAAATGACATTCAGTAAGGACAAAAGTCCTCGCTAAATGTTAGAATGTCAACACTACAGATGCAAAGCGAGAACATGTCCTCGCTGAATATTCCTCGCCAAAGCCCCGTGACTACAGGTCTACAACAAGGATAGTCAACGAATATAGCAAAGACAACTCTGACTTTTGAAAAAGTAATTAAATACACTACAGCAAGTACTTTGTCCTCACTATAACATTTTCGGTATATAATTATAAAACTACATATAGCATATATATTTATACAATTATACGTGTATACATATATAAAGGTATTATAAACGTATACAGTAAATACTGGCCTACAGCGAGGACAAAGTCCTTACTGTATCTTAAATATTATTTTTTAGTATTTTTCTTTGTCCTTGCTAAAGTCTTTAGAGAGGACTTTGTCCTTGCTGAAAGACTGGGAATTTTACTGTAGTTTTTGTTGTAAATACAGCTTCCCGCCCAGAATGTTTCTGGGTCGATGCCTGTTTTGTTTTTCAGATTTTCATCAAACAACAATAATGATATCATCAATCATACAACCACAACATCAACATATCATAACCTAGTTAGAGTTTGAGAAAACATTCAAATAAAAAATTCGGGTTGACATATAGAAATGACAAAAGATCTAAGTTTGTAAGAAAACATAGGGATAACCTAGTCAGAGCTGTCTCTCTCGTAATCCGAGTCAAATTAAATCAAAATATCATGTTCCACCAAACCTTTTACAACTTCTTTCAGTTTAGTAGCAAGGAGGGTATGTTTTTTTCTTTAATGATGTCAGCTTTTTATTGACTCGTTCTTGGGCGTAGACAGGTGGTGGTGGAGTAGATGGTCTAGGACTAGAAGATGATGAAGTGTATCGGGCCAAACCGGGTACAACATGTCCATGACCCATGTTAAACCCGTGACGTGCACCCAATACCCGATCCATGATCTCTTTCTCTTTCAACGGGTTAGCTGCACCTTCTTGCCGGCTAAGTAGGTCATTCATTTCATCCAAGTATAGTTATAAAAAAATAAATAATCGATGTTATATAAACCTAGTCATTTATGTAAAATAACCAAAGGAAGTACCTATAACTAATAATAAACAAACAATTAAATAATACTTTCAACCATATATAATCAGCCACATGTGTATCTAAAACTAACAAAAGCCAAATAACTAACTGATTACTTACATATTGTTGTTGAGCAAGTTGCGGTAATGGGACTTTCCTATTTTTGGAGCACCTCTCCTTGAAATTCTCGATTAGACTCGGATATTTTCCATAAAACTGATGCTATAACATATGAAATGAAGTGAATACGTATACTTAATAACAATTAAACAAAAAATGCACAAAACCTATACTACATACTACCAAACTTACATCATAAATATATATATATATATATATATATATATATATATATATGATTGCTTTAAAAGTGACTTACACGGTCATGTCTGATAATAGACTGCGAGTAGGAAAATCACTGATGGTAACCGCTCCAAAGCAATTAACCATAGCAAACGCTCTAACCCGACAAATAACTACGAGTAGGAAAATCACTGATGGTACATAAAAGCATAGCATGCATTTTGAAGACCTAGTCTGTAGCTGCGTCTTTTGTGTAGACTCCTTCTGACCATAAACTTTTCAATTCCTCGACCAACGGCCTGAAATATGACCACGAAGTCTCTTTCATATACAACCACGGGGGTGTGTTGTATGTTGTCAATATGACTGGCCACATGTTGTAAGGGATGCTCGTGTTGGCAATGGAATGAAACCATCAGCAGGCAACCCTAATCTGATGTTTCAAGATTCTCTTGCGAAATCCTCATACCGTTCATCAAAATCTTTCCATGATTTACCATCAACTGGGTGACGCATCTTACCATTCTCCGTACACCTTCCAGTAGCATGCCAAGTCATATACTTTGTAGTGTCTTTGCAACTGTACATGCGCTTTAATCTGGAAGTCAAAGGAAAGTAACACAACACCTTGTTAGCAACTTTTTTCCCCTTGGTCTTATTATCTTTCCATCTACTCTCGTTGCAAATTGGACCTCTTTCCTTTTTTTGTTTTCCTTCCAAAACAAACAATAGTCATTCTTACAAGTATGGATCGACTTGTATCCTAACCCAACCTTTTTCATTAACTTTTAGCTTCATAATGTGACTTAGGTAGTGTGTTGTCATTCGGAAATGCAAATCTAAGAAGTTCTAGAAGTTGGTCAAATGAATTATCAGTCCAATGATTCATGGCTTTCATGTGTGAAATCTTGGCTAAAAAGTCTAACGAAGACACCAGTCACAACCAGGGTATAACGGGGTGTCAGCAAGGTTAAATAACTCATCAAGATCGTCATTTTTAGAACTTGAACTCTCTGTTGGCTTATTACTATTCTCTTCATTATCAGAGTGTTGTTGAGTGCTAGTATTCTCCTGAATAACATCGTTGAGGGCATCACACATCTGACATGTCGTTTGAGGTATGTGTTGTACTCTTGCTCGCGCTTGTACATATCGTTCACCATGATGTATCCATACCTTGTAACCTTGCCAAAAACCCTTTGAGTGTATATGACGTTCAAGTTCCTCGATCGTTCCCCATTTGACGTTATTACAATTATTACACGGGCAACGACATTTATCTCAGAGTTCAAGTAGTCATTACACCTCACAAGAAATGCTTGGAGACCATTCCAAAATTTAATAGAATTTTTGTGTTTCAAAACCCAACTCTAATCTATAGTCGTAACTGTGTTGACAACGATGAATTATCAATATTAGCAATCAAAACCTTAAATTAAAGTAGCCAGTTAATTTATAAACCTTAAATTAAACCTTAATTTATATACATATTCAACTCACAAGATCAAGTCTATTTGCAACCTATACATTCCCAAGAATTTGCGACAAAATTTAGAATTTATTAGTTAAAAAGATTACCTCCTGAATACTAATCATTTCAAATTGCTCTGCAGTTATATCCCAAAAATCACAAGCTATAAGAAGGGGAATCAGAAGCTGCACAAATAAATAAAATATGATATTAAGCCTAAAGTAATTGTTATACCCTAAGTAGTCCACCCTATAATCAACATTCCAAACTCATGTAGCCATGTTAGTACTAAATAGTAAGCCGAAACTCTAAATTATAAAGTTTATGAAAACTTGTGAATAACACATTAAAACTAAATTTTATAGAGTACACAAAAATAAGAATCTAAACTCTTTAGCATTGTAATTTGGAACTTAATTGTGTTCAAATCAATGAAGTGATTGACACAAAGCATTGATTCTACACTATGAGTAACCGTCTACTTAGAGCAGTAGCCATTGAGATAAAATCAAAGCTGAGCAGTAAGGGCACCATTCTGTCTAACCTGAAGCATATCAATTTAACTACTGAATCAAACATTATAAATAAGGTCAATGAGATAAATATGAACTCTACAATACAATCCATATCAAATGTGTATCTTAATCACTAAATGGTATCATAATATCACATTCTCCATCAACAGATTGTTTCAACCATAACATTAAGACTATGTATAGATATTTTCTTGACCTAAAATCTATTTAGAAATTAATAAAGCACTCAATAGAAACATGAAAAAAGAACATTAAAGTAGAGTGTTACATGAAGTAAACGTATTTCATCACCCAACCTGATGCACATGGAGACAATCGATGAAGTCAGAAACAAATCAAACTTATGACGGTCGTTGGTCGTGAAGGGGGTCACCGGTGGAGCAGGGCTGCACTGCGTGAAGGGGGTCACCGGTGAAGGAGTTCGTCAGTCGTGAAGGGGGTCACCGATGAAGGAGGTCGTCGGTCGTGAAGGGGGTCACCGACGCATGGTCGTGGAGGCGGTCGGGGTTGGCAATGATCGCCAGAAGAACCCCCGATCTAGTGTAGGGTTTCGTTTAATTAGTGGGGGTGGGGCGGTAATGGGGTTAAGTTTGAGGTTTTTTTATTATATATTATTTTGAATATATAAGTTATAAATTAGCCCCAAGAGTTATAAACTTAATTACCCCCTAAATTTAAATATTAATTAAGTTAAATAAGTTAATCATTTAGTTAATTGAGATAAGTATAAATTGTATTTTATGATTACATTTGTTTAGCACTTGTTAATAATGTTAATTGCGTAGAATAAATGAAATAAATGAAAGATGCTTAACAGCGTTGACCTGGAATTTCGAGGTGTCACAACCTCTATATCCAGCAATATTCTCCTTCCCTGTCTTTCCCTTCTTCACAGCAAATGCTTCTGAAGGTGCAAGACCGTTCCCTATGTACGAACTAATTAAATCTCAAATTAATCTTATGCGCATACTATGAAAAAATTGTAAGTGATGATACCTTCAATTTATGATTCACACCAGGATGGATATTACTACGTATACCTTCATGTATATATAGTACATATATACATGTGATACGTACATACATACATTGTACGTCATACATGTCATACATACATACATACACAGTAATCCGTAGCTAGATATATATTGTACATCATATATGTCTTACTTGCGTACATGTATAAACACATTATACATTATACTTATGATACGTACATGCATACATGTCATACATACATTCCATATATACAAGTAATACATACACATATACATTATACATTATACATGTGATACATAAGTACGTACATATAACTACATTGTACATTATACATGTGATACGTACAGGCATACATGTCATACATATAGTACATATATCAACTAATACATACATACATTATATATTATACATGCACGTGATACGTACACACATACATACATACATACATGTCATATGTATAGTGTATATATACAGGTATTACATACATACATTGTACATTATACATATAATACATATATGCAACATGTCATACATACACACACAGTATATCATATATACACATATAGTATATCCATACATAGATACATACATTGTATATTGTACATCATACATGCCTTATGTATGTACATACATAAATACATTGTACATTATATATGTGATAATTAAATTCAAACATGTCATACATATTATACATACATACACGATATATACATACACCATACACACATACATGTAATAAATACGTGTCATGCATATATACATACAAAAAGGCACTACATACATACATACATACACATATATACACACACACGCATACACTATTGCAAATCTGAGCGGATTTTTCTTTCATTTACGGAAACTGAAAATATATTTAAATACAATATTTTGTATTTCTATTTAAAAACAAAATTAAAATTCAAAAATACTTTCAGTGAGGACAATGTCCTCACAATATGTGACCCGAGATTTTTTTAGTTTTGGAGGGAATCAAAATACGTATTTACCCGGTATTTTTTAAGTTTGGTGGAATTAAAAATTAAAAATACATATTTACCTATAGCATGGACAATTGTTCTTACTATAGATCTAGTCAAAAAAGGTCCCATACTTTTATATATTTTCACCGTTAATAAATTAATTAAAAAATAAAAAAAACCTGAAAATTATACTGCGAGAACATTGTCCTTGCTAAAGGTCTGGTCAAACTAGAAAATCAACTGACCCTACTTTTTGTCTTTTAGTGTGCTATAGTAAGGACATTATGTCCTTGCTATTGAATTTCCTTGCTAAAAGTTATTTTTCTTGTAATGTAGGCACACGGTTCACCCACATTCACCACCATTGCACACACGGTTCACACACAAACCCCCATACTCACACACTGCAGACACACACACATACCTTATGCACACACTACACACACTCACACTTTATACCTACACACAACATACACCACGGTTCACACACCCACATATATATACACATCCGAACACACATTCGTATATATACCTACAACCTTGGAGAACAAAACATATCAAACGCATGCCGCAATACACCGCTTCATACTGGAAATACACACAACCGCCACCCACATGGCAGCCATGGGCTGCTGTGTTTTGTCTCTCTTGGACGACACACACACAGGCAAATGAAACCCACACACACACCTAAAATTATACTTACGCACACACATTGCTGGTACGCACACGCAACACACCTTCACACACACATTACGCATAATACACACAGCCTTATACACACGTACACACATTCTACACACATAACACCATTCACGCACACACAGCAGATCACACACACATACGTTACATATTCGAACACACGCACGTGCATACATACATACGAATCAACCTGAAGCAACCAAACCGATAAGACGAACCAAACACCGTGAAATGAAACAAAACAGGGTTCATGAAGATAGTTTACCTACGAAATGACTAAACGGAAAAATGACGGCAACCGGCGGCGGCGTAAAGAGGTTAGTTCGGCGATTGCGAGCGGTGGAGGTGTCTCGGCAGCTACACGGCGGGGGGGATTAGGGTTGACCGGGGTTATATATATATATATATATATATATATATATATATATATAGGGTCAGGATCTTTTCAGAACTCCTAAAGATCGCGAGAACTGCGAGGACTCATACTAGTCATTGATTTATAAAGTTTTATTTTTAATTTAATTGATTCATAAAGGGTATTAGTGTCATTTTATATTTCGGTTTTAGTTGGTTTTCTTTATTCACTCCCTTTAATTAGGGTAATTAAACAATTTCAAAATTTGATCAGGATTGCTGGAAAAAAATTGTGAATCTAGGTACATTGCTTCTCAAAATTAAGATCTTGCAGATCACCAAATCAAAATTGATTTATCACCTTCAACTCACCTTGCGAAAACAATTGGGTATTCGTCTTCATTGATTCATCACCCACAAATCAAAATCAATTACGATATCAAAGTATCCGGAGTTCATCTTCATCGAACCATCACTCTTCAAACCAACTCGTTTGATCATATTATGTTCCAATTGAATCCTTATCTTCCAACCAAACACGATTGAGTACCCAGTGGCTTCTCACGATTGACAAATATATAAAGACGATAATGACGTATAGGGCTAGAAGATGAAAATAAGGACGATGAAGATAAACTGAAAGATGGGATCACGACGATGATGTAGATGATTGCATTGATGAATATGAAGATACAGGGTAAATGGTTTCGATTTTTGATTCTACTAAAGATGATGATGACAATGAAACTGATGCCCTCATGAAGTTGTTTGCTTGATAATTCTAAAAAGGTTTGTTCATCATGTAAGATTTTGGTTTTAATTATGTAGAAAATCTAATAAAATTACGAGTTGTACAACTTACTATATGTATACAGATATACATATATGTAAACGCATGTGTAAGTTTGTTTACACATACGTAAACAACAAGTTTAATATTTGATTATGTATATGTAAATCGTAATTATATGAATGAAAGTTTGGTTATTGTTTTTAGTTTGCTAGTGTAAATTCTTTTAGATATATGTAAATTTGATATAATGACATGTAACCAAACATTATAATGACAACAAGTATCTTTCAAAATTCATTGATTTAAATATATGTTAATTGCTTGTAACACCCGGAATTTTTCCTTTCTGCAGTATCATGCGACTGAGGGGCCAATCGGCCGACTGAGACCCGACTGAAGTTCAACCGACTGGAGACTCAGGCGCATGAAAGCCAGGTGACTGGGGCTTCATACGCATGGAGTCACACGACTGAAGCTCCATACGCCTGACAACCGTACGACTGAAGGTCCAATCGCATGAAGTTCAGGCGACTGAAGTGCCGACGCGACTGAAGCATGGGCGACTGATGAGGGGTATTTAAGGAAAAGGGCCGCTCTAACCCTTTTCCATACTCACAATTTCAGTAAGAAAAGAGAGAAGGGGCGACCGAAGGAGAAAAGAGAGAAAAAACATGATCCGGGCTTGAAACTCGTCAACCAACTAGTCCAAACGCAGTATTTCATCTCCTACCTGCTTATGTGAGTTTCTAGAACCCCCCATTTTCATGTTTTCAATGATTTTGGGGCTGGATCATATATAAAACCCTATTTTCTTGTAAAGTGTATGTTTGACCCATTTGGGTGTAATCATGTTTAGTGTGTTTAAAGTACGAATTTGGACTTGAATGATGTTTAGTATGATTCCCTAAGGTTTGGGAGGGTTAATTCGGGTTTGAGATGAGTTTAGAAGGGTTTTAGAGCCGTATGTCGCGGCTGCAGTTCGAGATGAACTCCAGTCGCTGCGCAGTTAGGGTTAGGCGACTGGAGGGCCAATCGCACGATTGGGGAACGACTGAGGGTCAATTGTACGACTGAGGGACGACTGAGGTTCATACGCACGACTGGGGCTCAATCGTACGACTGTAGGTTCAGTCGCACGGCTAATCATACGACTGAGGGCTCAGTCGTTTATGTGCTCAGTCGCCCAGGTGCATACGCGCGACTGAGTAACTAGTCGCATAGTAGTCCAATCGCTAACGTTCAGTCGCATGGAGGCCATGCGACTGAAGCATGCCCAGTCGCCCAAATAGTGCCGACGAGCCTTAAAAGTTAGGTTGGGCATGATGTCGATAGTAGTGCGTGTGTATGATTGATGTAGGTATGTCAAGTATGATGTGGTCTTATATGATGATAATGACTGATGATTTGTAAATATCGATGTTCCTTGTTTCGATGCATGATTATCTTTCCGTATCTTTATGTGTATTGTCTAATGAATGAAACGAAAGTATTATGTAACGTAAAAATGGAAGATAATGAAAGAGGAACGAAATGAATGAATGCATGCATTAATAAAGAATGAGAGTAATGAAGTCTTGCAAGCAGACGATTGAGGTGAGCAACCTTGTTGTTGCAATAGACTCGATGAGGTGAGCAACATTGTTGTTACAACAGACTCGATATGGGATCCTTGTCTTGCGACCTCAGTAATCGCGGCTGTGTGCCACGAGGAGGGTAAAATCCTGACACTGTGATCGATCATGTGTATAGAACCATCGCTACATATCCTAGGTACTGTGACCAGGAGGGTGCGGTGCGCCGATATAGAAGGTCTATGATAGGCCTAGGTCCGGTACCACGATTACAGAAGGATGTTACGTGTGGCGATGGTACCCTTAAACTTTACCTCAGGTGCTATGGCCAGGAGGTGCGATGCACCGATATAGAAGGTCTATGATTAGACCTAGGTCCAGCACCATGATACAGAAAGGTAAATAAGAGATGTAAAGAAAAGAGATAAAGATGGAAGAGTAAAAAGGTTAAAGGTATACAGAGAACGAATGATAGATAATGACAAATAATGAAAGAACAAAAGACAGAGAATGAATGAACGATAGTTAAAGATAGTGAACGAATGAAAGAGTACGATAGAACGTGAATGTTAACAATGAAGGGTACACAAACGAAAGCTAATGACTGAACAATGATAATAATAAAAATATTATCTATGTGTACGTACTTTGTGTGACCGCTTGAAAGCAAAGAAAGGTATGAAAAAGGAAAGTATGTTTTATTATAAAAACTAGAACTCACTCAGCAACGCTGATTATTTTATGTGTTTCCAGGTGGCAGGTAGTGTTGCTGGGGGATGGCACGAGGCGGCTACTCAGCTCTTTTGGATGACATTCTCCTTTTGATAATGCTGCCACGCAATGGGATGCGGGCGCATAATGCATGCAACAACTTATGTTGCATGCAAGTGTCAAGTGTTCCTTGAGGACCCCGATAGACGGGATTACCTAAGGAACCTTTTTAAATATAGTTTTTAAATGCTTTTTGTACTAGAGGTCACTGTATATGACCCTATGTTTGTTGAGGATTCAGATAAACGGGATTATTTAAGAAATCCTCGGTTTCCTATGCTTCCGCAACAATCATAGTAAAGTTAGGTAATGTAAAGAAAGCATGTATTTTGTAGTAATCAACGATGTAATGAATTGCAAAAGCTTTTATGATGAAATGAGAATGCACTTCTTATCTATTCCACTGCGTTATTATATTTAGTATATGTAAACTGTATGTTTGAAGTGCGATGAATGACCAACTGTGAGGTGCCCGGGAACGGGGCCTTACAAGTTGGTATCAGAGCCAAAGTTTAAGTTAAATGGGTAAATTTTCGAAATAAACCTAAACTTAAACTGAAAATGGGATAGGAAAGGGGAAGAATGCCATCTGAGTGGCTGCGTGCCATCAGGTATTTTCTTAAAGATTAACTGGCATTATGTGCGCATGTTATGTGTTTATGTGTACTTTTAGACTTAGATACTAATGTAGTTAGGAAAGGTAATGCTCGGGGTACGAAGAGTAAAGTAAGTGGCTAATCACAACTGGCCACTGTAGTTAGGGACTTACTATACTTGACATAAACTGAGTTATTGTCTTGAATGACCGTGTTGGTGTTTGAATCTTTTAGTGTGATAGAGGATGGTCGGTGGTAGATCACCTAAAGTGTCACGAGGTGGTGGACGTGGTGCTGAACCGCGGGTCACAAGAGGAAGACCGAGAGCGGAGAGGGAGGTTCATGAAGAACCTGACACCACTCATCAGGAGGAGGTGGACGAAAGCGCCAATTTAAGGGCCTCGGTAAAAGAGGCAGTGGTTGAAGAAGTACATCAGGTCATGCAGACGATTTTACCGTCTGTAGTGACCGAAGTGATAAAGGTTGTACGTGAAGATGAAAGGCAAGGGAGGAACCGGTCCTCGGGGAGACCGCAGCGACAAGAGCTGGAAATGGTTCTATCTGATGATGAAGAGGAAGAGGAGGAGGATCCGGTACGGGAGACAACACGGGGTTGTAACTACGGGGCGTTTATGAGGTGCAAGCCCCCTACTTTTGACGGTACGGGTACCGCGGCTGATGCTCACCAATGGGTGAGAGAAATGGAGGCTGTCCTCGATATTAGTGATGTCAGGAGGACAAAAAGGTAAAGTTTGCTACCCACTCGTTCACAAGTTCGGCATTATGCTGGTGGGACAACATAGTCCAGGCCGAGGGTAGCAAGGCCATTGGGAAAATGAAGTGGGCCGAGCTAAAAAGGATGGTGATCGATGAGTTCAATCCTCGTTGGGAAATGGACAAAGTTGAGAGAGAGTTCCTGCAGTTGGAGGCGGGGACGATGACCCACTAACAATACACCACAAGTTTAATGAGATGGCAAGAATGGTGCAGGAGCAGGTGACGTCGGTGTCTCGAAAGATCAATCAGTATATTCAGGGGCTGCCAGCTGACATCCGCATGCATTTGATTACTGCCCGACCGAGCACCTTTAGGTCGGCAGTGGATTTGGCAGGGAGATTATACGATGAACGGGCTGTGGTGGTGAAGGCTGAGGGTAGTAAGAAGGGAGGTGGTGAGAGAAATTGGCAGGGAAAGAGGTTTGGTCGAGGTGATGCTTCGACAAGTAATAAGAAGGCACGGATGGATGACCGCCGTGAGGTCATGTCAGGAGCAGGGTTGAGGAAGTATGGTAAATATGGGAGAGAACACAGTAGGGAATGCAGATGGGGGTTGAATATCTGCTTCAGATGTGGGAAGCCGGGGCACATAGCCAAAGACTGTCATGCGATCCGATGCTATAACTGTGGGGGGAGGGCCACGTAACTAAGGATTATAAGAAGCCTAGGGCCGAAGGTTCCGGGGGAAAGAAGACAAGGGGTGAAGGGCAGAAGGCGAGCGCCAGGGCATTCATGATGACGCAAGAGGAGGCTAGAACGGACCCTGATGTTGTGTCCGGTACGTTCTTGGTGAACCAAACTTTAGCCTCCGTATTATTTGATTCAGGTGCCAGTAGGAGTTTTATTTCTGCTGATTTCTGTGCCAAACTGCCCGTTAGAAGTAGACATGTTGATGTACCGTTTGATGTAGAAACTGCGATAGGAAAGTCGACCAGGATTTCTAAGGTGATAGAGGGTTGTGATGTTGAATTAGAGGGCCACGAA
Source organism: Flaveria linearis (assembly GCA_024085815.1). Lineage (NCBI taxonomy): Eukaryota > Viridiplantae > Streptophyta > Magnoliopsida > Asterales > Asteraceae > Flaveria > Flaveria linearis. The sequence continues at coordinate 28,433,831 of CM044013.1, forward strand.
TTTCCGGTTAGACCCTTCGCTATGACTTTAGGTGGTTTCGATTTGGTGCTTGGGATGGATTGGTTGGCGGACGTTGAAGCGAACATTGTGTGTCGCAAGAAGATGATTCAATTAACAGCACCCGACGGTAATTCAGTGACAGTTTATGGTGATTAGGTTTCTACGATTCCAAAGGTGATCTCAATGGCGGTGGCTGAAAAGTGTATGAGGCGGGGGTGCAGCGCCTACTTATGTTATGTGAAAGATGTGGAAACGCCAACACCATAACTATCTGATGTTCCGGTTGTGCGTGATTTTCCAGACGTGTTTCCGGAAGACTTATCGGGATTGCCGCCTGACAAAGAGATCGAGTTCCAGATTGACCTGATACCGGGTGCTCAACCTGTCGCCAAAGCACCATATCGATTGGCTCCGACGGAAATGAAAGAGCTGATGGGGCAGTTGCAAGAGCTGTTAGATAAGGGGTTCATAAGACCGAGTATCTCACCTTGGGGTGCTCCGGTCCTGTTCGTAAAGAAGAAAGATGGTAGTATGAGGATGTGCATCGACTACCGCGAGCTAAATAAGTTGACAGTCAAGAACAGATACCCCTTGCCGAGAATCGATGATTTATTTGATCAGCTTCAAGGCGCCAGTTAGATTTCACGAATAGATCTTCGATCGGGCTACCATCAGCTGAAGGTGAAGGAGCAGGATATCCCTAAAACAGCCTTTCGTACGCGCTATGGTCACTACGAGTTTCTTGTCATGTCTTTTGGTTTGACCAATGCGCCAGCTGCTTTTATGGATTTGATGAACCGAGTGTGTCGGCCAATGTTGGATAAATCAGTGATTGTATTTATTGACGATATCCTGATTTATTCAAGGAGCGAAACGGAGCATGCCGGTCTCATTCGAGAAGTACTAGAAACGTTGAGAAGGGAGAAATTGTACGCCAAGTTCTCCAAGTGCGTATTTTGGTTGCGTGAAGTTCAGTTCTTGGGTCACGTGGTTAATCCGGAGGGGATTATGGTCGATCCGGCAAAGGTGGAAGCAGTAATGCAATGGAAGTCTCCAAAGACGCCATCCGAGATCCGTAGTTTCTTGGGTTTGGCGGGCTACTACAGAAGATTCATTCAAGACTTCTCCAAGATTGCTTCTCCACTGACCAAGTTGACCCGGAAAGATGTGAAGTTTGTATGGGGTCAAGCTCAAGAGAAGGCGTTTGAAGAATTGAAGACGACGTTGACCCAAGCTCCTGTATTGGCATTACCCGATGGAAGCGAAGACTTGGTGGTTTATTCTGATGCTTCCTACTCGGGATTGGGGTGCGTATTAATGCAAAGGGGAAAGGTGATAGCCTATGCATCCCGACAGCTGAAAGTTCATGAGGTTAACTACCCCACTCATGACCTGGAGCTAGTAGCTGTGGTCTTCGCATTAAAGATTTGGAGGCACTATCTGTACGGGACAAAGTGCACCATTTTTACCGACCACAAAAGCTTGAAGTATTTCTTTGAACAGAAGGATTTAAATATGAGACAGCGGCGATGGTTGGAACTGATAAAGGACTATGATTGTGAGATCCACTACCATCTGGGCAAAGCCAATGTGGTGGCTGATGCCCTTGGCCGAAAGGAGAGGCCCGAACCGATACGGGTGAAGGCATACCAGCTGATTATGATCTCGGATGTGATGAAGCAAGTCAAAGAGTTTCAAGATGAGGAACTGAAAGAAGATCATCTTAACTCAGAACGAATGAGAGGCCTGGTCGCGGAACTGGGTGAAAACACGTTTGGTGTCAAGACTCGATTTGGGCGGATGTGGTTTCCTCGTTTTGGGGATCTACGTATGAAGATTATGGACGAAGCCCATAAAACTCGATACTCCATTCATCCTGGTGCTACCAAGATGTACCAGGACATGAAGAAAGATTATTGGTGGCCGGGTATGAAGCGTGATGTGGTGGAGTATGTGAGTAAATGCCTCACGTGTTTGCAAGTAAAGGCAGAGCATCAAAAGCCGTATGGGAAGATTCAACCTTTGGATATACCGAAATGGAAGTAGGAGCACATCACCATGGATTTCATTACGAAGCTGCCGCGTACTCCGAAAGGGTATGATGCCATATGGGTGATTGTTGACTGGTTGACGAAGAGCGCTCACTTCCTACCGATACGCGAGACATATTCATCCGAAAGGTTGGCCGATCTTTTCATCAAGGAGATTGTGACTCGTCATGGTGTACCGGTGTCAATTGTGTCTGATCGCGACACCCGGTTTACATCCAAATTCTGGAAGAAATTCCACGATGCCATGGGTACGAGGTTACATATCAGTACGGCTTATCATCCCCAGACTGATGGTCAGTCAGAAAGGATCATTCAGACGCTAGAAGACATGCTTCGGGCATGTGTGATTGATTTTGGGGGAAGTTGGGATAACCACTTACCGTTAGCTGAATTCTGTACAACAACAGCTATCATGCCAGCATTGGCATGCCACCATACGAGATGCTATACGGTAGGCGGTGTAGGACACCCGCTTGTTGGGGTGATATCGGTTAGAAGGAATTGGGGAGCGTCGAGGTGGTCGAGGCCACGAATGAAAAGCTTGAAAGAATCAAGGCCTACATGAAGGCAGCTAAAGACAGACAGAAGTCGTATGCCGATAAACGACGCAGGCCAATTGAATTCCAGGTGGGTGACCGAGTTATGTTGAAGGTTTCGCCTTGTAAAGGAATCATTCGGTTCCGAAAGCGGGGTAAGCTCAGCCCGCGATATATAGGCCCTTTCCGAATCATTGCCCGTGTAGGAGAGGTGGCCTATAGGTTGGAATTGCCAGATGAGTTAAGTGGAATTCACCCAACCTTCCACGTATCTCATCTGAGAAAATGTTTGGCCGATGAGGATCTGATTGTTCCACTGGAAGATATTGAAGTAGATGAACGGCTCAATTATGTGGAGCAACCAGTGGCAATCATCGATAGAAAAGAGAAGCGGCTTAGAAATAAAGTGGTTCCTCTTGTGCGTGTACAGTGGAGGCACAGGAAGGGATCCGAGTCAACGTGGGAGACAGAAGATGAAATGAGGCAGCATTACCCATGCTTGTTCGAAGAGTAACAGGTTTCGGGGACGAAACCTAAATAAGGGGGGTGGACTTGTAACACCTAGAATTTTTCCTTTCTGCAGTATCATGCGACTGAGGGGCCAATCGGCCGACTGAGAGCCGACTGAAGTTCAACCGACTGGAGACTCAGGCGCATGAAAGCCAGGCGACTGGGGCTTCATACGCATGGAGTCACACGACTGAAGCTCCATACGCCTGACAACCGTACGACTGAAGGTCCAATCGCATGAAGCTCAGGCGACTGAAGTGCCGACACGACTGAAGCATGGGCGACTGGATGAGGGGTATTTAAGGAAGAGGGAAGCTCTTACCCTCTTCCATACTCACAATTTCAGTAAGAAAAGAGAGAAGGGGCGACCGAAGGAGAAAAGAGAGAAAAAACATGATCCGGGCTTGAAACTCGTCAACCAACTAGTCCAAACGGAGTATTTCATCTCCTACCTGCTTATGTGAGTTTCTAGAACCCCACATTTTCATGTTTTCAACGATTTTGGGGCTGGATCACATATAAAACCCTATTTTCTTGTAAAGTGTATGTTTGACCCATTTGGGTGTAATCATGTTTAGTGTGTTTAAAGTACGAATTTGGACTTGAATGATGTTTTAGTATGATTCCCTAAGGTTTGGGAGGGTTAATTCGGGTTTGAGATGAGTTTAGAAGGGTTTTAGAGCCGTATGTCGCGGCTGCAGTTCGAGATGAACTCCAGTCGCTGCGCAGTTAGGGTTAGCCGACTGGAGGGCCAATCGCACGATTGGGGAACGACTGAGGGTCAATCGTACGACTGAGGGACGACTGAGGTTCATACGCACAACTGGGGCTCAATCGTACGACTGTAGGTTCTGTCGCACGACTAATCATACGACTGAGGGCTCAGTCGTTTATGTGCTCAGTCGCCCAGGTGCATACGCGCGATTGAGGAACTAGTCGCATAGTAGTCCAATCGCTAACGTTCAGTCGCATGGAGGCCATGCGACTGAAGCATGCCCAGTCGCCCAAATAGTGCCGACGAGCCTTAAAAGTTAGGTTGGGCATGATGTCGATAGTAGTGCGTGTGTATGATTGATGTAGGTATGTCAAGTATGATGTGGTCTTATATGATGGTAATGACTGATGATTTGTAAATATCGATGTTCCTTGTTTCGATGCATGATTATCTTTCCGTATCTTTACATGTATTGTCTAATGAATAAAACGAAAGTATTATGTAACGTAAAACAGAAGATAATGACAGAGGAACGAAATGAATGAATGCATGTATTAATAAAGAATGAGAGTAATGAAGTCTTGCAAGCAGACGATTAGGTGAGCAACCTTGTTGTTACAACAGACTCGATGAGGTGAGCAACATTGTTGTTGCAACAGACTCGATATGGGATCCTTGTCTTGCGACCTCAGTAATCGCGGCTGTGTGCCACGAGGAGGGTAAAATCCTGACACTGTGATCGACCATGTGTATAAACCATCGCTACATATCCTAGGTACTGTGACCAGGAGGGTGCGGTGCGCCGATATAGAAGGTCTATGATAGGCCTAGGTCCAGTACCACAATTACAGAAGGATGTTACGTGTGGCGATGGTACCCTTAAACTTTACCTCAGGTGCTATGGCCAGGAGGTGCGATGCACTGATATAGAAGGTCTATGATTAGACCTAGGTCCAGCACCATGATACAGAAAGGTAAATAAGAGATGTAAAGAAAAGAGATAAAGATGGAAGAGTAAAAAGGTTAAAGGTATACAGAGAACGAATGATAGATAATGACAAATAATGAAAGAACAAAAGACAGAGAATGAATGAACGATAGTTAAAGATAGTGAACGAATGAAAGAGTACGATAGAACGTGAATGTTAACAATGAAGGGTACACAAACGAAAGCTAATGATTGAACAATGATAATAATAAAAATATTATCTATGTGTACGTACTTTGTGTGACCGCTTGAAAGCAAAGAAAGGTATGAAAAAGGAAAGTATGTTTTATTATACAAACTAGAACTCACTCAGGTGGCAGGTAGTGTTGCTGGGGGATGGCACGAGGCGGCTACTCAGCTCTTTTGGGACGACATTCTCCTTTTGATAATGCTGCCACATAATGGGATGCGGGCGCATAATGCATGCAACAACTTATGTTGCATGCAAGTGTCAAGTGTTCCTTGAGGACCCCGATAGACGGGATAGCCTAAGGAACCTTCTTTAAATATAGTTTTTAAATGTTTTTGTACTAGAGGTCACTGTATATGACCCTATGTTTGTTGAGGATTCAGATAAACGGGATTATTAAGAAATCCTCGGTTTCATATGCTTCCGCAACAATCATAGTAAAGTTAGGTAATGTAAAGAAAGCATGTATTTTGTAGTAATCAACGATGTAATGAATTGCAAAAGCTTTTATGATGAAATGAGAATGCACTTCTTATCTATTCCGCTGCGTTATTCTATTTAGTATATGTAAACTGTATGTTTGAAGTGCGATGAATGACCAACTGTGAGGTGCCCGGGAACGGGGCCTTACATTGCTTAAGTTTGTTTTAGATATATGTAAATTTGATATAATGACATGTAACCAAACATCATAATGACAACAAGTATCTTTCAAAATTCATTGATTTAAATATATGTTAATTGCTTAAGATGACGACCATAATAGAAAGGGTTTTGGGTTCCTCCACCTTTTGAAGACAACAATGATGATGAAGTTCGTTTCATTTATGAAGTTGTCAACTTGATAATACTATTTAGGTTTGTTCTAGATGTATAATTTTAATTAGTATTAATTATGTAGATGCTTTTGAAACTTTTGCAAAGTATGAAGTAGTATAGCTAATGTATATGTATGTAGACTTACCTATATGTAAAATGTATGTAAACTTAATTACATATACATAAAGCTATATGTAAATTTGGTTACATATATGTAAACATATATTTAAATTTGTCTATATATACATAAATAGCATAGCCATTTGATTATGTTTATTTAAATCATAGTTATATCAATGAAATATTGGTTATTGTTTTTAGTTTGATTGTGTAAATTTGATTACATATATGTAAACTTGATACATAAGCATACATATACATAACCTGCATATTGATAACATATATCTTTCAAAATACAGTAACTTACATATATGTAAATTGCTTAAGTTTGTATAATAATCTCAAAACTAATATATATGTAACTTGTTATCATATATTTAAGTTAGTTTACATTAGTTGATTTGACATATTTTTAGTGCTAAATTGGGTGTTATTTTAGCAGATTCTTGCTATTGTTTTTGTAGTTTTTAATAAATCAAGTGTTAAATTAAGAATTTTTTATTGTAGCTACTATTACATTTAATGTTTTTTTATATATATTTAAATTACGTAAATTATGCAAATCTCGATCTGATGCATATAAATCATACATTTTTATTTTTATGTAATTGAGTTTTTAGTTAAATTTATGTGTATGTTATTTTTTAGTTAATAAAATTTATGAATGAAGGAGAGAAAGGAAGTAAAATATGGGATCTTCCCTATTTTTAGGGGTTTTCAAAAAACATAATGGTTTCATTTTACTAATATACCCTTAATGTTTTAATTACATAAATAATTTAATATATTTACTTACAGTATTACCCTTTTCAATCTCAACCATAGATTAGTATGATCAATTGCTAAGAAAAGTTCTGTGAGTTCTCATTTTAACAGGAGTCCTGTAAATAACCTGACCCTATATATATATATATATATATATATATATATATATATATATATATATATACATATATATATATACATATATATATACATATATATATATATATATAATTCATACTTACACTTGGGTCCTAAATTTTCTATTAATTAATCCTTGAATTTACTTTTTTTACAATTTAAACCTTAAACTTCAATTATAATAATAATATTAATAATTATAATAATAATAATAATATTAAATAATAATAATAACTTTAGTAATAATGATAAAAAATAATAATAATAATAATAATAATAATAATAATAATAATAATATAATATAATAATAATAATAATAATAATAATAATAATAATAATAATAATAATAATAATAATAATTTTAGTTATATGATAATAATGTTAATCATCCTAATAATGATTACTATTATAAATTGTTACTTATATATTATTTCTCTAATTTATCATATCATACCATTAGAGTTAACGCGTAAAACGGATAAGACAAGATTCGAGACAGGGGACGAATTAATTACGCATATATAATAAATACACGAGACAAGTTAATGAGCTTCGAGTCAACTAACGGATCTGATAGTGACGGATGTCACATGTACCACCATATCCTGTGAAACACTCAACATTGAAACACTTCCAATCTACCATCATCAACAACACACCTCCTAACGATTGAGACTAGACACCATCAACCGCCTCCCTTCGATATAAAGCTTTTATTCGGTGATTCTTTATAGGTAAAGTTTTTTAGTTTTGAATTGAGAGTTTAGTCTAGGTAAAGCTTAGATTTAAAGTTTCAATATTGTTCTCATCATCTCCAATCACCTTGAAATGATGGGTGGTGAAATCCCCACGATGATGATGGATGATGTTGGTTGATTGTGTCGATTTCAGTTAAGGTTTGTGTAACCCCAGTCGATTGTGTCCTGCCATCGGTTTAAGTTTATGTAATTTGAGGTTTTGTCGTAGGTGGCCAACAATTTTGATGGTGGTTTAAGGTGGTGTTGTTGTTGATAATGATGAATAGTAATGATGGTGGAGGATAATGGGCAAAGGGGATATTCATTTGAAAAATACGTATTGTTGATTTTAATCTTATGCTACAAGGGCATTATGATCTTTTGACATTGTTTTAACAGATCAACATTAAGGTATTAACGAACTGATGAATATTGTAATAAAAATAAAGCTATTATACTAAAAAATATATATTTTTAAACTTTTAGACTAAAATAGTTATTTAACTAAACCTTAGGGACTAAAATAGTAGTTTACTCTTTTCTTAGTTTGGGACAATGTTTTTTTTTTCTTTATAGATCATTGTTGCATTTGTTGTTTTGAGTTTTAAAATTTTAAGATTAGTGTTTGATTAATAAAAATACAACATTGAATTGGTAAAGTAGAAAGATTCATTCCTTAGGAGCGATACTGCGATAATGCTATATGCCATAAAAAAGTTAGAAATTGTAATTCTAAACTAAAGCATGAAGAAAATGTGATATGATATTGTGGTTTCTTTTTCAATTGATCTTGAAAACATACAAATATTTTATACACATGTTACAATTAACTATCTATCTTAGCTTTACTAATAAATGAGAAAAACAATTATTATAACTCCATAATTTATATGATAATTGGTATTCTTAACACAAGGTAGTTATATTTTGTTATATTCAATGACATGTATAATTTTTTCGAGATTTTATTACATCCTTGTGTATTATTATTTTCTTAATCATATTAGAAATGTGTATTACTTATTCTTATTTATTTTAAATTCTATGGTACGTGTAAAAAGACAATATTTTAATTGTAACAGTAGTTAACTGTTTAACACATGATTATAGAATATAAGCCTTTATCTATCATATTGCGAGTATTTCAAGAGACATTTTAATGATAAAGTTGTGTACTCGGGAACAAAAATCTATAGTTTTAAATCTTGCAAAATACAGGTGTTGATTTTAGAATATGTGTAAAATAGAGTGTGCTATTTCTCGGTTATCATAAGTAACCAAGAAAACAAAATTTAATAATAAAAAATACCATCATATGTGCGTTATAATTTTAGAAAAATTTAAATTTAAAATTGTCGGAATAGTTAAATAGTGTTGTAAAACCGAAATTCAATAAAGTTCTATCGTATTTTGATAAAACTATCAAAGTAAAAGTACTATAACAATAGTCTTTTTTTAAATGATCAAAATATTATTAATACTTACAATATTGTAAAAATCGTTAGACGCTACGAGTTCGATAAACTAGGGAGTTACGTGTACCCGGTCTACACATGTACTTAATAAGTATTCAAATATGATAAATTCTAATTAGAAATTGATTTTTGAGATATTAGAAATTTATCAAATGTCACAAGTTCACTAATATTCATAACCAAATATGTGAATATCAATAAAAATCATATATATATATATATATATATATATATATATATATAATATTTCAAAAACTAATATTCATTCAATTATAGATATAATAATTATCTTATAATTATCATCAAAGATATACGCACGAAAACAACAAAAATCCAATAAGAATCAACGAAAATAACAAAATGAGAACAAATAACAAAAAACTAAGTTTGATTGCCTGACATCAAATTGAACTAAGTTGAACTATCTAAACTCTGAGTTAAACAAAAGTTGACTCATTCCAAGTTACGTGATCGAGTTGTATAAAGTTGATTCAGTAGAGTTTGAAGTACAACCTCAATACTCGAACGAGTTGACCGAAATTTTACAAGAATGGTTATTTAATAATATTTTTACTAGTTAATATAACACAAAAGGTTTAATATGAATGATAATGATAATGCTCATGAAGTAGGTGTAAAAATGGATCTGGTCAACTTGAATACACCACCCAAAGTGCGTGACGCCACCAGACCACACCAGAAACAACCCTTATTAACCCCTTCAGTTTACGTATATTGAATTTTAAGCCCTCCCATTTTTAGAATCACAATAACAGGGGTTTCTTAAATGGTAGACATGCTATTATTCTTCTCGTGTGTAATAAAATGTGTGTTTAGTTTTTCACTTTATATTCTAGCAGCTTAACCATGAATGAGTCAAAAAACGGAATGGCTACTGAAAATATCAAATTGAATCAACTACTAATGATTCAGGTGCTGTTTGTTTTTTCTGTAGGAAAATGTTTGCAGTCTGCGAACCACATCTGCAGACATCTGCAGCAGAAGAGGTGGACCAAATGTCTGCAGTCTGCAAGAAAAAGACTGTTTGTTTTTAACATCTGCAGAGTGTTAAAACAATTTCACAACCAACGGATTCAAATGTGTAAGATAGCTACTTTCAAATATTTTACACTTCAATCCAAACACTCAAAATTCAAACATCCAATAGAATAGAATAAAGATTCTCCCGTTGGAGATCCTTCGATGGATCAATGAGAAATGTGAACAACAAACAACAACAATAATCTAATCTAATAATCTAATCTAATTCTAATATTAATAATCAAACTCCCGAATCCACACAATCCCCTTAAAATACTCCATGGTCTCTGCAATCTCACAGTTTTTCCCCATTCTTTTTCTCACAAGTTTCCCCCGTTTTTGACAGCAATAATCCAACCATTTGATGACCAATGGCGACCACCACCGATCTCCGGCGACCTTTAATCCTCTCAATCGCCGGCAACGGCCTCACACACACCTTTTCCGACGACAATTCCCCTTCACATCACGTTCTAAACATCAACGACCATGTGGGTCTCCCCCAATCTCAACCTTCAACCAATCAAGATTCATCTCGTAGGTCTAAATTCATGGTCAAAATTTTGATTAGAGGCTTGATTACTGCCAATACTTCGGCCTCCAAAGTAACCACCACGACCCCTGAAGCCACTACCTCGTCCAGCAAAAGGATGGTACAAAATCTCACTCATCAGCAGGGAGGGCAGCGGAGGGGGAGGGCAACAGAGGGGAGGGCAGCAACGGCGGTTGGGGGAGGGGGAGGCGGCACATCGACGGTTGGGGGAGGGCAGCGGCGACTCACCGGCGGTTGGGGGGAGGTGGGGCGGTGGTGAGAGGAGAGGTAAAATAGGGGAAGATGAAGATGGATTTCAGGGTGGGGAAGAGGTTAGAAGACCTCAGAAGTGCTAAGTCCACATCTTCTCCATGCAGACGTCAGGAAAACGTTTTTTAATGAAACGTCTTCCAAAAATCAAACAGTCTGCACACTGAAAAGCTCTTCCCGCGTCTGCGTGTGCGCAGATGAAGAGGTGGGGAAGAGCTTTTGCCAAAAAACAGACAACACCTCAGTTAAGCTAATATCATCTGAAAACTGATGTTCATGGTTTGTTTTCGGTTAGGTAATTTCTAAAAATCGAATAACAATATCGAACCAAATGATCAAAGCAAACTTGATAAATCTCCTCAGCTGGGAATGATCAACTATGACGGCAGGAAGTGAAACTTAATACTGCAAAATAAATTCATGAAAAATGGGGTTCTCTAATACCCGACTCTAGCGTGAAAATAAGTCTAATTTACGAGATGATAATTGTATTAAGAGAGAGTTTTAGAGTAGAGATTCATTAGTCTTTTTATGATGGCACCTTCTCTTATTTATATTGATTACTTATTAACGTTATGAAACAATCTATTTGTTTGATCAGTATTTTAAATCTAATTAGATCTGCCATAGATATTTCTAAAGTTTTACCCTTTCACCAATAAAATTTAGTGTAATGGTTAAACTCACTGAATTCAAAAGGCAAAAGTATGAAATCAATTAAACTGCATGAAATTTTTAACAATTAAAACTGCATGAAATTTTTAACAATTAAACCCAAAGAAAAACTTACAAGAGAATTGCGATTTTTTTACCATGTTCCTCACATCATATACTCAAATACCTCTTCCATTACCCCTTCTAGATGTTTCGGGTTTTGAGTTCTTGTTAAGCATCAGGTTTGTTTTGTTGTCCCTACATAATAAACGTCATAGGAGCACAAGTATTTAGAATAGTAGACAAATTTGAGCATCATTTCTAAATATGTTTTGAAAACATAATTAGATTTCGTTTAGATTTCCGAACGATCCTGAGGATGTAAACATGTCAAGTAGCTTGTGAGCTAATTAAACCACGTTGTTAAAATCTTGAATCAAACTGTGCTTAAACGATCCCAAGTTTCTTAAAGCTCATTTAATAATAAGTATAAGCTTGATTATCAAACATCAAGTTTTATAAAACTTACGAGCATATTTGAGGATATTATTCGAATAAATTATATATTTATTACATTAACTATTTATTACATGATAATTATTTATTATATAAATCATAATGAAAACAATTATTATAGTTAACATAGATATAAGAATAATTACAAATATATATAAGAAAAAGGTTTAAATACGAATTGTATTTTTGCTACAAAGTGTGAGAAAACACAATGATTCAAAAAATGTCACAAGAAAGTCATATCTCACAATTTAAATTAAATTTTAAAAAAGTAATTCCGAACTTTTATTCCCCTAGCCGTCCTCATTGAGAAAAAAATAAATAAAAATAAAAAAAGAATATAAAAATTATGAAAGACACATTGACATCATTGTATCATATAAAGACACAATGAAATTTTTTTATTTTTTTCCGAAAGAGTACTACGAGAGTAACAGAGACTCCGAATTACTTTTTTGAAATCCGATTTACATCGTGAGATATAATTTTTTGGTGACTTTTTTACCATAATTATGTCTTTTCACACTTTGTAGTAAAAATATATTTTATAGAATAACCTCACTTTATATATAAATACAATATTTACATAATCAAAGTAATCCAAGGTCGAGATTGAAAATATTATTATGATTTGCCTAAAATAGTAAAATCCTAAATAGCGACAGCCCAACATAAACACAGTACAAGGGTTAAACCTACATAGTTCTAAACTAAAAGGTAAATATTGAAATCAATCAAACTACATCGATCCTCCCGAGTATAAACTGCCGTTCATCACTAGAATCTTCATCATCCATTCATCCCACTCATCAATCGGTTTCAGATAGATCTCAACAATGGCCATCGAAATCGTCGAACTTTTGCCCAAACACTACGGCTACATCATCCTCACACTCGTCGCATACTACTTCGTCAACCTCTATATGCAGATTCAAGTCGGCAAAGCAAGAAAGAAGTAACACACCGATTCAATCCATTATCATCCACCTAAACTTCAAGTCTAACAATGTTGTTTAATCTTTGATGAAGGTACAAGGTCTTTTACCCAATTCTGTATGCTACCGAAGCCGATACCAAGGATTACAAGATCTTCAATTGCATTCAGGTTGTCTCGATTGATTGCTCAATTGCGGGAATTGGTGGTTTGATTGTGATTATTGTGGTTGATTGATGATGGGTTTTGGGGATCTTGGGTTTGTTTGGTTGTTTTGCAGAGGGGGCATCAGAATTCGCTCGAGAGTTTGCCGATGTTCTTGGTGTTGATGGTGGTCGGTGGGCTTAAACACCCGGTTGTATGTGCGGGTTTGGGGTTGGGTTACACCGTCGCGAGGTTTTTCTATTTCACTGGCTATTCATCCGGTGATCCCAAAGCTCGTCTTCCCATTGGGTATGTCAATTCAACTTTTTTAACAATTTGATTGTGATTTGATGATCTTTTATGCGAATTGGGTCGTAGATTACATACACTACTTCACGTGTAAACTACAGTATACAACAAGAGGTAGTGTGGTTTACTGTATTAAATGTCTAATTAGTGGTGTATAAATGTAGAACCTTTTGTTTGATTTGAGTTGAATTTCTGTTGGTCATATGATTTGAGTTGACTTTGGAGGTGACCATGAGGAATTGACCACTTGGCTTTGAAAATGGTGGTTTTGTGTCCACTTTGCTTTGAAAATGGTGGTCTTGTGTCTTCACAAAGACATATTGACTAATATCATTTCTTGATGTTGATGATGGAAATAGGGAAGGATATAAGAAATCATCTTTGTGATCTTATAGGCAATTTGTGTTAATAATATTTATGAACCCTTGGATTCTTTATCAATTTGATTGTGGTTTGATGATCTTTTAAGCAATTTGGGTCGTAGATCACATACATCACTTTACCTCTAAACTCCAGTTTAGAACAAGGTATTGTAGTTTACTATGTGTTTGGCGGTGTTAAATGTCTAATCAACTGTTCTGTAAACTACATTTTTATAACAAGGTACTAAAATTTACTATGTGTGTAGAATCTACTAGAGCATGTAATTTGTTTGTCTGATTTGAGTTGAATTTCTGTTGATCATATGATTTGAGTTGACTTTGGAGATGATTATGAGGGTTGACCACCTTGTTTTGAAAATGGTGGTCTTGTGTCCACTTTGTTTGAAAATGGTGGTTTTGTGTCTTCACAAAGACATATTGACTAATATCAAATGTTGATGTTGATGTTGATGATGGGAATAGGGAAGATACATGAAATCATCTTTGTGATCAGCTTTTGGTTTATATTTGTGTTCTGATTACATATTTATTGGAAGTGATTGTTATGTATGTTGATGTTTGCAGTGGATTCAATAATCTTGCACTCCTGGGGCTGGTGTTGGTCAATATCTGGTTCGGGGTGAGTCTTCTAAGGGCGTGAGTCATAATGATTTGAACCGAACCTAACTCTGGTGATTCTGTTTTATTAGTGTTCATGTGATGAAGATCTGAATGTTGTAGACTGTAATTGTATCATTAATAATGTGTTTTTTTTTAACAAGACATGGTCTAATTTGATTTGGTTATGACAAAATATAAGAAAGAATGGATATCCAAAAGTAGAGGATGTGTACAATGGAGTGAATTTGTTGGATTCCTTTCTTTCAGGAAGAGACAGAACCATTATCTCACTCTTGATGAATCATCAAGAAACTTAAGGGGTAAGAAATCTATTCGGCTTTACTTGTTGCTATCAAAGTCCAATAGAGTCGGGACTCGTAGCAGTACTAGGGCGCCCGGGGTTCAATCTTGGTTCAGGAGCGTCGTTGGACCTGCACAAACATCAGTGTATGAAGAGGGAGAGATGAATACTAAAGCTTCACATACTAAGCTATTAATCTTAACATTCTTGATTCACACCCAAAACAGCTTTATCATGAACAAATGTAAATTAACGTAAACGAACATAAATGAACATATACATATTTAAAGTATAGACGTGAGACTGATTAAAAAAATGAAAATTCCAAATATATAACATTAGGTAGATTAATTTTAAATAAAAGTTACAAAAATATTTAAATTAATACTTAATGCGTGAACATAAACAAATGAACATGAACAAATGTAAATTAACGTAAACGAACATAAATGAACACCTTACCGAATGTTCACGAACACGGCATCTGTTAATGTTCGTTTGTTTAGCAAAATTAACGAAATTTCTTGTTCATATTCATTCATTTATTAAACGAATGAACGTAAATGAACTTCCCGCGAACGGTTCACGAACAATTCGCTAAATGTATGGTTCGTTTACGGCCCCATTTAAACACGTTGGTTTTAAACTCATCAAGACTAAACATATTATCATTTTTGAAATGATGAATACTTAAACAGTAAGCCCATGATATTAATTATTATTACTTCATAAAATACTAAAATATAAATCTTGATTCATAAATGAGATTTGTGACAAGTAATCAATGACATTTATTAATATTGGTAACTAAACACTTTTATTTTTTTAAAACGGAAAATTTATATACTCATGTTTCTAAATTACACCAGTTATACTATGTTTAGATTTGAATCCACGTCCTTATTTTTTAAGAGACAAAACCTTTTTTAAGTATTACAGTCATTGGTTCGTGTGAAATGTGGCTTAGACTTAAACTTTGAAAAGTTACAAGTTTGGTTAACGGTTTGAAAAAATGTAGCACACAAGTTTCCTATCTTGGATAGTTGGATGGCTGTCTATTTCGAGAATGTCGCGTCGCGTAGCACGCGACGGTGTATGTCATTTCCTTACAAAAAGCATCCGTGGTACATTATTTCACTAGACATCCATACTTGTTAGTTGCCTCATTTATAATTTGCCTCCCAAATCGTTCTTCTTCTTTACCTCCATGGTTGCACATGCAGTGAAGAACAAGTCAATAAGCACTCAATTTTTGACTAGATCTCATCAATGTGTTTGAAACAACCAATTCATCAATTCCTAAAACTTATGAACTAATGATAGAATTGAAAAAGAAATTGAAAGAGTACATATTCGTCCATGAAAACTTCATTTTCTTGGATTGTTAAATTTAGGTCAATCCAATAGGGTAAAAAGTAAAAAAAAAAGATTTGTTTTAACATTCTAAAATATATAAGTACTAGTATTGGGTTCATGTGGTGTGTCAGGAGCGTAAAACCATGAGAAAATAATATTTAACACCAATACAAACCCCAACGTTAAAGACGGCATTAACAATATATGTAAATTTATATAACAAATGTGAAACCTGAACGTAGAAACCATTGTAAATCCGCGTGTTACAACTAAGCTGTTGATAGTAGTAGAAGTTATCTATCAAGATTAAAACCACTAAAAAATCCTAAGCACATCCCAAATAAAATTAAAAATGGTAAAAAGTCAGAACCTTAAAGAAGGTGACCTGTACATAATAATGCATGACTCCGTTTTTAGTAAAAAATTACCCAAAAACGTAGATAACTTAAGTACATCATAATATGCATAAGGCAATGTGGTTAAAAATGTAGATTTTCCTAATCTTTATAAAGAAAGAGCAAGAGTAACAAAAAGAAAATGACATTCAAATCAAAATTTCTCTAGTAACCTATATCAAAATCAAATCATAAAAATAAAATAGACTTGAAAGAGACCAAAGGAATATTGGATCAAGACTATTTGTCTTCTTGTAGTTGGATCTTCAAGTTTTTGAAATGCTCCAAATTCTACTTGAGCATTCAAATTTGGGTCGATATCAGCGAAATCATCTCTAAATAAGGTTCGAGCACCAATAGGGAATGGTTCCGCTTTTTTAAACTAAGAGGGGATGCCGCCTACTTGTAGGTTGATGAAATAGTGATACATAATGAATTTATATATATATATGTATATATATGTGTGTATATATATATATGTATGTATATATATATATCTGTGTGTGTGTGTGTGTGTATATATATGTATGTATATGTGTATATATCAATGTATATGTATATGTATCTATGTATATGTATATGTATATGTATATGTATATGTATATGTATATGTATATATATGTATATATCTATATGTATATGTATATATCTATATGTATATGTATATATCTATATGCATATGTATATATCTATATGTATATGTATATATCTATATGTATATGTATATATCTATATGTATATATATGTACTAGTGGGTGCCCGCGCGCGTTGCGGCGCCCACGTTATTTTAACTTAATACCGGAGAGTTATAGTAGCAGAGTTGCGTTCATACGTTTACATGTGTATCGTGTTGCTGCGTGTTGTTAATCATCATGGTGTACGTATATGGGCAGGCACATTATATTTAATAAACGTAGAAGATACTTTTTATTCCATAAGGTAGACGGAAATGGGGTTTTGGAAGAGTTCAGGTGAGTGTCTACTCTTTTAAAGCGAAATTTAGATATTTGTTTCAGACATATAAATTATTTTCAAATATGACATAGTGACATGGTAGACTTCATTGTTGATGTGATAGGGTGGTCATGGTTTGTCATAAGCCTTGCACATTTTTATTATCTCATCCATATGGGTTGTCCACCACTCGTCGTCCCAGGCATCCGTAGTAGGTTCCTTGTGCCCTTCATCAATTACATTGTTTGATGTGGAAGGGGTGCCCTTTTTTTTCCTGCTTCATTGGTGTGGTTACTTTCGGTTGAGGGGACGCTGAAATGAAAGAACGTCTAATTAGCAACCACGAATGCAACTTTTTTTTTGGACTGCATGTATGTGTGGATATGTATATGTACATGTGTGTATGTATTAAGAAATTTGTGGTAGTAGGTTATTTGGGTGTACCTGTTACTGTTGCTTTTGGGCTTTCCTTTTTTCCATCTGTGGTTGGTTTGTGTTCCTTGAAATGTTCCGTTGGGGAATTTGGACGTTTTCTTTTTTTGTCTTGGTTGGCTGAGTGGGGCAGGTGTAAATGTGTCATGTAGTAATGATATATGAAGCATAATAGTAGCATGATAGTGTGGAGTGTAAAGTGGAATGAGTTAGGTTACATACCTGCTGCATTGACGTTGATTCTGCTTGTACCATCCATGATGTCTTCTTCTATCTGTGGAATGTAGGTGAAAATTCTTATCATGTATATGAGATGCATGTCATATGGCAGTATGCGTGTGTTGTGGTTAGTGATGATAGTATTACGAGTTAATGTTTGGTAATGTGTTGGTAATGTGGAGGTTGTGGACGAAAAGTGTCTTCTGCCTATGCGGGTGCAATGCACGTGAGCAGTGTGCCTTTTCAAAGTCTCGCGTGGAAAGGAGAACACACCATTCCTTGCATACAACTTTGGATCTAGCAGCGTCCTTTGCGGAGACCCTTGTTAGTATATCAAAAACCACAACTTCAGTAGGTAGGGTTGCCATGCTTTTGAGGGGCCAAAAAGAGAATGCAAAATGGAAAAGGGAGTTAGTCAGTGATGTGATTGTTGTAAGGTGGAGACGTAGTGTACATAAGAAAGTTTATGCCATGTTGTTTTATTCTAACGATACGTGAAGATGATATATTCAAAAATGGTGTAATATGTTACCACTAAATTTATATGGAAGGATGGGAAAAGTGAACACTATCACGATTGCACGAACTTAGCCTAAATCAATGTAATAATAACCTATGAATGTACTTACAGTCATGATCAAAGCATCATACTTTGTTGAATTGTTTCTATTTATCAAAGGGACATACATCAGCGCAGATTCAAATTTTAAGCAGGTTTATATAAAGGTCAACTGCATTGTGTGTGATGTCCGTACTTCGTGCGTTAGTGAGTGCATGCATAACCAAAAAACCTGAGTCTAAAAAATATATAGTAAAGCAAAGTATGTGGAAGCATAGGATCATAGCACAGGACTCATATTATGACAGTGTGTATTGAACATACTTGATACAAAATCAAACAGGTTGATTACCCAATTTAATATGTCTTAAATTTCATGCAGAATTATATGGTTTGGGAAAATAGGTGAAGAATCAACTACTGCAGAATGTCAGAGCAAGTTTGGTATAAAATAAAAATGATAATAATGATATGAAGGCAACAGATCATGTTTAGCACAAAAACGTGCCATGACAGTATGCTGTATAATGCGCCACATTTACCACTAATG
The DNA here is from genome assembly GCA_024085815.1 of Flaveria linearis. NCBI lineage: Eukaryota > Viridiplantae > Streptophyta > Magnoliopsida > Asterales > Asteraceae > Flaveria > Flaveria linearis. The sequence goes on from CM044013.1 coordinate 28,453,024, forward strand.
TACAATAACAACATATCAGTAGCTTATGGTTTCTAATCAAGTGAAGCATGTTATAAGCAACTTCCACAGAGATAATCTCAATGGAACTCAGGTCCACATTTACCACTAATGGTTTCTGAAATCCTATAAGTTTATCTACTCATCTAAATTAACAAAATTGAAAATGTATTGTTTGCACATGCTTATGATAAATGCCTGTATTCTGTTTACAAAATGAGAAGTAATACACCCATGTAGTTTGTAAAGATTAGAAACACATATGAAAGTAACAAAAATAAAATAAATAAAACAAGTACAAACTATAACCCAACCTTAGAATCAATTTTAGAGGACTTATAAATCACCAAAAAAGGCATAAATATATAGATGTAAAACCTCTCTTTGATAAAACAGAAATTACTTCAATGCAGCCTCATCCCCTAAACTTGAAATTTTAAAAAAATATGGATTAAAACTGGTCGATTTTGGTTTCAATTCATTAAAGTTGACTCCTTTTAACGGCCTAACTTAAAGTTAATCAGTTTCTTGTACATGTTGGTGTTACATGTACCAGTTCAGAGTGCATGGTGTGCAGAGGTGAAAGGGTCAGCCTACTCTTTGGGGTCCAGTTGATTACAGTTTTGGTCATGAGAATACCATTTGCAAACAATACCCATAACAAGACATTACATACACAAAAAGTAAAGTTGTCTATCGAAAATTTATACATTTAGTTCAAATTTTAGAGCAGAAGCTCCCTAATACCACTTCCAATTTGGAATCAATAGAAGTAAACATGATCTATATCTCCCAATACTATAGTTTTTGAATATTGCACAGGCTACAATTGAAGAACATATAATAAATCATTTGTCATAATTTAGCACTGAAATGATTTTTGTGGATTAGAAAAGAACATACCTGTAATGGACAGAAGCGGAGGTGAGGAATTCAAGATGCGTTGTGCTTTCCTGCCTGCGAGAAGAAGAAGACATATAAAACGATGATCCGACACATGTACGTAGTATAAATCCAGAAAATCAGTGGAACTATCCACTCATTTTCCTGGGTGCACTCCGAATCGGGGGTAATTGATGCATTCTGCGTTAGATGTCATACCTGCGTACTTTGATGACGACGATGGTGGAAGTGCAGGGGAGGGTGCGATGAAGATGCGGAGCAGACCATATGGAAGAGGACAACGGTAGGGTTGAGTAGTAATTGTCGGGCCATTGAAGGTGGGATCGTTCGGCTTTCCGTCGGCTCCTCAGAAGCATCACCGGGGAAGGGGAGTTGGGGAATGCGGTGAGATGTGAAGAGAATGAAACAATAAACCATTAGAGGGGGCAGGGCATTGAATTGGGGGTGCGGAACGTTGCCGGTAACGGTCGGGGAAGGTGAGGCGCTCATCCGGTGGGCTACAGAGCGGACGACGGTAGGGGGTTACGACGATGCCAACAGGCGCGTCTTACAGATGGGTGGAAATTACCATCCTACCCAGCCAATATGTTTTATATAGTAGTTAGAGATTAGAGATATATATATATATATATATATATATGGCAAGGATCAAATGTTAACCCTCTATTATTGCGATAACCATGTTAACTTTTAAAGATCAATCAAAATCATTATTTTTTTATTGGAATAGTATCATTATACATATACAACGTTATGTTCTTTTATGTATATGTGTAAATTCACAAACATAAAAAAGTTACGACAAGTGTAAGTTACACTTACATCACTAAATATTTACAGATGTAAGTGTAACTTACACTAGTGTAAACATTTTTATGCTTATGAATTTGCACATATACATTAAATAACATATTTTTATATATGTGTAATGGTGTTATTCCAAAAAAAAATAATGATTTGGATTGATCTTCAAAGTTAACACGGTTATCGCAATAATAGGGGGTTAACGATTGAACCTTACCCTATATATATATATATATACACACACACACATATACATATATATACATATATATACATATATATACATACACACACACACATATATATATTATATATATAATATATATATATGTATATATATAGGGGATGATTTCTAAGAAAACCAATATTTACGTGAAAATCAAATAAAACCACGGAAACCAATAATATAATTCATAAATTTTATGTTATTTTAATTATTAAAATGGTATTTAAGTATTTGTTACATATATGTTGAACATAAATACGAGAATGAAAAGTCTTACGTATACGTAACACTATTTCAAATGAAAAATGGTTACGTATGCGTAACCTATATGTGACGTATATGTAAAACATGCTACGGTTTTTCATTTGACCCATACCCTTATTTATATATGCACACACACAAATATAAAGGGTAATGATAAAAAAATTTAAGTTATGTGATTGATTTAATTGGTTTTCTCTAGTTTTCACATAACATTATGGTTTTCTTAGGATATATATGTCACACCCCAACCTTGACGGCGGAATCGTCGAGGCGTGAGAGTTACGATTGTTCACAGCCACATAACGCTATTGCCTGAAACATGTTAAAAATAAAAGGTCAACATAAAAATGTTAGTGAGCATTCTATAGTTTTGAATACATAACTATATAGAAGATGGCAATTCATGTTGTAAATTAGAGAAACAAAGTAACTAGGGATGTAAGACAGAATGCACAATCAACCTTAACAAAGTTTTACAAGTCTCAAACGTTTACAAGTATATACGATTAGCTAAGTGTACTTGGATCAACCAAGCAGGCTTGTCAGGCCCATAGATCTATGACGTCGTCAGGCTAGCAATAGTTAATGATTGTACATATATTCGACATTACATGGTAGCTACAAGATTCAACTAATCACAACACACAAGTAAATTGCCATAAGTTTACAAGATTCAACGTGTTTACAAGTGCAACGTTTATAAGGTAACTTGTTTCACCCAAAAGTGTGAAAATGATAAAATGGGTATAGAAATACTCACATGAAATAAATAAGATGATGATAAGTTGATGATTGGATAATAAACAACGTTCCAACGAAAATCCTCACAAGGCACCTAAGTATAAGTACATTTACAGGATTTAAGTTTAATTATATAGGTTTAACGTTTGGATGAAGACTAGTATTTTAAATAATTTTCTTTTTAAGACATGCCAAAATAATTGTTAATTGTTAACAATTGAAAATTATTTATATTTCCTTGAATTATATATATATATATATATATATATTGTTATTCAAAGGTGTAAATAAATTACAATAATAATAATTTAAAATGTTGTATATACATTATAAATAAAAATTTTTAGAGCTTACCATTTTAAACAAAATTTTGGTAACAAGAGGTTCAATAATAATCTACTAATTATTAGTTTTGAATCATATTATTAGAATTTATTCAAAACATCTTTTCTTAAAATGTTTTATAAATAAAATAAACGTTTTTATTTAAACTTAAAAAATATTTCAGAATGTCTTTGAAGGGTTTATAAAAATTTAGAATGTACAAAAGTAATTTTTTATATTTTAAAAATTTTCAGAAATTTAATTTAGGCTAAAAACTATTAAAAAAACAAACGGCAGAGGCCTGATTCGAACCCCGGACCTCCTACTCATGGTGGCCGCGTTTTACCAGTAAACCAAGGCCTCAGCCGCGGGTAGATTTGGTTTTAAAATCTTTTAAACATCAATAGCAATCCACACCCAATTCGTATGAACCCTAACTCGACCAACCCCAAAATTGACTCAATTCGTGCGATTTAATCCAATCAACATTAGGGCTTTTATTCCCCTCCCAAAACCGAGTATATACATGTCTCCAATTACCTGGTTGGGGATGAATCGAATGGTGAACAAGACGAAGAACAACTCGCGATAATGTGCCAATCGAATGATGCTCAAACAATGATTATAATCGAATTAAACTTGAGGGAAGCTTCGAATGATGATGGGGATTAAAAGCCCCTTATCAGTTCTTGTTAAAATCGATCAAAGATGAGGTTTACATTGAGTTGCAGGTCGACGGTTTCGGGGTTGTTCGAAGGGGATGTTTTTGATTATTTCAGATGGAATTCGAAATGAGAGTGGATGAGAAACAGATATATGCTCGTCCCCATTCGATTAATTTCATTATTATTGATTGTTAGTGGACGAATTGTGGGGTTGTCGGCCAAAAGGGGAAGAAAACATTTCGGGAAAGAAGGATTCGATGATGGGTGGTGGGGTTGGGTTTGAAAGTTACATTTTACCCCCTGAGGTTTATGTTTGTTGTTATTTCATGTTACAACTTTTCTTTTGAAGTTTCATAATTAACAAAACAACCCCCTTGAGTTATTAAATTCAAGTTTTTTTAATACATTTTTTTCTAAATCATTATTATTATTATTATTATTATAATGTCAATTATTTTTAAGATTTTACAAAATTAATTTTTAATTTAATTTTTTTTAAGTTAATGAAAATTACGAGATGTTACAGTCTCCCCTGCTTTAGGAAATTTCGTCCTGAAATTTTAATCATGAGGAGGCTGAAACGAAAAGATGAGGATACTGGGATTTCATTTGGTCCTCACGTTCCCAGGTGAACTTGGCCACGTTTAGATTCTCAGCGGACTTTGACAATAAATAACCGGCTACGTTTGAGTTGTTTGACTTCCCGATCCATAATTTCCACAGGTTTCTCAATAAAGTGCATAGATTCATCAATCTGGACTTCGTCGAGTGGAATGTGGAGATTTTCATCGGCAAGACATTTCTTGAAGTTTGAAACATGAAAGTCGGATGTATATTGCTGAGCTCTTGGGGTAGTTCAAGCTTGTAGGCTACTTTCCCAATTCACTCGTGCATTTTGAATGGACCCACGTAACGAGGTGCTAGTTCCCTTTCTTCCAAAGCGAATCACTCCATTCCAAGGTGATACCTTAAGAAGTACGAGATCACCGACATTGTATTCCAGGGCTTACGTCTTTTGTCAGCATAATGCTTTTGACGATTTCTAGCAGCAAACAAGTTATCACGGATCTTATGAATTTTGTCGGTTCACCACATGATCTTCAACAAGAAGAATCTTAGGTTTCCTTTCTGATTTGGGAAGATCTTGAATGTTTCTAGAACTTTGTTCATCAGAAGGTGAGCATGAAGCCACAGATAGATCATAGTGATTCTCTTTTTCTTTCTTGATGCAGTTTGTGTTTTTATTTTTTCTGAGGTACACTTTGAAGAACTTTTCGGGTTTTGATGAGGTATCAAAAGAAGAAAATTCATCATCGATTAAGCTGACCGCTTTAATATTTACCACACTTTTGGCCATACAAGGCCTCAAATGGTGCCATCTGGATGCTGGTATGGTAACTGTTATTGTAAGAGAATTCGATCAAGAAAATGAGAATCCCACGATCCACTGAAATCAATGACACAAGCCCGGAGCATATCCTCGAGGGTTTGTATCGTTTCTTTTAGTCTGACCGTCGGTTCGCGGATGATAGGCTGTGCTAAGATTCAGTTGAGTTTCGAGAGCTGATTGGAGACTTTTCCAGAAACGAGAGATGAAGCGACCATCACGATCAGAGATAATATATTTACTTGACAGAAGATTGTTTAGGAAGACTACCATCACGTAATCAGGTGTTGATGATATCTCAAAATGAAAGTTGATAAGTAAGGAATAAATGGTTTGATGTAGCTAGATCGAGTCAAAACATGAGAATAAAGGAAAAGAAATTGATTTAAGAATTTAAATGCTCCAAGCTTGGGATTCAAAATCAACCTAAAACGATCGGGTCTCTTTTCAAGTTCAGAGATCATGCTTTGGCTTGATAGGTCGAAACACTAATATTATTTCACCCTTCAAGTTACTACATGCGTCTCGTCACTTGATTACAACCATGGTAAGTTGGAGATCAAGAAATGAGAATAGTCATCAAGGTATGGTTTTCACCCCTAACTTGATGGTGTACTCTCAAGGTATGACCACTAGCTTACCAATCCAAAAAGTTCGATCCCAACTCATTGTTGAGGATCCATAAAAATAAGACGAGGTAACTCACCATTAAGGTAAGGGAAATCACTCCTATCTTAACGATGAAGTTTCACAAAAACAAAATATAATAAGATAAGCTTCTTCATCAAAATCCAGAATTCACTCCTACTTTGATGAGGTCGTTTCATTTGAGAGAATGCAATCCATAAAAATGGTATTATCATCAAGGTATGGAATTTATGCCTATCTTGATGATTAAATTTCATAGTAACAAGGAAACAATCAAAGATTGACATTTGTCACCAAAGTACGGGTTTCAATCCTATTTTGGTGAGATCACGTCATTTGTGAAGTACAAGTTACAATGAGAATAATTGAAGTCAATCCTCAGGATGAGGAAATTGCCCTTATTCAGAGGATGAAATTTCATAAAACACACAATTAGAAACCGTTTATCGAAACAAATAGAGAACCATCAAAGTAAGGGAATCACCCCTGTTTTGATGAGATAGAATCGTTTAGGAGGTACAAGTGTTCTTAATCATAGGTTGACTTACAAACCCTTGTATCTCCCATGGTGCAGACGGTTCAAGGTTCAACTTAACAACGAAAGGGAAAGAATATCACTTAGAAATTTAGAAAATTTCAAATTACATCAATGTAACCAAAAGGAAAATCATACTTACAAAATTTTAGGTCACAGTTCGAGGTAACAGGATTTGTTATGATGGTGTTCAAATCTTCGATAATTTAAATCGGGAAGACGAAATCAAGGATAAAATGATTCGACATCACAATGAGATGTGAACATTCGATTCACAATCGAAGGGAATACATGGACTTCTCAAGATATGAGGTCAGCCGTAACTTATTTAAAGACACGCGTACTTATAAGTGATCAATCATCACAAGGATTTCGAGTCAAGTAAACGGATTCAATGATCGAATCAGATCACCATTTACACTTTGCCTAGACAAAGTATCCTGAGATGTAGGAATTTCATCTACAGCATTGCGTGTTCTTAGTTATGGGACACCTCCTTAAGAGGATTTGAGAACCATAAGTAAAGGTTTAGAGTTTTAAAGACCATACGGTTTAGATTCCCAATATCTTTGGGTATATTAAGATCCATGTTCACGTTGGTCAAGGTATAGAAACAGTTACATGAAACGCTGAGTTCGATACCGTTACACGTTACACGTTGAGCGTTAAAAACGTAAGAGTTGAAATGTGGGATGAGTTCAATATTAACAGGAACATTATTTAGGTTAATAATAAGAAGATATTAAAACTTTGATAATAAACCAGTTCAAGGATTCAAGGATTTTTAAGATATAAAAAAGATGGTTCCATTTGGTAAAGCATTACCATTTGGAATCGTTGACACGTCAAGGTAAATTGACCCATTTGCCTTAGAGACTTGTGTATTGACCATAGTTTATCACTCATCCCAAAAATCCCCAGGTAAGCATAACAGGTCTCACAATGAGATTTATACGATATGCTTGCCTTAGCCCGAAGGCCTTTTTGCCAGGAAATCTAGAATACAGGTGTCTATGTGTCACACAAATTTTCTTTGGTTCATAGAATCAAAACCTTGATGAGATTTTCATATATTAGACATAGAGTCTAAGGAATTGAACCCACGATGATAAGTGTAGATTCCACATGTCGTTGAGAATAAGTTTAGGAAGTTTACTTATCGGGAAGAGTCAAAGAGTCAAAGTTAAGTTTAGGGAGTCAAGTAATTAAGTTTTAAGTATATATAAGGCAATCCTATGTTAAGGCATCAAGTTGCACAAAAGGCATAGCATTATGTAGCATTCAAACAATATGTAAGCACAAAAGTATAAAGATCTTTCTATGAGGTTCATGCAACTATAGTCTAGGTCACCATTTCTAATAACCTAAATCCCTATAGTTATGGGCTCTGATACCAATCTGTCACACCCCAACCTTGACGGCGGAATCGTCGAGGCGTGAGAGTTACGATTGTTCACAGCCACATAACGCTGTTGCCTGAAACATGTTAAAAATAAAAGGTCAACATAAAATGTTGGTGAGCATTCTATATTTTTGAATACATAACTATATAGAAGATGGCAATTCATGTTGTAAATTAGAGAAACAAAGTAACTAGGGATGTAAGACAGAATGCACAATCAAACCTTGACAAAGTTTTACAAGTCTCAAACGTTTACAAGTATATACGATTAACTAAGTGTACTTGGATCAACCAAGCAGGCTTCTCAGGCCCATAGATCTATGACGTCGCCAGGCTAGCAATAGTTAATGATTATACATATATTCGACATTACATGGTAGCTACAAAATTCAACAAATCACAACACACAAGTAAATTGCCATAAGTTTACAAGATTCAACGTGTTTACAAGTGCAACGTTTATAAGATAACATGTTTCACCCAAAAGTGTGAAAATGATAAAATGGGTATAGAAATACTCACATGAAATAAATAAGATGATGATAAGTTGATGATTGGATAATAAACAACGTTCCAACGAAAATCCTCACAAGGCACCTAAGTATAAGTACATTTACAGGATTTAAGTTTAATTATATAGGTTTAACGTTTGGATGAAGACTAGTATTTTAAATAATTTTCTTTTTAAGACATGCCAAAATAATTGTTATTGTTAACAATTGAAAATTATTTATATTTCCTTTAATTATATATATATATATATATATATATATGTTATTCAAAGGTGTAAATAAATTACAATAATAATAATTTAAAATGTTGTATATACATTTTAAATAAAAATTTTTAGAGCTTACTATTTTAAACAAAATTTTGGTAACAAGAGGTTCAATAATAATCTACTAATTATTAGTTTTGAATCATATTATTAGAATTTATTCAAAACATCTTTTCTTAAAATGTTTTATAAATAAAATAAACGTTTTTATTTAAACTTAAAAAAATATTTCAGAATGTCTTTGAAGGGTTTTTAAAAATTTAGAATGTACAAAAGTAATTTTATTATATTGTAAAAATTTTCAGAAATTTAATTTAGGCTAAAAACTATTAAAAAAACAAATGGCAGAGGCCCGGTTCGAACCCCGGACCTCCTGCTCATGGTGGCCGCGTTTTACCAGTAAACCAAGGCCTCAGCCTCGGGTAGATTTGGTTTTAAAATCTTTTAAACATCAATAGCAATCCACACCCAATTCGTATGAACCCTAATTCAACCAACCCCAAAATTGACTCTCAATTCGTGCGATTTAATCCAATCAACATTAGGGCTTTTATTCCCCTCCCAAAACCGAGTATAACATGTCTCCAATTACCTGGTTGGGGATGAATCCTATGGTGAACAAGACGAAGAACAACTCGCGATAATGTGCCAATCGAATGATGCTCAAACAATGATTATAATCGAATTAAACTTGAGGGAAGCTTCGAATGATGATGGGGATTAAAAGCCCCTTATCAGTTCTTGTTAAAATCGATCAAAGATGAGGTTTACATTGAGTTGCAGGTCGACGGTTTCGGGGTTGTTCGAAGGGGATGTTTTTGATTATTTCAGATGGAATTCGAAATAAGAGTGGATGAGAAACAGATATATGCTCGTCCCCATTCGATTAATTTCATTATTATTGATTGTTAGTGGACGAATTGTGGGGTTGTCGGCCGAAAGGGGAAGAAAGCATTTCGGGAAAGAAGGAGTCGATGATGGGTGGTGGGGTTGGGTTTGAAAGTTACATTTTACCCCCCTGAGGTTTATGTTTGTTGTTATTTCATGTTACAACTTTTCTTTTGAAGTTTCATAATTAACAAAACAACCCCCTTGAGTTATTAAATTCAAGTTTTTTTAATACATTTTTTTCTAAATCATCATTATTATTATTATTATTATAATGTCAATTATTTTTAAGATTTTACAAAATTAATTTTTAATTTAATTTTTTTAAGTTAATGAAAATTACGAGATGTTAAAATATATATATATATATATATATATATATATATATATATATATATATGTTACTAAAGAATCCTATAATATATTTTTATTGATTGGTTTAGGTTTGACATGGTTTACCCGTTACTAGATCCATGGAAGAGTTAATATCTCCTTTAGCTAAACCCTTTCTTATTCTTACCTTCTATCGAGATTTATTATATAATTCCACTATTAAAGCTAAAAAAGATGATTACCATGGGTAGTAAATAAATAACTTCATTTTAGACGGATAGCGAGAATTGAACCCGCGTCTTCTCCTTGGTAAAGAGAAAATTTTTACTCTGACGTAGCTCCCTTCTTTTTGGTGTGAAGTTGTGTCAAACCAAAATACCCAACAATCATAAGCTCTCCATGAAAGGAGGTTATCCCATTGCACCATCTAGTACGACTACCTTGTTACGAATCCATTCCAGTCACTATCCCTACTGTCGACGTCCCCTTCCTTGTAGTTAAGGTGATGAATTTGGGCATTGCCAACTCCCATAGTGTGATGGGGTGTGTGTATAAGGCCCGAAAATGGATCCATTGCCTTATGGCTGACAGCGATTACTAGCGATTCTAGCTTGATGCAAGCGAGTTGCAGCCTACAATAGGAATAAATAAGGGCGTTCTAGTGCATTGTAGATTCTTATTCAAGACTTGTATCATTTAATTATACCATGTGAATCGCCAAAAACATGTGAAGTGTATGGCTAACCCAATAACGAATAATTTATTTCTATAGAAGAAGACACGATTAAATTGGAAATATAAACAAATTCTTATAGAGTCCAAAGAAATGAAAATAAATACAAAAGGGTCAACTTGTTCCAATTTCATCTCTATTGAATTTGAATATTAGAATGGCGGATAGTATTACTAGCATAAGAAAAACGTGTTCCTCTTCACTAATATGTTTGCTCGCAGCAATTGTGGCCTCTCAGTATATATGATGATTGCATCTTTGATGCACTGCTAGTAATAGTACATATAAGAATTCTTAATTGTAGTTGTAAATAGTCCCGGGGCTATGGAGCAAAGGAGTATCTTGGAACTGCAATGAGGTGTTAAGAGTGATTTTCAAATCTCTTTAAGTAGGATTCAAACCTATGACCAATCGGTTAACAGCCAACCGCTCCACCATTAAGCTAAGGAACAATGGGAAATTTGGTTTCATAACTTTCCATTCCCGTTCTCAAACCATGACCAATATGAGCTCGAAGCTTCCTTCGTAACTCCTGGAACTTCCTCCCCTAAACCCATTAGTAATTCTGAGACTGCGGCTTGTGTAGTGAGGCCCTTCATAAAAACCCTCCCTTTTCATAGTTGTCAGGCCTATTCTATTCATAACAGGAGAAAGTAACTATCTTGATTAGTTGCCTTGTCTCTACATGTAGCCCCCTTTTCAGCCCTAGACTGGGTAGATTCTTTTCATTCTTCAAAGAAAGCCTTCATGAAAGATGCAACAGGATAAAGGATGTCCTCTATTCTCGCTCTGTCTGCTTAATGCCTTCTTTTGAATCAATTGGTGTGATTTCTTTTCTTAAGGTAGGGCATTTTGAGTAGTGGGTACCTCGTAAGACCTCGACCCACCTACTCGGGCCTTGTATGGATATGTAGGAAGGGGTGCTCCTAGGTGTGTATAGGGGTTGTGTTGTTCATGAGAATGGATTTCATGTCAAGTCAATTTGGGGTTTGTGTGAGAAAATTTAGTTATTTGGGCTCGGCGGATTGACAAGAAGAACTACTACTTTTCTAATACAAGATCTTCATCCTAGTCATTATGGGCATCCAAGAAGACCGAGGAGGCCTTAGGGTAATAGGACAAATGGCTAAAAAGTAAAATAGGTGTTTAAAACATCACATAGACGTCCATTCTGCTTGTAATTGTCGGATAACTCTCCAATTAGTTATAAACCAAAATTAGTATTCTTATTGGTGGAATACAGGGATGGTGCTGAGGATTTAGGGGCCTGATAGAAGATTAAAAAATTGGCCTCAAATTAAAGAAATTATAATGAGTTGTAAATTGTTTGTGTGATGGCCTAATTAAATGAGTTAAATAGTTTAATTTAAATTATATTTTGATCAAATGGTTGATTTAAAGTATGTAATGAGTTAATTCTATAAAGTGTGTTTTAAACATATACAGATATTGTACAATTTTTTCTTTAATCTTAGGCCCCTTGAGAGATTGAGTACCCATTATCCAACCCGTATGTTTACCACCCTTAACTTGCATTTCTTAAACTAGCCATGATAGTATAGATATTATAATGTATTACCGGTAATAACTAGTTATATGAGCGTGTTAAATATGTTAACAGTATGTCGTATATGTTTAGTCTTCACATTTAGTTCGTGTTCATCACAAGTCATATGAATTGTGTAATGATCCATTAACCAAATTTATACAGTTTTGCTGCCTTAGAGGCTTGTTTATTTAGGTTGGGCCAACTTTTAGTGGGCCTAGTATGCTAAAGTAGACATTGAGCTGTTTTTTTAAGTCCGTCTATTTATAACCCAATATATTCATGTTTTGCTTCCTTTGAAGTCATTCGAAATTCACGTAAATCAAATAGCTTTATCAAAATGTTTGAAATTTCAAAATGTCGGATGCTAGGGTTGTCACATAAGAGACTCAAACTTTTGGTCGTTATGAAGCACAAAAAGAAGCATCAAAAAAATTACAAGATATTATCTATACTATATTATAATGCACGATGAAAGGATACCGGTCAAATTTAAGAGTTTTGTGGCATTTAAGCACAATGTACAACATAAAAATTCTAATTTGTAAGGGTACTTTTGACATTAAAACACTGCTAAAAATGTGATAACTAAAGGGTATTTACACATTGATCCCTTTATTTGTATCAAATTAATAATTTTTATGGTTGTTACATGCTTTCACTTAAAACAAGAAAAGTTTGTTTTCACATACGAAATGCAGCTGTAACTAATAAAAGTTTAGTATTCAAATTATTTTGCACATTGATCTCTTATCTCCTTATCTCTTATTTGTATTTTAAATTATACGCACATGCTTATAGGCTTAGTCAAAGTTGTTGTAGCTCCCACATTATTCTCTTCATTTTGTTTTAAGAAATATAAATAACAATTTTTACACATCTCACCTGCTACCCTGCTATTATAAAAAGAAAGCAAATAAATAGAGAGAGCAATGGGAGAAGTTCATCGATCGGCCTTCCGGTGGTGACGGTTGTGGTTTTTGATAGCACCAGTATCTACAACACCTTGTATCTATTGTTCCTTAGATTTTTGTAACATTTCTTGGAAGTTCATGGTGACTAAACTTATGTGTTTTTCTCATTGACCTCCTTAACACCTATCACTGGCAAGTTGACCCGTTTGCAAGATGCTTTGAAGCATCCAAGAGCACCAACAAATTCATCTTTTGATTACCCGTTTGTAGATTCTGATAATTTGGTTTTAGTTTGTCTTAATTTCAATATATGTTTAACAGGTATAGTCCTCTTCTTAACTTATTATGGTGTGATTTTTTTTCAATTCATTTGTTTTTGTTTTTATTTGGTTTTATATTATAATTATTGCATACGTAAACTGCATTTTCTAATCTTCTAATAGGTTTATATGTTTATGCAAAGTGGAGTTTCAGGGGAGAATCTGTTGTAGGTCTGCGAACCACATCTCAAATAGGATTTAGGTAATCACCATTCTTTTTATTACGCTTGGATTCCCATTAAGTAATTCTCTGTGAAAGCATGGTTAGGTATGTGCTAGATTTCTTATAATTATCTTTGGGATCCTATTTGGCTAAATATCTAATAATTATTTTTATATATAATCAAAAGTTGTTTAATTTGTTAATCGGATAATGGCTAGGTGAACTAAAAGTAGGCTTTTATAGGTATTATGAACGTGTTTATGTTACTGCTTATTGTGTTCAATTAATTTTTGGGTTAAATTTTAATTGTATGTGTTTTTTATAACTTCAATCGCAGATGTGTATGACTCCCGATTGTATCACCCGGATAATTAAAAGATGATAAAAGAAGAATAAAACCAAGAAGTGCAATTTAACCCAAGTTAAGGGGTTAAAAGGGGCAAAAGGGAAAAAAGAATAAAAGGATGGTACAAAAGCAACATGGCTGCCTATACCATGTTGCCTTTCACCTTTTTGCAACCGGTTTAGAGAGAGAAAGAGGAGAAACTTTCAGATTTTGAAAGAAGAAGAAGAAGAGGCTGCTTTGAAGGTAAGAAATTCGTGGGTTTATGTGTTCATGTTGAGTTCTTGTCTCGATTATGTGCTTATGTGTGTTGTATGCTCGGTTGTGTGTGTTTTTGGTGGGTTTTAGGTGTTGAACTTGTAGCAAACGGGTTTTGAAGGAAGTCATACCCAAGAGACTGCTAAGGTGAGTTCTAGATCCCTTATGTTACATGTTTTAACTGATTTTGGGCTGGAAATGTATGTATGTATGTTTTTATAAAGTTGGGTTTTCACACCCGTATGTATATTTGAATGTATATGTGGGTGGGTGTGATTTTGGGTGCATTTGGTGTTTTGGTTATGATATGTGTATGTTTCAGGATGCTTAGAATGTTAGAACTAAGTTTAGAACCTGTTACAATAGAGTTTGGGACTGACTATGAATGTTGTTAGTGTAATAACACTGCTCATACGCCTAGAATTGGCCCATGTGCCCAACAGGTTAAGCTAATTAAGTGTTCCCATGCGCCTAAGACTTCATGCGTCTAAACAGTACCCCATGAGCCTGAAATTCCCTTAGAAAATGTCTAAGTGTAGTTCATGCGCCTGAATAGTGGTTCATGCGCCTAGGATTTTTTATCAGGAGCCCAAGTGTTGGGGCTCATGCGCCCTAATAGTGCCCATACGCCTGGACCTACCATGCGCCCAAGTGATCTCATGCGCCTGAAAGGCACATGCGCCTAAGTGTTAAACTGGTGTTTTGATGAGGCGCCTGCATAGTTGAAACGAACCCAGACAGGGCTCATGCGCCCAAATAGTGTTGGTGCGCCCAACACTTAGAATTAAATGCTGAATTTTCGTGGGAGTTTGTGCATTTAGGATTTTGACCAATGTTGATTAGGGTTTGTTTAAAGCTCATGATTATACTGGATTGTCATTATGACCCTTATTATTATTATTGTTATCATTATTATTATTAATTCAATTATCATTATTATTATTATTATTATTATTATTACTATTATTATTATGTTTGTCTTATATTATGTAACTTTACGTGGTATGTTTATGACTGTAACGTAAAGTATTATCATTAACGAAGTGAAAGATTAATGATGAAGAGAAGTGGAATGTAAATGATTAATGAAAGTCTTGCAAGCAAATGTATGGAGGTGCACGGCCTTGTTGTCGTTAGCTCAACTGTGATGCGGGTTAGCTACCCCGAAGGATGCACACAGGGTCAATCTCTGAGATTGACAATGAGGTGAGCGACTCTGTGTCGCAAAAGACTCGGAAGACATGCAATCCTTGAGATTGCTAATGTGGTGAGCGACTCTGTGTCGGAAAAGACTCGGAAGACGCGCAATCCTTGAGATTTCTAATGAGGTGAGTGACTCTGTTGTCGCAAAAGACTCGGAAAGATAATGATAAAAGTACGAAATGAACGATGATGAAGATAATAATGATATTACCTACGTGTACGTATGATGTGTGATCACATATGAAAGTAACGAACGGTTTTGAAATGAAAAGTGGAGTATTTACTTATAAAACTAGAACTCACTCAGCAACGCTGACTTTTATGCATTTCCAGTTGGCAGGTAATTCGTTGCTGGGATGGCATGCGGGGATGGCTACTCGACGGGGAAAGATTGACATCCATTCTTAATAGATATCACTGTTGTTTCTAGTAGATCAAACTCTTGCTTCTGTGTTATTTGATTCTGGTGCTAGTAGGAGTTTTATTTCTGCTACTTTCTGTGCTAAACTGCCTATTAGTAGTAAATGCATTGATGAGCCATTTGACGTAGAAACTGCTATTGGTAAGTCCACTCGAGTTACTGATGTGATAGAGGACTGTGCCATAGAATTAGAAGGTCATAGGTTTGCTGCTAGGTTACATGTGATGCCCTAGGTGGATTTGATGTGGTACTAGGGATGGATTGGTTAGCAACCTATGAAGCGAATATCGTGTGTCATAAGAAGATGATTAGACTGACGGCGCCTGACGGAAGTCCGGTGACAATATACGGAGATCGGGTTACGACGATTCCGAAAGTAATTTCGATGGCGGTGACGGGAAAGTGCATGAGGTGTGGATGTAGCGCTTATTTGGCCTACGTGAAAGATGTGGACACGTCAACACCCCAATTGTCCGATGTACCGGTGGTGTATGACTTTCCCGATGTATTTCCAGAGGACCTATCAGGTGTGCCACCGGATCGCGAAATCGAATTTCAAATTGACTTGAAACCCGGTGCCCAACCTGTCGCTAAGGCACCATATCCGTTGGCTCCGACTGAGATAAAGGAGTTAATGGAGCAACTGCAAGAGTTGCTCGATAAGGGTTTTATCAGGCTGAGTATCTCTCCTTAGGGTGCTCCGGTCTTATTCGTGAAGAAGAAGGACGGTAGCATGAGAATGTGTATCGACTACCGTGAGTTGAACAAGTTGACGATAAAGAATCGGTATCCGTTACCGAGGATTGACGACTTGTTCGACCAGCTCCAGGGGGCCAGTTGGTTCTCGAGGATCGATCTTCGATCTGGCTACCATCAATTGAAAGTGAAGGAGCAGGACATTCCTAAAACAGCTTTTCGTACGCGTTATGGACACTATGAGTTTCTCATTATGTCCTTTGGTTTAACCAACGCTCCAGCTGCTTTTATGGATTTGATGAATCGAGTGTGCCGGCCGATGTTGGATAAATCAGTGATTGTGTTTATCGATGATATCTTGATTTATTCAAGGAGCGAAGAAGAGCATGCCGGTCATATTCGGGAAGTGTTGGAGACTTTGAGAAAGGAGAAACTTTATGCCAAGTTCTCCAAGTGTGCTTTTTGGCTACGCGAGGTGCAATTTCTGGGTCACGTGGTAAATGCGAAGGGAATCATGGTGGAACCAGCAAAGGTTGAGGCTATGATGCAATGGAAGTCACCAAAGACGCCATCCGAGATTCATAGCTTCTTGGAATTGGCGGGCTACTACAGAAGATTTATTCAAGACTTCTCCAATATAGCCTCACCTTTGACTAAGTTGACTCGCATGGACGTGAAGTTCATGTGGGGTCGAGAGCAGGAGGGTGCCTTTGAGGAGTTGAAGACGAGACTAACACAAGCTCCTGTCTTGACATTGCCCGAGGGAAGTGAAGACTTAGTGGTATATTCGGATGCATCCTACTCTGGGCTAGGTTGCGTATTGATGCAACGTGGAAGGGTGATAGCCTACGCATCCCTACAGCTGAAAACCCATGAAGTCAACTATCCCACGTACAATCTAGAACTAGCCGTGGTGGTTTTCGCGTTGAAGATTTGGCGGCACTATCTATACGGGACGAAGTCCACCATCTTCACAAACCACAAAAGCTTGAAGTACTTCTTCGAGCAAAAGGACCTGAACATGAGGCAGAGGCGATGGTTGGAGCTCATCAAGGATTATGATTGCGAGATCCATTATCATCCGGGCAAGGCCAACGTAGTGGCAGATGCCCTTAACCGAAAGGAGAGACCCGAGCCGATCCGGGTGAAGGCGTACCAATTGATCATGACCTCCGATGTGATGGTGCATGTCAAGGAGTTTCAAGATGAGGCATTAAAAGAAGATCATCTTAACCCTGAAAGGATGAGGGGCTTGGTCGCCGAATTGAGGGAAACACTCTCGGTGTTAGGACCCGATATGAGCGGATGTGGATTCCCCGTTACGGAGGGTTGCGGGAAAAGATTCTGGATGAAGCTCACAAAACCCGATACTCCATTCATCCCGGTGCTACTAAAATGTATCAAGACTTGAAGAAGGACTATTGGTGGCCGGGCATGAAACGCGACATGGTGGAGTACGTGAGTAAGTGCCTTACTTGTTTACAAGTGAAGGCGAAACACCAGAAACCGTACGGGAAGATCCAACCGTTGGATATACCCGAATGGAAGTGGGAGCACATCACCATGGACTTCATTACTAAGCTACCTCGTACGTCGAGGGGATGCGATACTATTTGGGTGATTGTCGACCGACTAACAAAGAGTGCCCACTTCCGACCGATCCACAAGACGTATTCATTCGAAAGATTGGCAGATCTGTTCATCAAGGAAATCGTAGCTCGTCATGGCGTGCCGGTGTCTATCGTGTCGGATCGTGACACCCGGTTTACATCGAAATTTTGGAGGAGATTCCATGATGCAATGGGGACGAGGCTACACATTAGTACCGCATATCTTCCTCAGACGGACGGTCAGTCGGAGAGGACGATACAAACGCTTGGGGATATGCTTCGAGCATGCATGATCGATTTTGGAGGAAGTTGGGATGATCACTTATCGTTAGCAGAATTTTCATACAACAACAGCTACCATGCGAGTATTAGCATGCCTCCGTATGAGATGCTATATGGTCGAAGATGTAGGACACCCGTATGTTGGGGAGACCTTGGGCAGAAGGAGTTAGGAGGTGTCGAGGTCATTGAGGCTACGACGAAGAAGCTAGAAAGAATCAAAGCCTTCATGAAGGTGGCAAAGGACAGACAAAAGTCGTATACCGACAAAAGGCGGAGACCGATTGAATTCAACGTGGGTGATAGAGTAATGTTAAAGGTCTCGCCTTGGAAGGGAATCATACGCTCCAGAAATCGGGGCAAGTTAAGCCCGAGGTATATAGGGCCATTCCGAATCATTGCTCGAGTGGGAGAGGTGGCCTACCGGTTAGAACTACCCGACGATTTGAGTGGAATTCACCCGACATTCCATGTATCTCATCTGCAGAAGTGTTTGGCAGACGACGATATGGTTGTACCACTAGAAGACATCGAGGTAGATGACCGGCTCAACTATTTAGAGCAACTAGTGGCGATCATTGATCGTAAGGAGAAGAGGTTAAGGAATAAAGTGGTTCCTCTTGTGCGTGTACAGTGGAAGCACAGGAAGGGATCTGAGTCTACGTGGAGACTGAAGAAGAGATGAGGCAGCATTACCCTCATCTGTTTGAGGAATATCAGGTTTCGGGGACGAAACCTATATAAGGGGGGTGGACTTGTAACACCCGGATAATTAAAAGATGATAAAAGAAGAATAAAACCAAGAAGTGCAATTTAACCCATGTTAAGGGGTTAAAAGGGTCAAAAGGACAAAAAGAATAAAAGGATGGTACAAAAGCAACATGGCACCCTATAACATGTTGCCTTTCACCCTTTTGCAACCGGTTTAGAGAGAGAAAGAGGAGAAACTTTCGGATTTTGAAAGAAGAAGAAGAAGAGGCGGATTTGAAGGTAATAAATTCGTGGGTTTATGTGTTCATGTTGAGTTCTTGTCTCGGTTATGTGCTTTTGTGTGTTGTATGCTCGGTTGTGTGTGTTTTTGGTGGGTTTTAGGTGTTGAACTTGTAGCAAACGGGTTTTGAAGGAAGTCATACCCAAGAGACTGCTAAGGTGAGTTCTAGATCCCGTATGTTACATGCTTTAACTGATTTTGGGGCTGAAAATGTATGTATGTATGTTTTATAAAGTTGGGGTTTCACACCCGTATGTAAATTTGAATGTATATGTTAGGATCTCAGCCTCTAGTTTGATCAATTAGATTGTGTTCGCAGCGGATTTAGCATGAATATTAGCAATTAAAGCAAGAACATAAAGAATATTGCATGCAAACCAAAAGTAGATGTAGAGAGAATAATTCTGCCTTGAAGGAATAATATTCGTTTATTTCATGTTTCGGCGTGGAATACATTCAGGTCACTGCCCTTTTATAGGCAAATGACCCATACCGTTGTCAGATTCCACTGACATTAAACAATTATTAAACTAACTACTGATAGAACACAACTACTGAAGATGTCACAACAGCTGACATCTTCTTACAAAATTTCCTAAGTGTTCTACGTGTTACAAGTACTGAAAAGGAAATTACTGAAAACTACAATGACTGAAGAACATACTCTTCAGTCGTTTACAACTACTGAACTATAACAGCTGAAGAACAAACTCTTCAGCTGTTGTACAAACTACTGAAATGAAAAATATAAAACTACTGAAAAGAAAATAAACCATCACAACAACTGAAGAAGACTTCTTCAGCTGTTGTGACAAACTCTGAAACTTCAGCACTTTGGTCTTCAGACTTTGGTCTTCAGATGATTCATCAGCTGATGACTTCAGTAGTTGTCATCAGCTGATGTCTTCAGTCGTTGTCTTCAGACTTTGTGCATCAGCAGTTGTTCATCAGTTCTTTAGTTCTTCAGACTTTGATCTTCAGCACTTGTCTTCAGTACTTGAAGTCTTCAGTACTTGTGTTTATCAGTACTTTAGACTTCAGTACTTGTCTTCAGTACTTTGGGATCTTCAGCTGTTGTACTTCAGTTCTTTGAACTTCAGCTGTTGATTCTTCAGACTTTGTCAGAACAGCTGATGGGAGTCTTCAGCTGTTGTTGTGATGTCATGTGGGACTTAGAGGTTTTCCTGATCTTGGCTCATTGGTTCTTTTGGTCCAACAAACTCCCCCTGAACCAATGCAGCCAAAACCTCTAACTATTTGTTGTCCCACTTATTGTTGGCATAAAGATTGGTCTATTTCCTTCTGGATCAGATCAGAAGTTGACCCTGATAAGCACTGGCCTGGGAGAAGGTTTCTGGTATTTGTTTGGCTAAGTATGGATGGGAGCTCTGTTTTGGGGAATTGGACACAGAGCTGTTATCCCATCCATGAAACCTACCTCCCATGTACTAGCCTGTAGGATTCTGGTGTAGGCTCGGACAAAGATCATTTGTTCTTCTTTGGTCATGCCTTCAGCCCCACCATCGAACAATCCTTCACGGCCGTACATCTCTGAGACAAACTTGACCTGTTTGCCATTCTTGAGCTCAACTGTTGTGATTTGATTATATGCAAATTCATCTGGATGTCTGCCTTCTAGCAACAAGTTGAGCTCATCTTTGTGGAAGTTCTCAAGCTTCTTATAAACTAAGCCTTTTCTAACCATCCTGTTCTCCAACATCATTTCAGGTGGTTGCTTAGACTTATAAGCTTTCTCGAACTCATCCACAATTTCCCAGGGTGTTACTACAAGAGCCACTGTGATTACTTCATCTACAATCCTCTTCATCTGGCTCTTGTACCTCACAGGAATATCTTTCTTTGTGATCCTGTGAGCCACCCTAGGATCAGGCCAAGTCCTCACTCTCTCTTTGTTATATTGGAAGGTTTGTTTGAGAGTGAAGAGTCTCAGAGCTTCTTTCTTCATATTCATGATAGAGGTAGAGGCAGCATATGCTTGGTCAATTGACTTAAGCATTTCAGCATCATGAAGCTGCTGCTGTGCCTCTTCCTCTATCTTCACCCTCACAGTGTCCATCTGTGTGGTGGGAGTGATGGTTTGGGATTTGGCTTTTGGTAGAGGAATGACTGTTGAAAGGGGCAGTCTGTCCTCCTCATCCTCCTCCTCTTCTTCTTCTTGCAGCCTCAACACCCTTCTCTTCTTCTTCAAGGGTGGATCATTGGCTGCGGGTTTTGATGGTGAAGGGGTTGGTTTAGTGGGTTGTGGTTGGGTTGTTGGTGTGGGAATGTTGGCAGGCACTGCTAGTAACCTAGAGATAAGGGCTGGTTTGGTCTGTTTTACTAGCAGTGTCCTGTTCCCAGCACCGGCTTCAGAGAGGGCCTCAACGACCAGTCCCTTAGTGAAATCACCAGCCGAACAGATCTTGGTGGTTATTGCCAAGAGTCTGTCCCTGGTCCATGCCTTGACATCAAGGACTGGCCTGCCCAGGTACTTCGAAGTGAACCTACTCATGCCTCAAGTTTCTTTTTCCACTTGGCTATAAGTAGTCCATCGGTACTCAATCTCTCTTCTCTCCATGTTCCTGATCTCTTGATCTAGCAAGGCAGTGTCCTTGTCAAAGCCTTGCCTGAACAGCTGTTCAATGACAGAGTCCATTGAACGGCTATGCTCAGCATCAGCCTCCTTGACAAGGGCTGCTAGCTCAGGATAGCACTCTCCCTCACCTCTCCTCTCTCCATCACCTTCCTCTCTTTTGATAAGTGACACTGAAATCCTTTTGGATTCCAGTCACTTCTTTTCAGCTCTCTCTTCCTTCTCCCTCCCCTTCCCCTTGGTCTCCTGAACCTTCTCCCTCTCAATCACCTCCTTTCTACCTACTTCTAACTCCTCCTCTCCCCTCTTCCTCTTAACTTGCACTGAGGTCTCCCCCTTTTTGGGTGCATTGGTTGGGGTTTGACTCTCAGCAAGTGCTTTAGCAACAGCAACCTCCACCAGAGGTTGGATATGTGTGGGAAGCCTCTCATCAATGGTTTCATCAATTTCTGTGATTATGGGTGTGATGAGAGGCAGGGATTTCTGGAGGATAGCATCTAGCTGCTCAGGGGGGTTCTGACCCTGAGAGCTAGTGCCAGAAGCAGGGGCTGGTGGCTGAGTTTGTGGGAGTGGCTCAGTGTATGTGAGACCTTCAGGTGAAGGTGCCATCTGTGGGTTGGTGGTGGCAGATGGACTTCTATCTTGAGTCATTTGAGCAAGCAGCTCTTGAGTCTGCTTATCTCATCCTCTAAGATAGTGTTTTGAGCAAATCTAAGAAGCTCAGGTCATCATCAGTGTGAGCTGAATCACCTGACCTCCTGACTGTGTCAGGATATACATGCTCTGAGTGTGGCTCAGTAGTAGCATGTGCCCCTTTGTATTGGTACTGGGGACTTCCAGCCTCCGGATTGGATCCATCATCGGCAGTTGCCTCTGGTGAGGTCTTATTGCTTGTACCAGCTTCACCCTGCTCATGTGCTGATGCAGGGGAAGTGGCAGCCTCACCAGAATGTCCTATCTCCCTAGCCACACTGGGAGATTGGACATGTGATTCTCTGTGTTGGGGGCTCCCACCAGCACTTGTATCCACCCTCTCTTCGGTTGGAGTCTCCCCAGTTGTAATAGGTTTCTGGGGAGAGGGTGGAGTGCTCAGGTGGGTCAACACTTTGGCAATAATTAGGGTTGGACTTTGTGGGGCGGCTTCTGTGGGAGATGGGCTAGAAGCAGAGTGCACATGGGGAGGAGTGTGCATTTCAATGGCAGTCTCCTCAAGTGAGAAAGACCCCAGATGTGTAGGTGCCCCAGTAGTGGTTGCATCAGGCTCCTGTTGAGAGGAAACCTGTGCGGTTGTGGTGGGTGGAGTCATGGTAGCTGCTGGGAGAATCAGACCAGCAGCCACATCCTGCCTTTGTGTTGCAGGGGCATCCTCAGGGGACTCATTTCCCTGAGTAGCCTTTTTGGGCTTGTTTTTGGCTCTTGGCTTGGTGGGGACTTTGGATTTGGAGGTGGAGGCTGTGGGTTCCTGCTGCGTGGGTTTCGCAGCCGGCCAGCCTGTTTGAGTGTGTGGTCGGTGTTGTGCCTGGAGTATACCTCGGCTAGAACAGCCATGGCAGGGACCCCAGTGCCAACAAGTCCCTCAGCTTGAAGCTGGCTCTGGATGATGGCCATTATGAACCGAGGATACAAGATCCAACGGTTAGAAATGGGTTTTGTGGCCATATCCCTGAGTTCCCAAAAATAATATCAGTAAAGTTTAGGGGTTGTTTCTCAAGGATAGAATACAATACCTGTTGCCACCTTTGACATCTGGTCCCATGAAGAAGTTTTGGGAGCCAGACACACATTCACCATGTGGAAGATTAGTCGTTGGGGATCTGGGAAGTGTTTCTTCAACAAGGTGGTGGCAGAGAGGTCGCCCTGATAGTCGTTGGCAGTGAAGCATAGATCGAGGGCGCCTTTGGGGTAAGAGGTTGGTAGGTGGCATCCTCCAGCTTTAGGGTTTCTCGAAGAGTAGCTGGAGTGATAACCACTTGGTGGTTGTTTACGGAGGACCGGAGAGAGACCTCGCCATCATTCTCTCCGGTTTGGACGATGATGTTCGTCCAGAACTCCGATAGGGAGTCGGTGTATATGGTGGGGTTGGAGGAATGCCGTCTGGTATTGTGAGTCGGTCATCAGATCGACGGCATTGTGAACTTGGCCCAGAATGGCGGTTTGGTGAGATGAGCGACACAGTTGTGTCGAGGTTTGAGTTGCATGGCCGCCATTAATGGTGTATGGGAATTTCAGAGGTTTTTGAAAAGTTAGGTCAAGTGAGAATGAAAAGCTCTGAAGGTTGGGTATTTATAGGGTATGGCAAAGGCTGAAAGAAAACTACTGAAGGTTTGGTGTTAGTTATCAGTTGTTGAAACTACTGATGACGTGGTTTTAACCTTCAGTGGTTGTAACATCTGAGGACTTGGTGTTAGTCTTCAGTAGTGAAACTACTGAAACTTGGTTTTGTCCTTCAGATGTTGTAACGGCTGAAGACTTGTTATCAGTCTTCAGTAGTTATAAACTACTGAAGACCTAGTTTCGTCTTCAGACGTTGTAACACTGAAGACTTGGTGTTAGCCTTCAGTAGTTGTGAACTACTGATATCAGTAGTTGTGAACTACTGAAGACATGGTATTGCTTCAGTTGTTGTAAACAACTGAGGACTTGGTGTTAGTCATCAGTAGTTGTGAAACTACTGAAGACATGGTTTTGTCCTTCAGTTGTTTTGGTATGAAACAGCAGCTGTTGGCATCAGCTGAAGAGTAAAATTACTCATCAGCTGTTTCCGTCAAATCAGTTGTTTCATGCTGACCTCCACATTTACTCATCAGCTCTTTGGCTGACTTTCAGATGTTTCATTGACCCTTCAGCTCTTGTGAATATTTATGCCTTCAGCTCTTGTGATCAGATGTTCACAAGTGCTGATGAAATACTCCAGAGCTGGTGAACAAATTTTGTCTTCAGTACTTGTGTAAATTACACATCAGTACTTGTGAACAAAATTTGTTCTTCAGTACTACTTGTTGTGAAAATGATACATCAGTAGTTGTAATCCACCTCACTACATCAGTTGTTTTCAACAAATAATGTACATCAGTACTTTGAAGCCTTTTAGTCTTCAGTAGTTGTGAAAATGCTGAAGACTAAATTACTCATCAGTACTTATATTTGACCTTTGCATACTAATGCTCATCAGTACTGTGAACTGAGAGCATCAGTATTGGTCAAATTATTCGAGCTGCAGCATACCAAGCCTTAGTACCAAGTTTTGAAATGTGGCACTATCTAAAGGCTTAGTAATATATCTGCAAGCTCATCAGCACTAGGCACAAACTTTGGATCAATCAGACCTTTTTCATAGCAATCCCTAATAAAGATGTCTGATCTCTATATGTTTGGTCCTAGAGTGCTGGACTGGATTTTTGACAATGCAAAGAGCTGAAGCACTATCCATTAATAATGGAGTCTTAGTCTCTGTAATGCCATAATCCAAGAGTTGGTTCTGAAGCCAGAGTATCTGAGATGTACAACTTGCAGCAGCAATGTACTCAGCTTCAGCAGTGGATGTAGCAATTGATGTTTGTTTCTTACTCTGCCAAGAAACTAAACAATTGCCTAGGAATTGGCAACCACCAGAAGTGGATTTTCTGGTGACTTTGCATCCTGCATAGTCACTATCAGAGAAAGCAACTAATTTGCAAGAATGCCCAGTTGAATACCAAAGACCTAGTGATTGGGTACCTTGCAGATATCTAAAGATCCTTTTGACTGCAATCAAATGGGATTCTTTAGGTGCAGCCTGAAATCTAGCACAAACACATGTTGCAAACATGATGTCTGGTCTAGAAGCTGTAAGGTACATCAAGGACCCAATCATACATCTGTAAAGGGTTTCATCAACCGCTTTACCTTTCTGATCTACATCTAGTTGTGTGATGCTGCTCATGGGAGTAGAACAGGGCTTACAGGTTTGTAAATCAAACTTATTCAACAACTCTTTGGTGTATTTGGACTGATGGATGAAAATTCCATCATCCCTTTGTTTGATTTGCAAACCTAGAAAGAACTGTAATTCCCCCATAGCACTCATTTCAAACTTTTGCTTCATGAGCATTGTAAATTCATCACACAACTTTAGATCAGAGGATGCAAAGATGATGTCATCTACATAAATTTGAACAAGGAGCTTATGTTGTCCCACAGTCTTGATGAATAAGGTTTTATCAATGGTGCCTCTAGTGAACTTATTCTCTAAAAGAAAAGTTGAGAGTGTCTCATACCAAGCTCTAGGAGCTTGCTTCAGCCCATAAAGAGCCTTATCAAGCTTGTACACCCAATCAGGATGTTTGTTGTCCTCAAAGCCTGGTGGTTGACACACATAAACTTCTTCTTTTATTTTCCATATAAGAAGGCACTTTTGACATCCATTTGATAAACCTTAAGACTGTGAAAGGCAGCATAAGCTAAGAACAGTCTGATTGCTTCCAGTCTTGCCACAGGAGCAAGGTCTCATCATAATCGATGCCTTCCTCTTGTGCAATCCTTGGACAACCAGCCTGGCCTTGTTCTTGACAATTTGGCCCTTATCATCTGTTTTGTTCCTGAATACCCATTTGGTGCCTATTGCACACTCTCCTTGGGGTAAAGGAACAAGCTCCCACACTTGCTGTTTCTTGAACTGAAGAAGCTCAAGCTGCATTGCTTCAACCCATCCATTGTCTCTTAAAGCAACATGATAGTTCTTTGGCTCTTGCTGACTGATGAAGAGAGCATAGAAGCAGAAATTGGACAATTGACTCCTGGTTGAAACTCCAGCATTGATATCACCAATGATTTGAGATGTGGGTGATTCTTCAGCTCTTGATAGACTATAATGTCAGTGCAAGTGTTTGTAGGACTTTCAGCAGCAACAAATGGTGATGGAGATTCTTGAAACCATGTAGGAGATGGCAGCTCAAATGAAGTAGAGCATGCAGAAATCTCATCAGCATTTGTTGTGGATGGGCTGCTGAAGCTACAGGCATCAGGTTTAGTGACTCAGGCAGGTTGTCACTAAACCTGAAGAGGTGAGTACTGACTACATCATCATCAGTACCACCAGGTGGAGAACTGTTGACAGGCTCAACAGCTGGAGGTTGATAAGGAACATATTGCAGTATGTCCAGATCAAACAACTCCACAGGGTTTTGTGGAATCTTGTCCTTTGAGATTCATTGAACTTAACATGCAGAGTTTCTTCAACCACTTTTGTCCTACAGTTGAAGACTCTGTATGCCTTGCAAGTTGATGAATAACCAACAAAATACCCTGCATCCACCTTACTAGCAAATTTCTGGAGTGGGTTGCTAGTGTTGAGAATAAACATGGACACCCAAAGGCTCTAAAGAATGAATTAGAGGAGCCAAATGATGAAGAATTTCATAAGGAGTCTTCATCAACCTCTTATTCACTAAAGTTCTATTTTGTACATAGCAAGCTGTATTGACAGCTTCAGCCCAAAAGGTCAGTGGCAATCCTGAGTCAGCCAGCATTGACCTTGCAGCTTCAATGAGAGTCCTGTTCTTTCTCTCCACCACTCCATTCTGCTCAGGAGTTCTAGGAATACTAAACTGCCTCTTAATT
Source organism: Flaveria linearis (assembly GCA_024085815.1). NCBI lineage: Eukaryota > Viridiplantae > Streptophyta > Magnoliopsida > Asterales > Asteraceae > Flaveria > Flaveria linearis. Next base: position 28,480,587 of record CM044013.1, read on the forward strand.
CCCTTGGACAGGTAAAGTCATCAAGTTGTGGTTTCTAAATTCTGTTCCATTGTCACTCCTCACACACTTGACCTGTAGGAATACTGCTTTTCTACAAATAACACAAAGTTCATGATAGTCTTGGCTGCTTCATCCTTAGAGTGCAAGAAGAAAGTCCATACATACCTGGAATAATCATCCACAATTACCAGGCAGTATTTCTTCTTTGCCATGCTCATCACTCTGACAGGACCAAAGAGATCCATGTGCAGGAGCTGCAAGCAGGCAGTGGACTTTGGTTCTTCTATTGAAGGGAATGAAACTTTGTGTTGTTTTCCTTTTAAGCAAGCAGTGCAGTTGTCTTCACACTTGAACTCCTTCAAAGGCAATCCTCTTACTAAACCATGGCTTATCACTGATTCATGTTCTTGAAATTAACATGCCCCAGCCTTCTATGCCATAGAGTAGACTCTTGAGAGATGCCTTGGAGAATAGGCAAGGATGGCCTTTTAGATCTATCTTTTTGGAAAGATCTAAGGCATACACTCTTCCTGTCCTGTTGGCCTTCAGGAGAGTGTATTCATCCAACACCTTGTCAATCAAATTTAGAACTTTGGATGACAGAATCCGACAGTTCTGGCTTGTGAAAAGGGCAACATGGCCTTTATCACACATTTGACTGACACTCAAGAGGTTGTACTTGAGATTCTCCACATGGTTAACATCATCAAACCTTATTTCCCCATTGGAAACAAAGCCTTTTCCGATGATGTAACCCTTTGCATCATTGCCAAAGGAGACAAATCCCTTCTTTCCTTGAGAGTAGTCATTAAGAAGGGAGCTGCTTCCTGTCATGTGCATAGATCCTCCACTGTCTACATACCAGATGCTCTTTTGGCATGTTGAAGAACCCTGCAATCATAACCACATGTTAGTTAGTTTTAGAGACCCAAACCTGTTTGGTTTTGGGTCTGTTCTCAACTATAGGTGCAGCACTAACAGGTGTGTTATGTGTAACAGCCTGAGGTGAAGAAGATGGTGTAGAAGAGGAACCCTTTGGCTTGGACTTCCTTTTCTGTGGTTTCAACACAGGAGCATCTAAATGGTTGACTCTTCCCATTAGATGCTGAACCATCATCACCAGTTGTGTCTGACTTTGTGATAAAGCTTTCAGCTCTTCAGACACTGGAGTTTGCTGATGATGGATTCCTATGTTGTACCATCTTTTTCTGAGCAACCTCAGCTGTTGCCTGAGTATTCCCTACTTTCTTTTTAGATTTAGCTTTGGGCTTAGGATTTCAGGCTTTGATGTTGCTAGTACAAACTTGGTTTCAAACTCATTTTTCATTTTCTTTATTTGCTCTTTATTTTCCTCCTGTTGTTTGAGTTTGGAACCCCTTTTGTACCAGCAATCATCAGTAAGATGATTGAACAAGCCACATATCTCACATGGCTTCTTCTTCATCTTGTGTTGATCATCAACCAAAGAAGATGAAACTGCTGAAGACTTGTTCTTCAGCTGTTTGTTATCAGTACTAGCAGTTTTCTTCCCTTTAGTACCTGCTTTCCTGACCTCTTCTTTAGTTGTCTTCAAACCTTTTCTACTGTCAGTTTTCTTCTCTTCAGTGCTGGCAGTAGTTGAGGTTTGAACTTCAGTGTTATCACTTGCTCTCTAGTACTTTCAGTACTTCTAGAGACAACACCTGAGTTGATCAACTTTTTGATCATGTGACAGTCAGCATTTGAACCATCAGCTCTTGTAGCATCTGCTGATTGGTTGCTGACTTCTATCTCTGATGATGCTGAATCAGAAGATAGTAGGTCACATGATGAGAAGGATTGGTTATTGCTCTCTCCATCAGATTCAACTTCTGCTCTTGAAGTGAAATCTGTAGGAGGAGCAGTGTGATTATAACCAATCCCAAACTTCACATTGGAAGCTGATTGCTTCTTAAGAAGCATTTCAAAACCCTTGCATGATTGCACCCATCGATCACACTCTACTTGGGTGTTTGCAAGAGTTTCCTTGAGGTCTCTGTACTTCTCTAGAAGTACATCTTCCCTAGCTTTACCATCTTTGATTTGGCATTTAAGCTTGTAAATCTCATCATTTTCTCTTTTAGTACAACCTCAAAATCAGCTTTTCTTTTGGAAATAGTGTGCTCTAGCTCAAGATTTTTATCTATTAAAGCTACATTTGCTTCTCTAATAGAAGCAAATGCTGCTATGCATGATTCAGAACAAAGCTTGGCTTTGGCCTCAGATGATACCTGTGATGAGGCATTGGATGATGACCCCTCAGCAGACTCAAGGGCCATCAGAGCAAGATTTCCAAAAGGACTATCACCACCATGTTGACCAGCACCTTGGAGTAGTTGTTCCTGACCAGATAGATCATCTGGTAGACTACTCCAGTCAACAACTCCTGGGTGAAGAAGCTGTGTTGTTGAGGTTGTGTTTGATGATGAGATGGGAAGATTGAGGCTCAGGAAGAGCCTGTGGTGGTTGAGCCGAAGGTGCTTGAGTTTGACTGGACTGAGGCATGTAGTAGCAGGGGTATGAGTATGGCATATACCCCTGAGGCACAAAATAAGCAGGTGATGCCTGTGCTTGTGATGGATGACCAGAACTGGAGGAAGGTTGCCCTCTGTGCTGTGAGCTATTGCTTGGAAAAGTCACAAAGGGTGCAGAGGAGTTAGATCCAGATGATCTACACTCTCTAGCAAAGTGTCCAAGCCTTTGGCACTTGTGACACCTCACTTGCTCTTGTCAAAACCAACTTTGGTTTTGCCAGAGAGACCAGGGAATTTCCTACCAGTTCTTTTGTAGAACTTTTGAGATCTGATATTGATCATTGCCATTTGGCTCAAATATCCATCTCCTCCAGATCATCATCTGGAATGCCCTTCAAATCATCCATCAAGAAGCACCAGTTATCACTGCCCTCCTGAACTACTACCTACACCACAAAAGCTTGTTCTGAGTTGGTAGAGAAATCAATATGCTCATCATAAGAACTTTCTGATGAAGCATATTCTGACTCCTGACTTATCAAGGCAGCATTGCCTTGAACAAAGTCATCAGCGAGCTTGCCAGGTGGACAACTTCCTCTTTTGCTCTATCTCTCTCTCAAAAGTGAGCAGTTTCCCATGAAGTTGGGTGAGAGATAGAGTTTCCAGATTTGCACTGGAGCGTAGGACAATGGTATAAGTGTCCCATCTCTCAGGCAGTGATCTGAGGAACCTGTTGTTCATCTGGCTGTTGGAGTACTCTTGTTTGACCATCTTCAGCTCAGAGATCAAACAAGAAACCGCTCAAACTGCTGGGTCAGAGTCTCACCCTTTCTATATGAGAATGTCTCATATTGTTGGGCGAGGATTTCCCTATTGTTTGCTAAGACCGAATCAGTTCCTCCAAATTGTTCCTTTAGAGCAACCCATAGGTCATGAGCAGTTCATGATGCAAGAGCCCTGAGTAAATCTCATTTGGAATAGCCATGGCTAAAATTCCATGGGCTCTAGCATCAATCTCGAACAGCTTTAGATCTTCGTCCGAATATTGTTCAGGTTTCTTTGGAACCTGTTCATTAGATTCAGGGACGCTCCATAGGCTTGTATGGTCCATGCACCACTGACTTCCAACAACCAGCACTGTTGACAGACAAGTGGTGAAGCATACGTCTTTGCCATATGTTGTACTCATTCCTCACAAGCATCGAGGCTTGGTTGAGGAACCAGTATTGTGAGGATCGTTTGTTGGTGTAGTCATCTCAGTTATTAGTCAAACTCAAGTTTAAACAAAACAAATGTCTCAAAACCACCAGAGAACCTCAAGTTTTTGGCCAGAAACAGCAGAATCTCTCTCTCTACAGCTAATTCTTGCAAATTGCTAATTCGATCAAACTTAGAGATCAAAAGAGCAGTTTCAAATGATCAATAGTGAAATCGATCAATGATTAACCTGCTCTGATACCATTTGTTAGGATCTCAGCCTCTAGTTTGATCAATTAGATTGTGTTCGCAGCGGATTTAGCATGAATATTAGCAATTAAGCAAGAACATAAAGAATATTGCATGCAAACCAAAATAGATGTAGAGAGAATAATTCTGCCTTGAAGGAATAATATTCTTTTATTTCATGTTTCGGCGTGGAATACATTCAGGTCACTGCCCTTTTATAGGCAAATGACCCATACTGTTGTCAGATTCCACTGACATTAAACAATTATTTAACTAACTACTGATAGAACACAACTACTGAAGATGTCACAACAGCTGACATCTTCTTACAAAATTTCCTAAGTGTTCTACCTATTACAAGTACTGAAAAGGAAACTACTGAAAACTACAACGACTGAAGAACAAACTCTTCAGTCGTTTACAACTACTGAACTATAACAGCTGAAGAACAAACTCTTCAGCTGTTGTACAAACTACTGAAATGAAAATATAAACTACTGAAAAGAAAAACCACCATCACAACAACTGAAGAAGACTTCTTCAGCTGTTGTGACAAACTCTGAAACTTCAGCACTTTGGTCTTCAGACTTTGGTCTTCAGATGATTCATCAGCTGATGACTTCAGTAGTTGTCATCAGCTGATGTCTTCAGTCGTTGTCTTCAGACTTTGTGCATCAGCAGTTGTTCATCATTCTTCAGTTCTTCAGACTTTGATCTTCAGCACTTGTCTTCAGTACTTGAAGTCTTCAGTACTTGTGTTTATCAGTACTTTAGACTTCAGTACTTGTCTTCAGTACTTTGGGATCTTCAGCTGTTGTACTTCAGTTCTTTGAACTTCAGCTGTTGATTCTTCAGACTTTGTCAGAACAGCTGATGGGAGTCTTCAGCAGTTGTTGTGATGTCATGTGGACTTAGAGGTTTTCCTGATCTTGGCTCATTGGTTCTTTTGGTCCAACAGTATATGTTTATGGATTTGATGAATCGAGTGTGCCGGCCGATGTTGGATAAATCAGTGATTGTGTTTATCGATGATATCTGATTTATTCAAGGAGCGAAGAAGAGCATGCCGGTCATATTCGGGAAGTGTTGGAGACTTTGAGAAAGGAGAAACTTTATGCCAAGTTCTCCAAGTGTGCTTTTGGCTACGCGAGGGCAATTTCTGGGTCACGTGGTAAATGCGAAGGGAACATGGTGGAACCAGCAAAGGTTGAGGCTATGATGCAATGGAAGTCACCAAAGACGCCATCCGAGATTCATAGCTTCTTGGAATTGGCGGGCTACTACAGAAGATTTATTCAAGACTTCTCCAATATAGCCTCACACCTTTGACTAAGTTGATCGCCATGGACGTGAAGTTCATGTGGGTCGAGAGCAGGAGGGTGCCTTTGAGGAGTTGAAACGAGACTAACACAAGCTCCTGTCTTGACATTGCCCGAGGGAAGTGAAGACTTAGTGTATATTCGGATGCATCCTACTCTGGGCTAGGTTGCGTATTGATGCAACGTGGAAGGGTGATAGCCTACGCATCCCTACAGCTGAAAACCCATGAAGTCAACTATCCCACGTACAATCTAGAACTAGCCGTGGTGGTTTTCGCGTTGAAGATTTGGCGGGCACTATCTATACGGGACGAAGTCCACCATCTTCACAAACCACAAAAGCTTGAAGTACTTCTTCGAGCAAAAGGACCTGAACATGAGGCAGAGGCGATGGTTGGAGCTTCAAGGATTATGATTGCGAGATCCATTATCATCGGGCAAGGCCAACGTAGTGGCAGATGCCCTTAACCGAAAGGAGAGACCCGAGCCGATCCGGGTGAAGGCGTACCAATTGATCATGACCTCCGATGTGATGGTGCATGTCAAGGAGTTTCAAGATGAGGCATTAAAGAAGATCATCTTAACCCTGAAAGGATGAGGGGCTTGGTCGCCGAATTGAGGGAAACACTCTCGGTGTTAGGACCCGATATGAGCGGATGTGGATTCCCCGTTACGGAGGGTTGCGGGAAAAGATTCTGGATGAAGCTCACAAAACCCGATACTCCATTCATCCCGGTGCTACTAAAATGTATCAAGACTTGAAGAAGGACTATTGGTGGCCGGGCATGAAACGCGACATGGTGGAGTACGTGAGTAAGTGCCTTACTTGTTTACAAGTGAAGGCGAAACACCAGAAACGTACGGGAAGATCCAACCGTTGGATATACCCGAATGGAAGTGGGAGCACATCACCATGGACTTCATTACTAGATACTCGTACGTCGAGGGGATGCGATACTATTTGGTGATTGTCGACCGACTAACAAAGAGTGCCCACTTCCGACCGATCCACAAGACGTATTCATTCGAAAGATTGGCAGATCTGTTCATCAAGGAAATCGTAGCTCGTCATGGCGTGCCGGTGTCTATCGTGTCGGATCGTGACACCCGTTTACATCGAAATTTTGGAGGAGATTCCATGATGCAATGGGGACGAGGCTACACATTAGTAGCATATCTTCCTCAGACGGACGGTCAGTCGGATGGAGGACGATACAAACGCTTGGGGATATGCTTCGAGCATGCATGATCGATTTTGGAGGAAGTTGGGATGATCACTTATCGTTAGCAGAATTTTCATACAACAACAGCTACCATGCGAGTATTAGCATGCCTCCGTATGAGAGATGCTATATGGTCGAAGATGTAGGGACACCCGTATGTTGGGGAGACCTTGGGCAGAAGGAGTTAGGAGGTGTCGAGGTCATGAGGCTACGACGAAGAAGCTAGAAAGAATCAAAGCCTCATGAAGGTGGCAAAGGACAGACAAAAGTCGTATACCGAAAGGCGGAGACGATTGAATTCAACGTGGGTGATAGAGTAATGTTAAAGGTCTCGCCTTGGAAGGGAATCATACGCTCCAGAAATCGGGGCAAGTAAGCCCGAGGTATATAGGGCCATTCCGAATCATTGCTCGAGTGGAGAGGGGCCTACCGGTTAGAACTACCCGACGATTTGAGTGGAATTCACCCGACATTCCATGTATCTCATCTGCAGAAGTGTTTGGCAGACGACGATATGGTTGTACCACTAGAAGACATCGAGGTAGATGACCGGCTCAACTATTTAGAGCAAACTAGTGGCGATCATTGATCGTAAGGAGAAGAGGTAAGGAATAAAGTGGTTCCTCTTGTGCGTGTACAGTGGAAGCAAAGAGGGGATCTGAGTCTACGTGGGAGACTGAAGAAGAGATGAGGCAGCATTACCTCATCTGTTGAGGAATATCAGGTTTCGGGGACGAAACCTATATAAGGGGGGTGGACTTGTAACACCCGGATAATTAAAAGATGATAAAAGAAGAATAAAACCAAGAAGTGCAAATTAACCCATGTTAAGGGGTAAAAGGGTCAAAAGGCAAAAAGAATAAAAGGATGTACAAAAGCAACATGGCACCATAACATGTTGCCTTTCACCCTTTTGCAACAGGTTTAGAGAGAGAAAGAGGAGAAAACTTTCGGATTTTGAAAGAAGAAGAAGAAGAGGGGATTTGAAGGTAATAAATTCGTGGGTTTATGTGTTCATGTTGATTTCTTGTCTCGGTTATGTGCTTTGTGTGTTGTATGCTCGGTTGTGTGTGTTTTGGTGGGTTTTAGGTGTTGACTTGTAGCAAACGGGTTGAAGGAAGTCATACCCAAGAGACTGCTAAGGTGAGTTCTAGATCGTATGTTACATGCTTTAAAGATTTTGGGGCTGAAAATGTATGTAGTATGTTTTTATAAAGTTGGGGTTTCACACCCGTATGTAAATTGAATGTATATGTTAGGATCTCAGCCTCTAGTTTGATCAATTAGATTGTGTTCGCAGCGGATTTAGCATGAATATTAGCAATTAAAGCAAGAACATAAAGAATATTGCATGCAAACAAAAGTAGATGTAGAGAGAATAATTCTGCCTTGAAGGAATAATATTCGTTTATTTCCATGTTTCGGCGTGGAATACATTCAGGTCACTGCCCTTTTATAGGCAAATGACCCATACTGTTGTCAGATTCCACTGACATTAAACAATTATTAACTAACTACTGATAGAACACAACTACTGAAGATGTCACAACAGCTGACATCTTCTTACAAAATTTCCTAAGTGTTCTACCTTTACAAGTACTGAAAAGGAAACTACTGAAAAGCTACAACGACTGAAGAACAACTCTTCAGTCGTTTACAACTACTGAACTATAACAGCTGAAGAACAAACTCTTCAGCTGTTGTACAAACTACTGAAATGAAAAACATAAAACTACTGAAAGAAAATAAACCATCACAACAACTGAAGAAGACTTCTTCAGCTGTTGTGACAAACTCTGAAACTTCAGCACTTTGGTCTTCAGACTTTGGTCTTCAGATGATTCATCAGCTGATGACTTCAGTAGTTGTCATCAGCTGATGTCTTCAGTCGTTGTCTTCAGACTTTGTGCATCAGCAGTTGTTCATCAGTTCTTCAGTTCTTCAGACTTTGATCTTCAGCACTTGTCTTCAGTACTTGAAGTCTTCAGTACTTGTGTTTATCAGTACTTTAGACTTCAGTACTTATCTTCAGTACTTTGGGATCTTCAGCTGTTGTACTTCAGTTCTTTGAACTTCAGCTGTTGATTCTTCAGACTTTGTCAGAACAGCTGATGGGAGTCTTCAGCAGTTGTTGTGATGTCATGTGGGACTTAGAGGTTTTCCTGATCTTGGCTCATTGGTTCTTTTGGTCCAACAAACTCCCCTGAACCAATGCAGCCAAAACCTCTAATTATTTGTTGTCCCACTTATTGTTGGCATAAAGATTGGTCTATTTCCTTCTGGATCAGATCAGAAGTTGACCCTGATAAGCACTGGCCTGGGAGAAGGTTTCTGGTATTTGTTTGGCTAAGTATGGATGGGAGCTCTGTTTTGGGGAATTGGACACAGAGCTGTTATCCCATCCATGAAACCTACCTCCCATGTACTAGCCTGTAGGATTCTCTGGTGTAGGCTCGGACAAAGATCATTTGTTCTTCTTTGGTCATGCCTTCAGCCCCACCATCGAACAATCCTTCACGGCCGTACATCTCTGAGACAAACTTGACCTGTTTGCCATTCTTGAGCTCAACTGTTGTGATTTGCTTATATGCAAATTCATCTGGATGTCTGCCTTCTAGCAACAAGTTGAGCTCATCTTTGTGGAAGTTCTCAAGCTTCTTATAAACTAAGCCTTTCTACCATCCTGTTCTCCAACATCATTTCAGGTAGGTTGCTTAGATTTATAAGCTTTCTCGAACTCATCCACAATTTCCCAGGGTGTTACTACAAGAGCCACTGTGATTACTTCATCTACAATCCTCTTCATCTGGCTCTTGTACCTCACAGGAATATCTTTCTTTGTGATCCTGTGAGCCACCCTAGGATCAGGCCAAGTCCTCACTCTCTCTTTGTTATATTGGAAGGTTTGTTTGAGAGTGAAGAGTCTCAGAGCTTCTTTCTTCATATTCATGATAGAGGTAGAGGCAGCATATGCTTGGTCAATTGACTTAAGCATTTCAGCATCATGAAGGCTGCTGTGCCTCTTCCTCTATCTTTACCCTCACAGTGTCCATCTGTGAGGTGGGAGTGATGGTTTGGGATTTGGCTTTTGGTAGAGGGATGACTGCTGAAAGGGGCAGTCTATCCTCCTCATCCTCCTCTTCTTCTTCTTCTTGCAGCCTCAACACCCTTCTCTTCTTCTTCAAGGGTGGATCATTGGCTGCGGGTTTTGATGGTGAAGGGGTTGGTTTAGTGGGTTGTGGTTGGGTTGTTGGTGTGGGAATGTTGGCAGGCACTGCTAGTAACCTAGAGATAAGGGCTGGTTTGGTCTGTTTTACTAGCAGTGTCCTGTTCCCAGCACCGGCTTCAGAGAGGGCCTCAGCGACCAGTCCTTAGTGAAATCACCAGCCGAACAGATCTTGGTGGTTATTGCCAAGAGTCTGTCCCTGGTCCATGCCTTGACATCAAGGACTGGCCTGCCCAGGTACTTCGAAGTGAACCTACTCATAGCCTCAAGTTTCTTTCTTTCCTCTTGGCTATAAGTAGTCCATCGGTACTCAATCTCTCTTCTCTCCATGTTCCTGATCTCTTGATCTAGCAAGGCAGTGTCCTTGTCAAAGCCTTGCCTGAACAGCTGTTCAATGACAGAGTCCATTGAACGGCTATGCTCAGCATCAGCCTCCTTGACAAGGGCTGCTAGATCAGGATCAGCACTCTCCCTCACCTCTCTCTCTCCTCCTCTCTCTCTTTTGATAAGTGACACTGAAATCCTTTTGGATTCCAGTCACTTCTTTTTCAGCTCTCTCCTCCTTCTCCCTCCCCTTCCCCTAGTCTCCTGAACCTTCTCCCTCTCAATCACCTCCTTTCTACCTACTTCTAACTCCTCTCTCCCCTCTTCCTCTTAACTTGCACTGAGGTCTCCCCCTTTTTGGGTGCATTGGTTGGGGTTTGACTCTCAGCAAGTGCTTTAGCAACAGCAACCTCCACCAGAGGTTGGATATGTGTGGGAAGCCTCTCATCAATGGTTTTCATCACAATTTCTGTGATTATGGGTGTGATGAGAGGCAGGGATTTCTGGAGGATAGCATCTAGCTGCTCAGGGGGTTCTGGCCCTGAGAGCTAGTGCCAGAAGCAGGGGCTGGTGGCTGAGTTTGTGGGAGTGGCTCAGTGTATGTGAGACCTTCGGGTGAAGGTGCCATCTGTGGGTTGGTGGTGGCAGATGGACTTCTATCTTGAGTCATTTGAGCAAGCAGCTCTTTGAGTCTGCTTATCTCATCCTCTAAGATAGTGTTGTGAGCAATACATAAGAAGAAGCTCAGGTCATCATCAGTGATGAGCTGAATCACCTGACCTCCTGACTGATGTCAGGATTACATGCTCTGAGTGTGGCTCAGTATAGCATGTGCCCCTTGTATGGTACTGGGGACTTCCAGCCTCCGGATTGGATCCATCATCGGCAGTTGCCTCTGGTGAGGTCTTATTGCTTGTACCAGCTTCACCCTGCTCATGTGCTGATGCAGGGGAAGTGGCAGCCTCACCAGAATGTCCTATCTCCCTAGCCACACTGGGAGATTGGACATGTGATTCTCTGTGTTGGGGGCTCCCACCAGCACTTGTATCCACCCTCTCTTCGGTTGGAGTCTCCCCAGTTGTAATAGGTTTCTGGGGAGAGGGTGGAGTGCTCAGGTGGGTCAACACTTTGGCAATCATTAGGGTTGGACTTTGTGGGGCGGCTTCTGTGGGAGATGGGCTAGAAGCAGAGTGCACATGGGGAGGAGTGTGCATTTCAATGGCAGTCTCCTCAAGTGAGAAAGACCCCAGATGTGTAGGTGCCCCAGTAGTGGTTGCATCAGGCTCCTGTTGAGAGGAAACCTGTGCGGTGTGTGGTGGGTGGAGTCATGGTAGCTGCTGGGAGAATCGAACCAGCAGCCACATCCTGCCTTTGTGTTGCAGGGGCATCCTCAGGGGACTCATTTCCCTGAGTAGCCTTTTTGGGCGTTTTTGGCTTTGGCTTGGTGGGGACTTTGGATTTGGAGGTGGAGGCTGTGGGTTCCTGCTGCGTGGGTTTTCGCAGCCGGCCAGCCTGTTTGAGTGTGTGGTCGGTGTTGTGCCTGGAGTATACCTCGGCTAGAACAGCCATGGCAGGGACCCAGTGCCAACAAGTCCCTCAGCTTGAAGCTGGCTTTGGATGATGGCCATTATAACCGAGGATACAAGATCCAACGGTTAGAAATGGGTTTTTGTGGCCATATCCCTGAGTTCCCAAAATATAATATCAGTAAAGTTTAGGGGTTGTTTCTCAAGGATAGAATACAATACCTGTTGCCACCTTGTTGACATCTGGTCCCATGAGAAGTTTTGGGAGCCAGACACACATTCACCATGTGGAAGATCAGTCGTTGGGGATCTGGGAAGTGTTTCTTCAACAAGGTGGTGGCAGAGAGGTCGCCCTGATAGTCGTTGGCAGTGAAGCATAGATCGAGGGCGCCTTTGGGGTAAGAGGTTGGGTAGGTGGCATCCTCCAGCTTTAGGGTTTCTCGAAGAGTAGCTGGAGTGATAACCACTGGGTTGTTTACGGAGGACCGGAGAGAGACCTCGCCATCATTCTCTCCGGTTTGGACGATGATGTTCGTCCAGAACTCCGAAGGAGTCGGTGTATATGGTGGGGTTGAGGAGGAATGCCGTCTGGTATTGTGAGTCGGTCATCAGATCGACGGCATTTGAAACTTGGCCCAGAATGGCGGTTTGGTGAGATGAGCGACACAGTTGTGTCGAGGTTTGAGTTGCATGGCCGCCATTAATGGTGTATGGGAATTTCAGAGGTTTTTGAAAAGTTAGGTCAAGTGAGAATGAAAAGCTCTGAAGGTTGGGTATTTATAGGGTATGGCAAAGGCTGAAAGAAAACTACTGAAGGTTTGGTGTTAGTTATCAGTTGTTGAAACTACTGATGACGTGGTTTTAACCTTCAGTGGTTGTAACATCTGAGGACTTGGTGTTAGTCTTCAGTAGATGAAACTACTGAAACCTTGGTTTTGTCCTTCAGATGTTGTAAACGGCTGAAGACTTGTTTTCAGTCTTCAGTAGTTATAAACTACTGAAGACCTAGTTTTCATCTTCAGACGTTGTAACAACTGAAGACTTGGTGTTAGCCTTCAGTAGTTGTGAACTACTGAATCAGTAGTTGTGAACTACTGAAGACATGGTATTGCTTCAGTTGTTGTAAACAACTGAGGACTTGGTGTTAGTCATCAGTAGTTGTGAAACTACTGAAGACATGGTTTTGTCCTTCAGTTGTTTGGGTATGAAACAGCAGCTGTTGGCATCAGCTGAAGAGTAAAATTACTCATCAGCTGTTTCCGTCAAATCAGTTGTTTCATGCTGACCTCCACATTTACTCATCAGCTCTTTGGCTGACTTTCAGATGTTTCATTGACCCTTCAGCTCTTGTGATATTTATGCCTTCAGCTCTTGTGATCAGATGTTCACAAGTGCTGATGAAATACTCCAGAGCTGGTGAACAAATTTTGTCTTCAGTACTTGTGTAAGATTACACATCAGTACTTGTGAACAAAATTTGTTCTTCAGTACTTATTTGTTTGAAAATGATACATCAGTAGTTGTAATCCACCTCACTACATCAGTTGTTTTCAACAAATAATGTACATCAGTACTTTGAAGCCTTTTAGTCTTCAGTAGTTGTGAAAATGCTGAAGACTAAATTACTCATCAGTACTATATTTGACCTTTGCATACTAATGCTCATCAGTACTTGTGAACTGAGAGCATCAGTATTGGTCAAATTATTCAGCTGCAGCATACCAAGCCTTAGTACCAAGTTTTGAAATGTGGCACTATCTAAAGGCTTAGTAAATATATCTGCAAGCTCATCAGCACTAGGCACAAACTTTGGATCAATCAGACCTTTTTCATAGCAATCCCTAATAAAATGATGTCTGATCTCTATATGTTTGGTCCTAGAGTGCTGGACTGGATTTTTGACAATGCAAAGAGCTGAAGCACTATCCATTAATAATGGAGTCTTAGTCTCTGTAATGCCATAATCCAAGAGTTGGTTCTGAAGCCAGAGTATCTGAGATGTACAACTTGCAGCAGCAATGTACTCAGCTTCAGCAGTGGATGTAGCAATTGATGTTTGTTTCTTACTCTGCCAAGAAACTAAACAATTGCCTAGGAATTGGCAACCACCAGAAGTGGATTTTCTGGTGACTTTGCATCCTGCATAGTCACTATCAGAGAAAGCAACTAATTTGCAAGAATGCCCAGTTGAATACCAAAGACCTAGTGATTGGGTACCTTGCAGATATCTAAAGATCCTTTTGACTGCAATCAAATGGGATTCTTTAGGTGCAGCCTGAAATCTAGCACAAACACATGTTGCAAACATGATGTCTGGTCTAGAAGCTGTAAGGTACATCAAGGACCCAATCATACATCTGTAAAGGGTTTCATCAACCGCTTTACCTTTCTGATCTACATCTAGTTGTGTGATGCTGCTCATGGGAGTAGAACAGGGCTTACAGGTTTGTAAATCAAACTTATTCAACAACTCTTTGGTGTATTTGGACTGATGGATGAAAATTCCATCATCCCTTTGTTTGATTTGCAAACCTAGAAAGAACTGTAATTCCCCCATAGCACTCATTTCAAACTTTTGCTTCATGAGCATTGTAAATTCATCACACAACTTTAGATCAGAGGATGCAAAGATGATGTCATCTACATAAATTTGAACAAGGAGCTTATGTTGTCCCACAGTCTTGATGAATAAGGTTTTATCAATGGTGCCTCTAGTGAACTTATTCTCTAAAAGAAAAGTTGAGAGTGTCTCATACCAAGCTCTAGGAGCTTGCTTCAGCCCATAAAGAGCCTTATCAAGCTTGTACACCCAATCAGGATGTTTGTTGTCCTCAAAGCCTGGTGGTTGACACACATAAACTTCTTCTTTTATTTTTCCATATAAGAAGGCACTTTTGACATCCATTTGATAAACCTTAAGACTGTGAAAGGCAGCATAAGCTAAGAACAGTCTGATTGCTTCCAGTCTTGCCACAGGAGCAAAGGTCTCATCATAATCGATGCCTTCCTCTTGTGCAAATCCTTGGACAACCAGCCTGGCCTTGTTCTTGACAATTTGGCCCTTATCATCTGTTTTGTTCCTGAATACCCATTTGGTGCCTATTGCACACTTCCCTTGGGGTAAAGGAACAAGCTCCCACACTTGCTGTTTCTTGAACTGAAGAAGCTCAAGCTGCATTGCTTCAACCCATCCATTGTCTCTTAAAGCAACATGATAGTTCTTTGGCTCTTGCTGACTGATGAAGAGAGCATAGAAGCAGAAATTGGACAATTGACTCCTGGTTGAAACTCCAGCATTGATATCACCAATGATTTGAGATGTGGGGTGATTCTTCAGCTCTTGATAGACTATAATGTCAGTGCAAGTGTTTGTAGGACTTTCAGCAGCAACAAATGGTGATGGAGATTCTTGAAACCATGTAGGAGATGGCAGCTCAAATGAAGTAGAGCTTGCAGAAATCTCATCAGCATTTGTTGTGGATGGGGCTGCTGAAGCTACAGGAGCATCAGGTTTAGTGAACTCAGGCAGGTTGTCACTAAACCTGAAGAGGTGAGTACTGACTACATCATCATCAGTACCACCAGGTGGAAACTGTTGACAGGCTCAACAGCTGGAGGTTGATAAGGAACATATTGCAGTATGTCCAGATCAAACAACTCCACAGGGTTTTGTGGAATCTTGTCCTTTGGAGATTCATTGAACTTAACATGCAGAGTTTCTTCAACCACTTTTGTCCTACAGTTGAAGACTCTGTATGCCTTGCAAGTTGATGAATAACCAACAAAATACCCTGCATCCACCTTACTAGCAAATTTCTGGAGTGGGTTGCTAGTGTTGAGAATAAAACATGGACACCCAAAGGCTCTAAAGAATGAAATTAGAGGAGCCAAATGATGAAGAATTTCATAAGGAGTCTTCATCAACCTCTTATTCACTAAAGTTCTATTTTGTACATAGCAAGCTGTATTGACAGCTTCAGCCCAAAAGGTCAGTGGCAATCCTGAGTCAGCCACATTGACCTTGCAGCTTCAATGAGAGTCCTGTTCTTTCTCTCCACCACTCCATTCTGCTCAGGAGTTCTAGGAATACTAAACTGCCTCTTAATTCCCTTGGACAGGTAGAAGTCATCAAGTGTGTGGTTTCTAAATTCTGTTCCATTGTCACTCCTCACACACTTGACCTGTAGGGAATACTGCTTTTCTACAAATAACACAAAGTTCATGATAGTCTTGGCTGCTTCATCCTTAGAGTGCAAGAAGAAAGTCCATACATACCTGGAATAATCATCCACAATTACCAGGCAGTATTTCTTCTTTGCCATGCTCATCACTCTGACAGGACCAAAGAGATCCATGTGCAGGAGCTGCAAGCAGGCAGTGGACTTTGGTTCTTCTATTGAAGGGAATGAAACTTTGTGTTGTTTTCCTTTTAAGCAAGCAGTGCAGTTGTCTTCACACTTGAACTCCTTCAAAGGCAATCCTCTTACTAAACCATGGCTTATCACTGATTCATGTTCTTGAAATTAACATGCCCCAGCCTTCTATGCCATAGAGTAGATCTTGAGGAGATGCCTTGGAGAATAGGCAAGGATGGCCTTTTAGATCTATCTTTTTGGAAAGATCTAAGGCATACACTCTTCCTGTCCTGTTGGCCTTCAGGAGAGTGTATTCATCCAACACCTTGTCAATCAAATTTAGAACTTTGGATGACAGAATCCGACAGTTCTGGCTTGTGAAAAGGGCAACATGGCCTTTATCACACATTTGACTGACACTCAAGAGGTTTACTTGAGATTCTCCACATGGTTACATCATCAAACCTTATTTCCCCATTGGAAACAAAGCCTTTTCCGATGATGTAACCCTTTGCATCATTGCCAAAGGAGACAAATCCCTTCTTTCCTTGAGAGTAGTCATTAAGAAGGGAGCTGCTTCCTGTCATGTGCATAGATCCTCCACTGTCTACATACCAGATGCTCTTTTGGCATGTTGAAGAACCCTGCAATCATAACCACATGTTAGTTAGTTTTAGAGACCCAAACCTGTTTGGTTTTGGGTCTGTTCTCAACTATAGGTGCAGCACTAACAGGTGTGTTATGTGTAACAGCCTGAGGTGAAGAAGATGGTATAGAAGAGGAACCCTTTGGCTTGGACTTCCTTTTCTGTGGTTTCAACACAGGAGCATCTAAATGGTTGACTCTTCCCATTAGATGCTGAACCATCATCACCAGTTGTGTCTGACTTTGTGATAAAGCTTTCAGCTCTTCAGACACACTGGAGTTTGCTGATGATGGATTCCTATGTTGTACCATCTTTTTCTGAGCAACCTCAGCTGTTGCCTGAGTATTCCCTACTTTCTTTTTAGATTTAGCTTTGGGCTTAGGGATTTCAGGCTTTGATGTTGCTAGTACAAACTTGGTTTCAAACTCATTTTTCATTTTCTTTATTTGCTCTTTAATTTCCTCCTGTTGTTTGAGTTTGGAACCCTTTTGTACCAGCAATCATCAGTAAGATGATTGAACAAGCCACATATCTCACATGGCTTCTTCTTCATCTTGTGTTGATCATCAACCAAAGAAGATGAAACTGCTGAAGACTTGTTCTTCAGCTGTTTGTTATCAGTACTAGCAGTTTTCTTCCCTTTAGTACCTGCTTTCCTGACCTCTTCTTTAGTTGTCTTCAAACCTTTTCTACTGTCAGTTTTCTTCTCTTCAGTGCTGGCAGTAGTTGAGGTTTGAACTTCAGTGTTATCACTTGCTCTCTAGTACTTTCAGTACTTCTAGAGACAACACCTGAGTTGATCAACTTTTTGATCATGTGACAGTCAGCATTTGAACCATCAGCTCTTGTAGCATCTGCTGATTGGTTGCTGACTTCTATCTCTGATGATGCTGAATCAGAAGATAGTAGGTCACATGATGAGAAGGATTGGTTATTGCTCTCTCCATCAGATTCAACTTCTGCTCTTGAAGTGAAATCTGTAGGAGGAGCAGTGTGATTATAACCAATCCCAAACTTCACATTGGAAGCTGATTGCTTCTTAAGAAGCATTTCAAAACCCTTGCATGATTGCACCCATCGATCACACTCTACTTGGGTGTTTGCAAGAGTTTCCTTGAGGTCTCTGTACTTCTCTAGAAGTACATCTTCCCTAGCTTTACCATCTTTGATTTGGCATTTAAGCTTGTAAATCTCATCATTTTTCTCTTTTAGTACAACCTCAAAATCAGCTTTTCTTTTGGAAATAGTGTGCTCTAGCTCAAGATTTTTATCTATTAAAGCTACATTTGCTTCTCTAATAGAAGCAAATGCTGCTATGCATGATTCAGAACAAAGCTTGGCTTTGGCCTCAGATGATACCTGTGATGAGGCATTGGATGATGACCCCTCAGCAGACTCAAGGGCCATCAGAGCAAGATTTCCAAAAGGACTATCACCACCATGTTGACCAGCACCTTGGAGTAGTTGTTCCTGACCAGATAGATCATCTGGTAGACTACTCCAGTCAACAACTCCTGGGGTGGGGTTTTGAAGGAAGTCATACCCAAGAGACTGCTAAGTGAGTTCTAGATCCCTTATGTTACATGTTTTAACTGATTTTGGGGCTGGAAATGTATGTATGTATGTTTTTATAAAGTTGGGTTTTCACACCCGTATGTAATTTGAATGTATATGTGGGTGGGTGTGATTTTGGGTGCATTTGGTTTTTGGTTATGATATGTGTATGTTTCAGGATGCTTAGAATGTTAGAACTAAGTTTAGAACCTGTTACAATAGAGTTTGGGACTGACTATGAATGTTGTTAGTGTAATAACACTGCTCATACGCCTAGAATGGCCCATGTGCCCAACAGGTTAAGCTAATTAAGTGTTCCATGCGCCTAAGACTTTGCATGGTCTAAACAGTACCCCATGAGCCTGAAATTCCCTTAGAAAATGTCTAAGGAGTTCATTTGCGCCTGAATAGTGGGTCATGCGCCTAGGGTTTTTTTATCAGGAGCCCAAGTGTTGGGGCTCATGCGCCCTAATAGTGCCCATACGCCTGGACCTACCATGCGCCAACGTGATCTCATGCGCCTGAAAGGCACATGCGCCTAAGTGTTAAACTGGTGTTTTGATGAGGCGCCTGCATAGTTGAAACGACCCAGACAGGGCTCATGCGCCCAAATAGTGTTGGTGCGCCCAACACTTAGAATTAAATGCTGAATTTTCGTGGGAGTTTGTGCTTTGTGCATTTAGGATTTGACCAATGTTGATTAGGGTTTGTTTAAAGCTCATGATTATACTGGATTGTCATTATGACCCCTTATATTATTATTGTTATCATTAGTATTATTAATTCAATTATCATTATTATTATTATATTATTATTATTACTATTATTATATGTTTGTCTTATATTATGTAACTTTACGTGGTATGTTTATGACTGTAACGTAAAGTATTATCATTAACGAAGTGAAAGATAATGATGAAGAGAAGTGGAATGTAAATGATTAATGAAAGTCTTGCAAGCAAATGTATGGAGGTGCACGGCCCTTGTTGTCGTTAGCTCAACTGTGATGCGGGTTAGCTACCCGAAGGATGCACACAGGGTCAATCTCTGAGATTGACAATGAGGTGAGCGACTCTGTGTCGCAAAAGACTCGGAAGACATGCAATCCTGAGATTGCTAATGTGGTGGAGCGACTCTGTGTCGGAAAGACTCGGAAGACGCGCAATCCTTGAGATTTCTAATGAGGTGAGTGACTCTGTTGTCGCAAAAGACTCGAAAGCGAAAGATAATGATAAAAGTACGAAATGAACGATGATGAAGATAATAATGATATACTCCGTGTGTACGTATGATGTGTGATCACATATGAAGTAACGAACGGTTTGAAATGAAAAGTGGAGTATTTACTTATAAAACTAGAACTCACTCAGCAACGCTGACTTTTATGCATTTCCAGTTGGCAGGTAATTCGTTGCTGGGATGGCATGCGGGGATGGCTACTCGAAGGGGAAAGATTGACATCCATTCTTATAGATATCACTGTTGTTTCTAGAGATCAAACTCTTGCTTCTGTGTTATTTGATTCTGGTGCTAGTAGGAGTTTTATTTCTGCTACTTTCTGTGCTAAACTGCCTATTAGTAGTAAATGCATTGATGAGCCATTTGACGTAGAAACTGCTATTGGTAAGTCCACTCGAGTTACTGATGTGATAGAGGACTGTGCCATAGAATTAGAAGGTCATAGGTTTGCTGCTAGGTTACATGTGATGCCCCCTAGGTGGATTTGATGTGGTACTAGGGATGGATTGGTTAGCAACCTATGAAGCGAATATCGTGTGTCATAAGAGATGATTAGACTGACGGCGCCTGAAGGAAGTCCGTGGTGACAATATACGGAGATCGGGTTACGACGATTCCGAAAGTAATTTCGATGGCGGTGACGGGAAAGTGCATGAGGTGTGGATGTAGCGCTTATTTGGCCTACGTGAAAGATGTGGACACGTCAACACCCCAATTGTCCGATGTACCGGGTGTGTATGACTTTCCGATGTATTTCCAGAGGACCTATCAGGTGTGCCACCGGATCGCGAAATCGAATTTCAAATTGACTTGAAACCCGGTGCCCAACCTGTCGCTAAGGCACCATATCCGTTGGCTCCGACTGAGATAAAGGAGTTAATGGAGCACTGCAAGAGTTGCTCGATAAGGGTTTTATCAGGCTGAGTATCTCTCCTTAGGGTGGTGCTCCGGTCTTATTCGTGAAGAAGAAGGACGGTAGCATGAGAATGTGTATCGACTACCGTGAGTTGAACAAGTTGACGATAAAGAATCGGTATCCGTTACCGAGGATTGCGACGATTGTTCGACCAGCTCCAGGGGGCCAGTTGGTTCTCGAGGATCGATCTCGATCTGGCTACCATCATTGAAAGTGAAGGAGCAGGACATTCCTAAAACAGCTTTTCGTACGCGTTATGGACACTATGAGTTTCTCATTATGTCCTTTGGTTTAACCAACGCTCCAGCTGCTTTTATGGATTTGATGAATCGAGTGTGCCGGCCGATGTTGGATAAATCAGTGATTGTGTTTATCGATGATATCTGATTTATTCAAGGAGCGAAGAAGAGCATGCCGGTCATATTCGGGAAGTGTTGGAGACTTTGAGAAAGGAGAAACTTTATGCCAAGTTCTCCAAGTGTGCTTTTGGCTACGCGAGGGCAATTTCTGGGTCACGTGGTAAATGCGAAGGGAACATGGTGGAACCAGCAAAGGTTGAGGCTATGATGCAATGGAAGTCACCAAAGACGCCATCCGAGATTCATAGCTTCTTGGAATTGGCGGGCTACTACAGAAGATTTATTCAAGACTTCTCCAATATAGCCTCACACCTTTGACTAAGTTGATCGCCATGGACGTGAAGTTCATGTGGGTCGAGAGCAGGAGGGTGCCTTTGAGGAGTTGAAACGAGACTAACACAAGCTCCTGTCTTGACATTGCCCGAGGGAAGTGAAGACTTAGTGTATATTCGGATGCATCCTACTCTGGGCTAGGTTGCGTATTGATGCAACGTGGAAGGGTGATAGCCTACGCATCCCTACAGCTGAAAACCCATGAAGTCAACTATCCCACGTACAATCTAGAACTAGCCGTGGTGGTTTTCGCGTTGAAGATTTGGCGGGCACTATCTATACGGGACGAAGTCCACCATCTTCACAAACCACAAAAGCTTGAAGTACTTCTTCGAGCAAAAGGACCTGAACATGAGGCAGAGGCGATGGTTGGAGCTTCAAGGATTATGATTGCGAGATCCATTATCATCGGGCAAGGCCAACGTAGTGGCAGATGCCCTTAACCGAAAGGAGAGACCCGAGCCGATCCGGGTGAAGGCGTACCAATTGATCATGACCTCCGATGTGATGGTGCATGTCAAGGAGTTTCAAGATGAGGCATTAAAGAAGATCATCTTAACCCTGAAAGGATGAGGGGCTTGGTCGCCGAATTGAGGGAAACACTCTCGGTGTTAGGACCCGATATGAGCGGATGTGGATTCCCCGTTACGGAGGGTTGCGGGAAAAGATTCTGGATGAAGCTCACAAAACCCGATACTCCATTCATCCCGGTGCTACTAAAATGTATCAAGACTTGAAGAAGGACTATTGGTGGCCGGGCATGAAACGCGACATGGTGGAGTACGTGAGTAAGTGCCTTACTTGTTTACAAGTGAAGGCGAAACACCAGAAACGTACGGGAAGATCCAACCGTTGGATATACCCGAATGGAAGTGGGAGCACATCACCATGGACTTCATTACTAGATACTCGTACGTCGAGGGGATGCGATACTATTTGGTGATTGTCGACCGACTAACAAAGAGTGCCCACTTCCGACCGATCCACAAGACGTATTCATTCGAAAGATTGGCAGATCTGTTCATCAAGGAAATCGTAGCTCGTCATGGCGTGCCGGTGTCTATCGTGTCGGATCGTGACACCCGTTTACATCGAAATTTTGGAGGAGATTCCATGATGCAATGGGGACGAGGCTACACATTAGTAGCATATCTTCCTCAGACGGACGGTCAGTCGGATGGAGGACGATACAAACGCTTGGGGATATGCTTCGAGCATGCATGATCGATTTTGGAGGAAGTTGGGATGATCACTTATCGTTAGCAGAATTTTCATACAACAACAGCTACCATGCGAGTATTAGCATGCCTCCGTATGAGAGATGCTATATGGTCGAAGATGTAGGGACACCCGTATGTTGGGGAGACCTTGGGCAGAAGGAGTTAGGAGGTGTCGAGGTCATGAGGCTACGACGAAGAAGCTAGAAAGAATCAAAGCCTCATGAAGGTGGCAAAGGACAGACAAAAGTCGTATACCGAAAGGCGGAGACGATTGAATTCAACGTGGGTGATAGAGTAATGTTAAAGGTCTCGCCTTGGAAGGGAATCATACGCTCCAGAAATCGGGGCAAGTAAGCCCGAGGTATATAGGGCCATTCCGAATCATTGCTCGAGTGGAGAGGGGCCTACCGGTTAGAACTACCCGACGATTTGAGTGGAATTCACCCGACATTCCATGTATCTCATCTGCAGAAGTGTTTGGCAGACGACGATATGGTTGTACCACTAGAAGACATCGAGGTAGATGACCGGCTCAACTATTTAGAGCAAACTAGTGGCGATCATTGATCGTAAGGAGAAGAGGTAAGGAATAAAGTGGTTCCTCTTGTGCGTGTACAGTGGAAGCAAAGAGGGGATCTGAGTCTACGTGGGAGACTGAAGAAGAGATGAGGCAGCATTACCTCATCTGTTGAGGAATATCAGGTTTCGGGGACGAAACCTATATAAGGGGGGTGGACTTGTAACACCCGGATAATTAAAAGATGATAAAAGAAGAATAAAACCAAGAAGTGCAAATTAACCCATGTTAAGGGGTAAAAGGGTCAAAAGGCAAAAAGAATAAAAGGATGTACAAAAGCAACATGGCACCATAACATGTTGCCTTTCACCCTTTTGCAACAGGTTTAGAGAGAGAAAGAGGAGAAAACTTTCGGATTTTGAAAGAAGAAGAAGAAGAGGGGATTTGAAGGTAATAAATTCGTGGGTTTATGTGTTCATGTTGATTTCTTGTCTCGGTTATGTGCTTTGTGTGTTGTATGCTCGGTTGTGTGTGTTTTGGTGGGTTTTAGGTGTTGACTTGTAGCAAACGGGTTGAAGGAAGTCATACCCAAGAGACTGCTAAGGTGAGTTCTAGATCGTATGTTACATGCTTTAAAGATTTTGGGGCTGAAAATGTATGTAGTATGTTTTTATAAAGTTGGGGTTTCACACCCGTATGTAAATTGAATGTATATGTTAGGATCTCAGCCTCTAGTTTGATCAATTAGATTGTGTTCGCAGCGGATTTAGCATGAATATTAGCAATTAAAGCAAGAACATAAAGAATATTGCATGCAAACCAAAAGTAGATGTAGAGAGAATAATTCTGCCTTGAAGGAATAATATTCGTTTATTTCATGTTTCGGCGTGGAATACATTCAGGTCACTGCCCTTTTATAGGCAAAGACCCATACCGTTGTCAGATTCCACTGACATTAAACAATTATTAAACTAACTACTGATAGAAACAAACTACTGAAGATGTCACAACAGCTGACATCTTCTTACAAAATTTCCTAAGTGTTCTACGTGTTACAAGTACTGAAAAGGAAACTACTGAAAACTACAATGACTGAAGAACAACTCTTCAGTCGTTTACACTACTGAACTATACAGCTGAAGAACAAACTCTTCAGCTGTTGTACAAACTACTGAAATGAAAAATATAAAACTACTGAAAGAAAATAAACCATCACAACAACTGAAGAAGACTTCTTCAGCTGTTGTGACAAACTCTGAAACTTCAGCACTTTGGTCTTCAGACTTTGGTCTTCAGATGATTCATCAGCTGATGACTTCAGTAGTTGTCATCAGCTGATGTCTTCAGTCGTTGTCTTCAGACTTTGTGGCATCAGCAGTTGTCATCAGTTCTTTAGTTCTTCAGACTTTGATCTTCAGCACTTGTCTTCAGTACTTGAAGTCTTCAGTACTTGTGTTTATCAGTACTTTAGACTTCAGTACTTGTCTTCAGTACTTGGATCTTCAGCTGTTGTACTTCAGTTCTTTGAACTTCAGCTGTTGATTCTTCAGACTTTGTCAGAACAGCTGATGGGAGTCTTCAGCGTTGTTGGATGTCATGTGGGACTTAGAGGTTTTCTGATCTTGGCTCATTGGTTCTTTTGGTCCACAAAAACTCCCCTGACCAATGCAGCCAAAACCTCTAACTATTTGTTGTCCACTTATTGTTGGCATAAAGATTGGTCTATTTCCTTCTGGATCAGATCAGAAGTTGACCCTGATAAGCACTGGCCTGGGAGAAGGTTTCTGGTATTTGTTTGGCTAAGTATGGATGGGAGCTCTGTTTTGGGGAATTGGACACAGAGCTGTTATCCATCCATGAAACCTACCTCCATGTACTAGCTGTAGGATTCTCTGGTGTAGGCTCGGACAAAGATCATTTGTCTTCTTTGGTCATGCCTTCAGCCCCACCATCGAACAATCCTTCACGGCCGTACATCTCTGAGACAAACTTGACCTGTTTGCCATTCTTGAGCTCAACTGTTGTGATTTGATTATAGCAAATTCATCTGGATGTCTGCCTTCTAGCAACAAGTTGAGCTCATCTTTGTGGAAGTTCTCAAGCTTCTTATAAACTAAGCCTTTTCTAACCATCCTGTTCTCCAACATCATTTCAGGTGGTTGCTTAGACTTATAAGCTTTCTCGAACTCATCCACAATTTCCCAGGGTGTTACTACAAGAGCCACTGTGATTACTTCATCTACAATCCTCTTCATCTGGCTCTTGTACCTCACAGGAAATCTTTCTTTGTGATCCTGTGAGCCACCCTAGGATCAGGCCAAGTCCTCACTCTCTCTTTGTTATATTGGAAGGTTTGTTTGAGAGTGAAGAGTCTCAGAGCTTCTTCTTCATATTCATGATAGAGGTAGAGGCAGCATATGCTTGGTCAATTGACTTAAGCATTTCAGCATCATGAAGGCTGCTGTGCCTCTTCCTCTATCTTCACCTCACAGTGTCCATCTGTGTGGTGGGAGTGATGGTTTGGGATTTGGCTTTTGGTAGAGGAATGACTGTTGAAAGGGGCAGTCTATCCTCCCATCCTCCTCCTCTTCTTCTTCTTGCAGCCTCAACACCTTCTCTTCTTCTTCAAGGGTGGATCAGCTGCGGGTTTTGATGGTGAAGGGGTTGGTTTAGTGGGTTGTGGTTGGGTTTTGGTGTGGGAATGTTGGCAGGCACTGCTAGTAACCTAGAGATAAGGGTGGTTTGGTCTGTTTTACTAGCAGTGTCCTGTTCCCAGCACCGGCTTCAGAGAGGGCCTCAACGACCAGTCCCTTAGTGAAATCACCAGCGAACAGATCTTGGTGGTTATTGCCAAGAGTCTGTCCCTGGTCCATGCCTTGACATCAAGGACTGGCCTGCCCAGGTACTTCGAAGTGAACCTACTCATAGCCTCAAGTTCTTTCTTTCCTCTTGGCTATAAGTAGTCCATCGGTACTCAATCTCTCTTCTCTCCATGTTCCTGATCTCTTGATCTAGCGGCAGTGTCCTTGTCAAAGCCTTGCCTGAACAGCTGTCAATGACAGAGTCCATTGAACGGCTATGCTCAGCATCAGCCTCTTGACAAGGGCTGCTAGCTCAGGATTAGCACTCTCCCTCACCTCTCTCTCTCCTCACCTCTCTCTCTTTTGATAAGTGACACTGAAATCCTTTTGGATTCCAGTCACTTCTTTTCAGCTCTCTCTTCCTTCTCCCTCCCTTCCCCTGGTCTCCTGAACCTCTCCCTCTCAATCACCTCTTTCTACCTACTTCTAACTCCTCTCTCCCCTCTCCTCTTAACTTGCACTGAGGTCTCCCCCTTTTTGGGTGCATTGGTTGGGTTTGACTCTCAGCAAGTGCTTTAGCAACAGCAACCTCCACAGAGGTTGGATATGTGTGGGAAGCCTCTCATCAATGGTTTTCATCACAATTTCTGTGATTATGGGTGTGATGAGAGGCAGGGATTTCTGGAGGATAGCATCTAGCTGCTCAGGGGGGTTCTGACCTGAGAGCTAGTGCCAGAAGCAGGGGCTGGTGGCTGAGTTTGTGGGAGTGGCTCAGTGTATGTGAGACCTTCCGGTGAAGGTGCCATCTGTGGGTTGGTGGTGGCAGATGGACTTCTATCTTGAGTCATTTGAGCAAGCAGCTCTTTGAGTCTGCTTATCTCATCCTCTAAGATAGTGTTTTGAGCAAACTAAGAAGCTCAGGTCATCATCAGTGTGAGCTGAATCACCTGACCTCCTGACTGTGTCAGGATATACATGCTCTGAGTGTGGCTCAGTAGTAGCATGTGCCCCTTTGTATGGTACTGGGGACTTCCAGCCTCCGGATGGGATCCATCATCGGCAGTTGCCTCTGGTGAGGTCTTATTGCTTGTACCAGCTTCACCTGCTCATGTGCTGATGCAGGGGAAGTGGCAGCCTCACCAGAATGTCCTATCTCCCTAGCCACACTGGGAGATTGGACATGTGATTCTCTGTGTTGGGGGCTCCCACCAGCACTTGTATCCACCCTCTCTCGGTTGGAGTCTCCCAGTTGTAATAGGTTTCTGGGGAGAGGGTGGAGTGCTCAGGTGGGTCAACACTTTGGCAATAATTAGGGTTGGACTTTGTGGGGCGGCTTCTGTGGGAGATGGGCTAGAAGCAGAGTGCACATGGGGAGGAGTGCATTTCAATGGCAGCCTTCAAGTGAAAGACCCCAGATGTGTAGGTGCCCCAGAGTGGTTGCATCAGGCTCCTGTTGAGAGGAAACCTGTGCGGTGTGGGGGGGTGGAGTCATGGTAGCTGCTGGGAGAATCAGACCAGCAGCCACATCCTGCTTTGTGTTGCAGGGGCATCCTCAGGGGACTCATTTCCCTGAGTAGCCTTTTTGGGCTTGTTTTTGGCTCTTGGCTTGGTGGGGACTTTGGATTTGGAGGTGGAGGCTGTGGGGTTCCTGCTGCGTGGGTTTTCGCAGCGGCCAGCCTGTTTGAGTGTGTGGTCGGTGTTGTGCCTGGAGTATACCTCGGCTAGAACAGCCATGGCAGGGACCCAGTGCCAACAAGTCCCTCAGCTTGAAGCTGGCTTTGGATGATGGCCATTATGACCGAGGATACAAGATCCAACGGTTAGAAATGGGTTTTTTGGCCATATCCCTGAGTTCCCAAAAAATAATATCAGTAAAGTTTAGGGGTTGTTTCTCAAGGATAGAATACAATACCTGTGTGCCACCTTGTTGACATCTGGTCCCATGAGGAAGTTTTGGAGCCAGACACACATTCACCATGTGAAGATAGTCGTTGGGGATCTGGGAAGTGTTTCTTCAACAAGGTGGTGGCAGAGAGGTCGCCCTGATAGTCGTTGGCGTGAGTGAAGCATAGATCGAGGGCGCCTTTGGGGTAAGAGGTTGGGTAGGTGGCATCCACAGCTTTAGGGTTTCTCGAAGAGTAGCTGGAGTGATAACCACTGGGTTGTTTTACGGAGGACCGGAGAGAGACCTCGCCATCATTCTCTCCGTTTGGACGATGATATTCGTCCAGAACTCCGATAGGGAGTCGGTGTATATGGTGGGGTTGAGGAGGAATGCCGTCTGGTATTGTGAGTCGGTCATCAGATCGACGGCATTATGAAACTTGGCCCAGAATGGCGGTTTGTGTGAGATGAGCGACACAGTTGTGTCGAGGTTTGAGTTGCATGGCCGCCATTAATGGTGTATGGGATTTCAGAGTTTTTGAAAAAGTTAGGTCAAGAGAATGAAAAGCTCTGAAGGTTGGGTATTTATAGGGTATGGCAAAGGCTGAAAGAAAACTACTGAAGGTTTGGTGTTAGTTATCAGTTGTTGAAACTACTGATGACGTGGTTTTAACCTTCAGTGGTTGTAACATCTGAGGACTTGGTGTTAGTCTTCAGTAGATGAAACTACTGAAACTTGGTTTTTTCCTTCAGATGTTGTAAACGGCTGAAGACTTGTTATTAGTCTTCAGTAGTTATAAACTACTGAAGCCTAGTTTTCGTCTTCAGACGTTGTAACAACTGAAGACTTGGTGTTAGCCTTCAGTAGTTGTGAACTACTGATATCAGTAGTTGTGAACTACTGAAGACATGGTATTGCTTCAGTTGTTGTAAACAACTGAGGACTTGGTGTTAGTCATCAGTAGTTGTGAAACTACTGAAGACATGGTTTTGTCCTTCAGTTGTTTGGGTATGAAACAGCAGCTGTTGCATCAGCTGAAGAGTAAAATTACTCATCAGCTGTTTCCGTCAAATCAGTTGTTTCATGCTGACCTCCACATTTACTCATCAGCTCTTTGGCTGACTTTCAGATGTTTCATACTCCAGAGCTGGTGAACAAATTTTGGTCTTTCGTACTTGTTAAGATTCCACATCAGTACTTGTGAACAAAATTGTTCTTCAGTACTTTATTTGTTTGAAAATGATACATCAGTTGTAATCCACCTCACTACAATCAGTTGTTTTGTCAACAAATATGTACCATCAGTACTTGGCCTTTTAGTCCTTCAGTAGTTGTGAAAATGCTGAAGACTAAATTACTCATCAGCTACTTATATTTGACCTTTGCATACTAATGCTCATCAGTACTTGTGAACTGGAGAGCATCAGTATTGGTCAAATTATTCGAGCTGCAGCATACCAAGCCTTAGTACCATTGAAATGTGGCCTATCTAAAGGCTTGTAAATTATGTGCAAGCTCATCAGCACTAGGCACAAACTTGGATAATCAGACCTTTTTCATAGCAATCCCTAATAAAGTGATGTCTGATCTCTATATGTGTTGGTCCCTAGAGTGCTGGACTGGATTTTTGACAATGCAAGAGCTGAAGCACTATCCATTAATAATGGAGGTCTTAGGTCTCTGTATGCCATAATCCAAGAGTTTGGTTCTGAAGCCAGAGTATCTGAGATGTACAACTTGCAGCAGCATGTACTCAGCTTCAGCAGTGGATGTACAATTGATGTTGTTTCTTACTCTGCCAAGAAACTAAAACAATTGCCTAGAATTGGCAACCACCAGAAGTGGATTTTCTGGTGACTTTTGCATCCTGCATAGTCACATATCAAGAAAGCAACTAATTTGCAAGAATGGCCCGTTGAATACCAAAGACCTGTGATTGGGTACCTTGCAGATATCTAAAGATCCTTTTAACTGCAATCAAATGGATTCTTTAGGTGCACCTGAAAATCTAGCACAAACACATGTTGCAAACATGATGTCTGGTCTAGAAGCTGTAAATACATCAAGGACCCAATCTAACATCTGTAAGGTTTCATCAACCGCTTTACCTTTCTGATCTACATCTAGTTGTTGATGGCTGCTCATGGGAGTAGAACAGGGCTTACAGGTTTGTAAATCAAACTTATTCAACAACTCTTTGGTGTATTTGGACTGATGGATGAAAATCCATCATCCCTTTGTTTGATTTGCAAACTTAGAAGAACTGTAATTCCCCCATAGCACTCATTTCAAACTTTGCTTCATGAGCATTGTAAATTCATCACACAACTTTAGATCAGGGATGCAAAGATGATGTATCTACATAAATTTGAACAAGGGCTTATGTTGTCCCACAGTCTTGATGAATAAGGTTTTATCAATGGTGCCTCTAGTGAACTTATTCTCTAAAAGAAATTTGAGAGTGTCTCATACCAAGCTCTAGGAGCTTGCTTCAGCCCATAAAGAGCCTTATCAAGCTTGTACACCCAATCAAGATGTTTGTTGTCCTCAAGCCTGGTGGTTGACACACATAAACTTCTTCTTTTATTTTTCCATATAAGAAGGCACTTTTGACATCCATTTGATAAACCTTAAGACTGTGAAAGGCAGCATAAGCTAAGAACAGTCTGATTGCTTCCAGTCTGCCACAGGAGCAAAGGTCTCATCATAATCGATGCCTTCCTCTTGTGCAAATCCTTGGACAACCAGCCTGGCCTTGTTCTTGACAATTTGGCCCTTATCATCTGTTTTGTTCCTGAATACCCATTTGGTGCCTATTGCACACTTCCCTTGGGTAAAGGAACAAGCTCCACACTTGCTGTTTCTTGAACTGAAGAAGCTCAAGCTGCATTGCTTCACCCATCCATTGTCTCTTAAAGCAACATGATAGTTCTTTGGCTCTTGCTGACTGATGAAGAGAGCATAGAAGCAGAAATTGGACAATTGACTCCTGGTTGAAACTCCAGCATTGATATCACCAATGATTTGAGATGTGGGGTGATTCTTCAGCTCTTGATAGACTATAATGTCAGTGCAACGTTTGTAGGACTTTCAGCAGCAACAAATGGTGATGGAGATTCTTGAAACCATGTAGAGATGGCAGCTCAAATGAAGTAGAGCTTGCAGAAATCTCATCAGCATTTGTTGTGGATGGGGCTGCTGAAGCTACAGGAGCATCAGGTTTAGTGAACTCAGGCAGGTTGTCACTAAACCTGAAGAGGTGAGTACTGACTACATCATCATCAGTACCACCAGGTGGAGAACTGTTGACAGGCTCAACAGCTGGAGGTTGATAAGGAACATATTGCAGTATGTCCAGATCAAACAACTCCACAGGGTTTTGTGGAATCTTGTCCTTTGGAGATTCATTGAACTTAACATGCAGAGTTTCTTCAACCACTTTTGTCCTACAGTTGAAGACTCTGTATGCCTTGCAAGTTGATGAATAACCAACAAAATACCCTGCATCCACCTTACTAGCAATTTCTGAGTGGGTTGCTAGTGTTGAGAATAAAACATGGACACCCAAAGGCTCTAAAGAATGAAATTAGAGGAGCCAAATGATGAAGAATTTCATAAGGAGTCTTCATCAACCTCTTATTCACTAAAGTCTATTTTGTACATAGCAAGCTGTATTGACAGCTTCAGCCCAAAGGTCAGTGGCAATCCTGAGTCAGCCAGCATTGACCTTGCAGCTTCAATGAGAGTCCTGTTCTTTCTCTCCACCACTCCATTCTGCTCAGGAGTTCTAGGAATACTAAACTGCCTCTTAATTCCCTTGGACAGGTAGAAGTCATCAAGTGTGTGGTTTCTAAATTCTGTTCCATTGTCACTCCTCACACACTTGACCTGTAGGGAATACTGCTTTTCTACAAATAACACAAAGTTCATGATAGTCTTGGCTGCTTCATCCTTAGAGTGCAAGAAGAAAGTCCATACATACCTGGAATAATCATCCACAATTACCAGGCAGTATTTCTTCTTTGCCATGCTCATCACTCTGACAGGACCAAAGAGATCCATGTGCAGGAGTTGCAAGCAGGCAGTGGACTTTGGTTCTTCTATTGAAGGAATGAAACTTTGTGTTGTTTTCCTTTTAAGCAAGCAGCAGTTGTCTTCACACTTGAACTCCTTCAAAGGCAATCCTCTTACTAAACCATGGCTTATAGCTGATTCATGTTCTTGAAATTAACATGCCCCAGCCTTCTATGCCATAGAGTAGACTCTTGAGAGATGCCTTGGAGAATAGGCAAGGATGGCCTTTTAGATCTATCTTTTTGAAAGATCTAAGGCATACACTCTTCCTGTCCTGTTGGCCTTCAGGAGAGTGTATTCATCCAACACCTTGTCAATCAAATTTAGAACTTTGGATGACAGAATCCGACAGTTCTGGCTTGTGAAAAGGGCAACATGGCCTTTATCACACATTTGACTGACACTCAAGAGGTTATACTTGAGATTCTCCACATGGTTACATCATCAAACCTTATTCCCCCATTGGAAACAAAGCCTTTTCCGATGATGTAACCCTTTGCATCATTGCCAAAGGAGACAAATCCCTTCTTTCCTTGAGAGTAGTCATTAAGAAGGGAGCTGCTTCCTGTCATGTGCATAGATCCTCCACTGTCTACATACCAGATGCTCTTTTGGCATGTTGAAGAACCCTGCAATCATAACCACATGTTAGTTAGTTTTAGAGACCCAAACCTGTTTGGTTTTGGGTCTGTTCTCAACTATAGGTGCAGCACTACAGGTGTGTTATGTGTAACAGCCTGAGGTGAAGAAGATGGTATAGAAGAGGAACCCTTTGGCTTGGACTTCCTTTCTGTGGTTTCAACACAGGAGCATCTAAATGGTTGACTCTTCCCATTAGATGCTGACCATCATCACCAGTTGTGTCTGACTTTGTGATAAAGCTTTCAGCTCTTCAGACACACTGGTTTGCTGATGATGGATTCCTATGTTGTACCATCTTTTTCTGAGCAACCTCAGCTGTTGCCTGAGTATTCCCTACTTTCTTTTTAGATTTAGCTTTGGGCTTAGGGATTTCAGGCTTTGATGTTGCTAGTACAAACTTGGTTTCAAACTCATTTTTTCATTTTCTTTATTTGCTCTTTAATTTCCTCCTGTTGTTTGAGTTTGGAACCTCTTTTGTACCAGCAATCATCAGTAAGATGATTGAACAAGCCACATATCTCACATGGCTTCTTCTTCATCTTGTGTTGATCATCAACCAAAGAAGATGAAACTGCTGAAGACTTGTTCTTCAGCTGTTTGTATCAGTACTAGCAGTTTTCTTCCCTTTAGTACCTGCTTTCCTGACCTCTTCTTTAGTTGTCTTCAAACCTTTTCTACTTTCAGTTTTCTTCTCTTCAGTGCTGTCAGTAGTTGAGGTTTGAACTTCAGGTGTTATCACTTGCTCTCTAGTACTTTCAGTACTTCTAGAGACAACACCTGAGTTGATCAACTTTTTGATCATGTGACAGTCAGCATTTGAACCATCAGCTCTTGTAGCATCTGCTGATTGGTTGCTGACTTCTATCTCTGATGATGCTGAATCAGAAGATAGTAGGTCACATGATGAGAAGGATTGGTTATTGCTCTCTCCATCAGATTCAACTTCTGCTCTTGAAGTGAAATCTGTTGGAGGAGCAGTGTGATTATAACCAATCCCAAACTTCACATTGGAAGCTGATTGCTTCTTAAGAAGCATTTCAAAACCCTTGCATGATTGCACCCATCGATCACACTCTACTTGGGTGTTTGCAAGAGTTTCCTTGAGGTCTCTATACTTCTCTAGAAGTACAACTTCCCTAGCTTTACCATCTTTGATTTGGCATTTAAGCTTGTAAATCTCATCATTTTTCTCTTTAGTACAACCTCAAATCAGCTTTTCTTTTGGAAATAGTGTGCTCTAGCTCAAGATTTTTATCTATTAAAGCTACATTTGCTTCTCTAATAGAAGCAAATGCTGCTATGCATGATTCAGAACAAAGCTTGGCTTTGGCCTCAGATGATACCTGTGATGAGGCATTGGATGATGACCCCTCAGCAGACTCAAGGGCCATCAGAGCAAGATTTCCAAAAGGACTATCACCACCATGTTGACCAGCACCTTGGAGTAGTTGTTCCTGACCAGATAGATCATCTGGTAGACTACTCCAGTCAACAACTCCTGGGGTGAAGAAGCTGTGTTGTTGAGGTTGTGTTTGAAGATGAGATGGGGAAGATTGAGGCTCAGGAAGAGCCTGTGGTGGTTGAGCCGAAGGTGCTTGAGTTTGACTGGACTGAGGCATGTAGTAGCAGGGGTAAGAGTATGGCATATACCCCTGAGGCACAAAATAAGCAGGTGATGCCTGTGCTTGTGATGGATGACCAGAACTGGAGGAAGGTTGCCCTCTGTGCTGTGAGCTATTGCTTGGAAAAGTCACAAAGGGTGCAGAGAAGTTAGATCCAGATGATCTACACTCTCTAGCAAAGTGTCCAAGCCTTTGGCACTTGTGACACCTCAACTTGCTCTTGTCAAAACCAACTTTGGTTTTGCCAGAGAGACCAGGGAATTTCCTACCAGTTCTTTTGTAGAACTTTTGAGATCTGATATTGATCATTGCCATTTGGCTCAAAATATCCATCTCCTCCAGATCATCATCTGGAATGCCCTTCAAATCATCCATCAAGAAGCACCAGTTATCACTGCAGCCTCCTGAACTACTACCTACACCAACAAAAGCTTGTTCTGAGTTGGTAGAGAAATCAATATGCTCATCATAAGAACTTTCTGATGAAGCATATTCTGACTCCTGACTTATCAAGGCAGCATTGCCTTGAACAAAGTCATCAGCGAGCTTGCCAGAAGTGGACAACTTCCTCTTTTGCTCTATCTCTCTCTCAAAAGTGAGCAGTTTCCCATGAAGTTGGGTGAGAGATAGAGTTTCCAGATTTGCACTGGAGCGTAGGACAATGGTATAAGTGTCCCATCTCTCAGGCAGTGATCTGAGGAACCTGTTGTTCATCTGGCTGTTGGAGTACTCTTGTTTGACCATCTTCAGTTCAGAGATCAAACAAGAGAACCGCTCAAACTGCTGGGTCAGAGTCTCACCCTTTCTATATGAGAATGTCTCATATTGTTGGGCGAGGATTTCCCTATTGTTTGCTAAGACCGAATCAGTTCCTCCAAATTGTTCTTTTAGAGCAACCCATAGGTCATAAGCAGTTTCATGATGCAAGAGCCTGAGTAAATCTCATTTGGAATAGCCATGGCTAAAATCCATGGGCTCTAGCATCAATCTCAAACAGCTTTAGATCTTCGTCCGAATATTGTTCAGGTTTCTTTGGAACCTGTTCATTAGATTCAGAGACGCTCACCATAGGCTTGTATGGTCCATGCACCACTGACTTCCAACAACCAGCACTGTTGACAGACAAGTGGTGAAGCATACGTCTTTGCCATATGTTGTACTCATTCCTCACAAGCATCGGAGGCTTGGTTGAGGAACCAGTATTGTGAGGATCGTTTGTTGGTGTAGTCATCTCAGTTATTAGTCAAACTCAAGTTTAAACAAAACAAATGTAGCTCAAAACCACCAGAGAACCTCAAGTTTTTGGCCAGAAACAGCAGAATCTCTCTCTCTACAGCTAATTCTTGCAAATTGCTAATTCGATCAAACTTAGAGATCAAAAGAGCAGTTTCAAATGATCAATGGTGAAATCGATCAATGATTAACCTGCTCTGATACCATTTGTTAGGATCTCAGCCTCTAGTTTGATCAATTAGATTGTGTTCGCAGCGGATTTAGCATGAATATAAGCAATTAAAGCAAGAACATAAAGAATATTGCATGCAAACCAAAAGTAGATGTAGAGAGAATAATTCTGCCTTGAAGGAATAATATTCGTTTATTTCATGTTTCGGCGTGGAATACATTCAGGTCACTGCCCTTTTATAGGCAAATGACCCATACCGTTGTCAGATTCCACTGACATTAAACAATTATTAAACTAACTACTGATAGAACACAACTACTGAAGATGTCACAACAGCTGACATCTCTTACAAAATTTCCTAAGTGTTCTACCTGTTACAAGTACTGAAAAGGAAACTACTGAAAACTACAACGACTGAAGAACATACTCTTCAGTCGTTTACAACTACTGAACTATAACAGCTGAAGAACAAACTCTTCAGCTGTTGTACAAACTACTGAAATGAAAAATATAAAATACTGAAAAGAAAATAAACCATCACAACAACTGAAGAGACTTCTTCAGCTGTTATGACAAACTCTGAAACTTCAGCACTTTGGTCTTCAGACTTTGGTCTTCAGATGATTCATCAGCTGATGACTTCAGTAGTTGTCATCAGCTGATGTCTTCAGTCGTTGTCTTCAGACTTTGTGCATCAGCAGTTGTTCATCAGTTCTTCAGTTCTTCAGACTTTGATCTTCAGCACTTGTCTTCAGTACTTGAAGTCTTCAGTACTTGTGTTTATCAGTACTTTAGACTTCAGTACTTGTCTTCAGTACTTTGGGATCTTCAGCTGTTGTACTTCAGTTCTTTGAACTTCAGCTGTTGATTCTTCAGACTTTGTCAGAACAGCTGATGGGAGTCTTCAGCTGTTGTTATGATGTCATGTGGGACTTAGAGGTTTTCCTGATCTTGGCTCATTGGTTCTTTGGTCCAACAGTATATGTGGGTGGGTGTGATTTTGGGTACATTTGGTGTTTTGGTTATGATATGTGTAGTTTGAGAATGCTTAGAATGTTAGAACTAAGTTTAGAACCTGTTACAATAGAGTTTGGGACTGATTATGAATGTTGTTAGTGTAATAACACTGCTCATGCGCCTAGAATTGGCCCATGTGCCCAACAGGTTAAGCTAACTAAGTGTTCCCATGCGCCTAAACAGTACCCCATGCGCCTGAAATTCCCTTAGAAAATGTCTAAGTGTAGTTCATGCGCTTGAATAGTGGTTCACGCGCCCAGGATTTTTGATCAGGAGCCCAAGTGTTGGGGCTCATGCACCACAATAGTGCCCATACGCTTGGACCTCCCATGCGCCCAAGTGATCTCATGCGCCTGAAAGGCTCATGTGCCTAAGTGTTAAACTGGTGTTTTGATGAGGCGCCTGCATAGTTGAAATGCTCCCAGAGAGGGTCATATGCCCAAATAGTGTTAGTGCGTCCAACACTTAGAATTAAATGCAGAATTTTCGTGGGAGTTTGTGCATTTAGGGTTTTGACCAATGTTGACTAGGGTTTGTTTAAAGCTCATGATTATGCTGGATTGTCATTATGACCCCTTTTTATTATTATTATTGTTATCATTATATTATTAATTCGATTATCATTATTATTATTATTATTATTATTTATTATTATTATTATTATTATTATTATTTTTATTATTATGTTTGTCTTATATTATGTAACTTTACGTGGTATGTTTATGACTATAACGTAAAGTATTATCATTAACGAAGTGAAAGATTAATGATGAAGAGAAGTGGAACGTAAATGATTAATGAAAGTCTTGCAAGCAAATGTATGGAGTTGCACGGCCTTGTTGTCGTTAACTCAACTGTGATGCGGGTTAGCTACCCCGAAGGATGCACACAGGGTCAATCTTTGAGATTGACAATGAGGTGAGCGACTCTGTGTCGCAAAAGACTCGGAAGACATGCAATCCTTGATATTGCTAATAAGGTGAGCGACTCTGTGTCGCAAAAGACTCGGAAGACGCGCAATCCTTGAGATTGCTAATGAGGTGAGCGACTCTGTTGTCGCAAAAGACTCGGAAAGATAATGACAAAAGTACGAAATGAACGATGATGAAGATAATAATGATATTACCTATGTGTACGTATGATGTGTGATCACATATGAAAGTAACGAACGGTTTGAAATGAAAAGCTAAGTATTTTACTTATAAACTAGAACTCACTCAGCAACACTGACTTTTATGCATTTCCAGTTGGCAGGTAATTCGTTGCTGGGGATGGCATGCGGGATGGCTACTCCGCGGGGCAAGACTGACATCCATTCTCAATAGATATCACTGTTGTTGTGTAATGCAGTTAAACCATTCTTTTGTAATCTGATTAAACCAAGGTGTATTGCTTAACAACAGTGTTTATAATGAAATGAATGGCTTTTGTTAAATTAATTCCGCTGCTTAAATTTGTAAACCTATAATGTTTTATGTAATTACTGCTGTGAATGACCAACTGTGAGGTCTTCGGGAAGGGGGCTTACACCGATACTCGTAATCTTTTACTTGGCGCTACTTAAGCCTTTTACAGGTAACAATTAGAGATTGATTTTTGTTGAAGTGATGCGGGACTAAAACATTGTGCAAAAGGGGTTTAATAAACAAACAATAGGATATGTGTCATGCATGATATGGCCAGGTTAGATTTGTATGATAAACATTCTTAGAAAAATTGAGATTTTAAAAAATAATAAGACAACTGTTGAACGGATTTAGCATTTGTATCATATACAAATAACAAGTTTTAATGAAAGAAGGTAAAAATACATATATGTATTCCTCAAAACCATATAACTATTGGCAGTTTATACCGTTTTTATTTTAAGAAACTATAAGCGGCCATCATTCTATTATTTATTTTTTTTGAATTAGAGCTTCTTATTGCAATATTAATGATAGATATTTTATTATGCATTCTTATTTGTAAATTAAAATGTGTATATTGGGACAAAAATATGTTGGATTGGCAAATGTCTGATGGGCATTATTGTATATTTGATGTCATTTTTGCCAATGAAAATTTATTGAACAACATTTTAATTTGCAATTCCTCAAGGATGTGACCATGAAGAATTGCTTCAATCATTTACTCGGGCATTAGTTGCAATGTTTGAAAACTGACATGGTTGTCAACAGAAAGGTAATGGATTATCTCCATTATTTTTCACTCAAATATTATCACTATTGTTTTAGAATTATTTTTTTTAAGGAATTATAGGCGATACATCGGGCACAACCGCTACATTCGTTTTTAGATTTTCAAGTTTTAATTTCCATCAAATTTCAACCAAAATAGCATTGTGTCGAAAAGGTTGGATGATGGTAGTGACGCTTAACAATTTATTATTTTTTGTGAATTAATTTTTTTAGGGTTTCAAATTCTATAAATTAAAACTAGGAAAATCAAAATAAAAAAAATAGTTACATACTTATGACCAAATAAAAGAAAAGGTGAATTAACTGCAACACAAATTATTTAATCTATTTGACACATAAAATTAGTTATGGTTCATTACTTGAAACACTATGTATATATGATGAGAATTAATCGACATAATAAGTTTTTTTTATTTTTCTTAAATTTTTAGTTTTTCAAATTTTAATTTTCCTTCAAATTTCAACTAGAGCTAGAATTGTTGTCGAAAAGGTTAGATGATGGCAGTGACACCTAACAATTTACTAAATAAATAATATTTCTGGTTTTGTTACTTGACATTCTTTTTCTTCTTTTTTATGTCCAAAGCTTATATGGTAGATAGTAGATGTAACAACCAGATATGATAGTTTGCAAGAAAGTTATCATGTAGAAGGTGTAGTAGTAAAAAAAGCTACAAGAAAGTCAAGTAGATAATTGAGATGCGTAAGGCTTATGATTAATGATGAATGATCGTGAAACCATGTAGTTGACATGTGGATTTTCACTTTCTGACTACTATATTATCACTGATCGATATTTTCTTATTCGTGTGATTGGATGTTTAATTTTAAAGTATCATATTTATGAATGATATTTTCTTACTCATGTGTTTTTCATTATATGATTGATATCTATAAGGCTCGGCTCGTGACATGGAAAACTCTACTGAGACTATGAAAGAGAAAATCTAACATAAGTATTATAAAATATATCACGTGAGGTATTATAATAAACTTATAGAATACGAATGCCGCTATGTAAATTGCCGTTGCTACCGCCGCATCGCGCGGGCACGCTACTAGTCTATCTAAATGTAAACTCTCAATTCCACCAGAGAGAGAGAGAGAGAGAGAGAGAGAAAGGAGGCGGAGGAACGGTAGAGGTGTACTGAAAGGATCTCTCAAATCTAATTTGATCAATTAGGTTATGATTTGCAGCGGAATAGTGTTAGAATTAGACTAAATTTAAGCAAGAACAAGATGAATATTCAATCAAACAGTAACAGTTATAGAGAGAGAAAGTTTTCTGCAAAAGAGAATGTTTTCATTCATTCATATGCTTCGGCAAGATTACAATTAGGTCAACTTTCCTTTTATAGGAAAAGATGACGTCAGCAGATGTCACCTGATAGTGACATCTAACCGATTACATAAACAACTGAAAATAACTAAAACTACTGAAGATGTCTACAACAGCTGAGGACATCTTCTTACAGTAAACGCTTAAGTGTTAACTAATACTACAACTACTGAAAACAATCTACTAAACTACTGATTACAAACTACTGAAAATATAAAGACAACTACTGAAAGTAAACCATCACAACTACTGAAGAGTACTTCTTCAGCTGTTGTGACAACCTCTGAATAGTTGGTCTTCAGACTTTGTCTTCAAACTCTGTCTTCAGACTTTGTCTTTAGCTTTTGTATTCAGACTTTGTCTTCAGCTTTTGTCTTCAGTTTTGTCTTCAGACTTTGTCTTCAGCTTTTATCTTCAGACTTTGTCTTCAGCTTTTGTGTTCAGCTGATGTAGTCTTCTTCAGTTGTTATGATGTCTGTGGGACTTAAAGGTTTTTTTGATCTGGCTCATTGGTTCTTTTGGTCCAACAAACTCCCCCTAAACCAATGCAGCCAAAACCTTTAAGTTTATTGGTGTCCCACTTATTAGGCAAAAATAGTCTTTTTCTTCTGGATCAGCTTAGAAGTGACCAATTTAAGCACAGGCCTGGGAAGAGGTTTCAGAAGAT
Source organism: Flaveria linearis (assembly GCA_024085815.1). Taxonomy (NCBI): domain Eukaryota; kingdom Viridiplantae; phylum Streptophyta; class Magnoliopsida; order Asterales; family Asteraceae; genus Flaveria; species Flaveria linearis. The sequence goes on from CM044013.1 coordinate 28,520,935, forward strand.
TTGATTGGCAAGGGATGGATGGGAACTCTATCTTGGGGAATTGGACACAGAGTTGTTTCCCCATCCATGAAACCTACTTCCCTACAATGAGTTTATAAGACTCTTGAACATAGGCCTTAAGGAAGACAATCTGTTCTTCCAGGGTGAGTTCTTCAGCTTCTCCTACAAAGAAGAACTCTGGCCCATAGTACTCAGATAGGTACTTAACCTGTTTCCCATTCTTTAGCTCCACAGTTGTTATTTCTCTATAAGCGAACTCATCAAGATGATTACCTTCAAGTAACAACTGGAGCTCATTGCTTCTAACTTCTTCAAGCCTTTTATAGATCAACCCCTTTTTCACCATTTTGTTTTCCAATAGTGTTTGTGGGGTAAGATTAGACTTGTAGGCTCTTCTGAAGTCTTCTAGGATTTCCCAGGGCGACACTACAATGGCCAGCATTATCACTGCATCTACAATCTTCTTTACTTAGCCATTGTATCTTCTTGGGATGTTCTTCTTGTGAATTCTATCACTCACCCTGGGATCAGGCCAAATTCTAACTCGCTCTTTCTGATATTGAAATGTAAATCTGAGAGCATACAATCTCTGAGCATGTTTCCTCATAGTTTGTATCGATGTAGACTGAGGAAACTCTTTATCAACCATGTTCAACAGCTGCTCATCATGTTGTTTGTGCTTTTCTTCTTCTTCAAGCTTTACTTTTACAGTTTGCATCTGGATGGCAGGTGTGATCGTTGTTGGTTGACTCTTGGCAATTATCTTTGATACATCAGGCAACTTCCCTTTTGTTTTAACAACAGTTGAAATGGGCAGCCTATCTTCCTCATCATCTTCTTCTTCTTCTTCTTGAAACCTCAACACCCTTCTCTTCCTCTTGGGTGCATAATCGGCAGATCTTTGTGTTGGTTACTTGGGTAAAGGAGTTGGTTTTGTGGGTTGTGATGTTGATTGTTCTGGTGTGGGAGATTGTACAGGCTGCTCTAGCATTTTAGTTGCAAGTGTGGCTTTGGAGCACTTTGCCAGATCAGTCCTTCTTCCAGCACCAGCTTCATCAAGGGCTTCTATGATCAATCCTTTGGTAAATACTTCAGACGAAGCAGATTTTGTTGGTTATCTCCAAAATACTATCCCTGGTCCATGATTTCACTTCGAGGATTGTCCTCCCTAAATACTTCGATATAAACCCGACCATAGCTTCCAGTCTTTCATTTTCTTTCTCACTATAGCTGGCCCATCGGTGCTCAATCTCTTGTACATCCAGCTTTCTGATCTCAGTGTCAAGTTTAGCAGTGTCAAATCCTTGTCTGAAGAGCTGATCAATAATTTTATCCATTGATCTGCTATGTTGCTCATCAGCTTCTTTGATCAGTTCTTCTAACTTCTTGTCAAAAGGAGCCTTTTCACCACCTTTCATTTCTTGTAAGTAACATGGAAATCCTTTTCTTTCTCCTTCTCCTTGTCCTTTTTTTCTCCTTCTCATTTTCCTCTTCAACTCTCTTCCTCTTGTCTACTTTCACTAACTTAGACTCCCCCTTTTTGGTTGCATTGGGTTCAGGGGTGTGAATGTTAGAAAGTCTTTTAGTAACTGCATCATCAACTAAGGTTTGAATATTGGAGGAAAGCCTCTCATCAAGAGCTTGATGGACAATGTTAGTGATGATGGGAGTGATGAGAGGAAGGAAAGATGTAAAGACAGCAACCATTTGCTCAGAGGGGTTCTGTCCCTGAGAAATGGTGCCAGAATCAGAGGCTGGTGGCTTAGTTGTTGTGAGTGGCTCAGTATATGGGAGACCTTCAGAAGAAGGTGTCATCTGTGGGTGAATTTGGGTAGACGGACTTGATTCTTGAGACATTTTGGCAAGTAGTTCTTGTAGTCTGCATACCTCAGCCTCAAGAATGGTGTTGTGGGCTAGAACATCATAGAAAAAGCCCAGGTCATCATCAGTGGTTGCTGAATCATCGGACCTCCTGATTGCATCAGGATGAACATGTTCTGAGTGTAGATCAGTGTTCACATGTGCCCCTTTTTCTTGGTACTGGGGACTTCCTGCCTCAGGATTATGCCCTTTATCGGCAGTTGCCTCTGGTGAGGTCTTAGAAATGTTACCAACTTCAACCTGTTCATGTGCTGAAGCAGGAAAAGTGGCAGCCTCACCAGAAATTCTAATCTCCTCCTCCACACGGGGTGATTGAACTGTGTAATCCCTATGCTGTGGGTTATCAACAACACTATAGTCCTCCCCCTCTACTGTTGAGGTTTTCCCAATTGTAATAGGTTTCTGGGGAGGGGTTGGAGTGTTTAACTGACTCAGCACTTTTGCAATGATATAAGTTAGGCTTTGTGGGGTGGTTTCAGTAGGAGATAGGTGTGAAGCAGATTGCACCTGGGGTGAGTGGTGCTTTCAATGGCAACCTTCTCAAATGAGAGAGGTTCCAGTAATGTGGCATCCCTAGAAATGGTTGCTTCAGGATCTTTTTGAGAGGATACCTGAGCGGTTGTGGTTGGTCGAGTCTATGTAACTGCTGGTGGATTACTACCAGTAGTTTCTTCCTGCCTTGGTGCTGCAGGGGCATCCTCAGGGGACTCAACTCCCTGAGTAGCCTTTTTGGGCTTTTTGGATTTTGGCTTGGAGGGGACTTTAGATCAGGAGGATGAGGCTGTGGGTGGGGCTTGGGTTTTAGCAGCTTGGCAGCCTCTTTAAGTTGTGTGTTCGAGTTGTGCCTGGAGTATACTTTAGGCAGAACTGCCACAGCAGGACTCCTAGGCCAACAAGGCCTTCAGTTTTTAGTTGGTTTTCAATAATGGCCATAAGAAACCTTGGATATAATATCCATCTGTTAGCCACAAGTTTCAAGGCCAGATCTTTTAATTCTAAAAATATAATTTTAGAAAAAATTAAGTTTTGGCGTTCAAGGATTGAATACAATACCTGCTGCCACCTTGAAGACATTTGATCCCATGAGGAGGTCTTGGGGGCAAGGCAGACATTGACCATGTGGAAGATTAGGCGTTCAGGGTCATGGAAGTGCTTTTTCAAAATTATGGTAGCACTTAGGTCGCCTTCGTACCCATTGTTGGTGAAGGATAAGTCTGTTGTACCCTTAGGATATTCGGTGATGAAGTTTGCTTCATTCATATTTAGGATTTGCCGGATAATATCAGAAGTTACGACCACTTTCTTCTGATTGACAAATGACTGGAGAGCGATCTCGCCATCATTCTCACCAGTTGTGAGTGTTACGTTTGTCCAGAATTGTTGTAGGGTTTCTACGTATATGGTTGGGTTCAAAAGAAAGGTTGTGTGGTATTGAGATTTAACCATCAGATCGATGGCGTCATCAAACTTGTGCCAGAAGGCCGAGTTGGTGAGGTAAGCTACACAGTTATGGCGGGGTTTGAGTTGCATGGTCGCCATTAATGCAGGAGGGAAGTTCTGAGAATTTGAATAATAAAGTTCTTGGGGTGAAAAGTTTTGAAGTTAGGGTTTGGTATTTATAGGTTATGAAACGGCTGATAGAAAACAACTGAAGGTTTTGGTGTTAGTCATCAATTGTTTGAAACGACCGAAGACATGGTTTTAACCTTCAGATGTTGTAAACAACTGAAGACTTGGTTTTAGTCATTAGTAGTTTGAAACTACTGAAGACTTGGTTTTGGCTTCAGTTGTTTTGAAATGAAACAGCAGTTGTTTGGAACAGCTGAAGAGTAAAGTTACTCATCAGTTGTTGTCGTCAATTCACAGGTTTTAATTGTTTCATTCTGACCTCAACATTTACTCATCAGACTTTGTCTAATTTTCAGACGTTTCATTGGTCATAAGTTCTTTTGAATATTTATGCATCAGCTCTTCTGAACATTTGTGCATTAGAGCTTTTGAAACAAATTATTCTTCAGAACTTGTGAACAAATTTTGTCTTCAGTACTTATGCTCGAGATTACACATCAGTACTTTTGGACAAATTTGTTCTTCAATACTCATCTGTTAGAAATAGGCATCAGTAATTATAACCACATCAGTAGTTGTAACTACATCAGTTATTTTCAACAAATAATGTACTGCAGTACTTTTAAGTAATTTAGTCTTCAGTCTTTTTAACACTTCAGTAGTTAAAAAAATATTGAAGACAAAATAACTCATTAGTACTTATTTTTGACTTTTGTTTACTAATGCTTATCAGTACTTGTGATCTGAGAGTATCAGTATTAGTCAATTCACTCTAGCTTCATCATACCAAGCCTTAGCACAAGATTTTGAAAAGTTACACTGTCCAAAGGCTTAGTAAATATATCTGCAAGCTCATCAGTACTAGGAACAAACTTTGGATCAATCAGACCTTTTTAATAACAATCCCTGATGAAATGATGTCTGATCTCAATGTGTTTGGTCTTAGAATGCTGGACTGGATTCTTAACAATACAAAGAGCTGAAGCATTGTCCATCAGTAATGGAGTCTTAGTCTCTGTAATGCCATAATCCAGTAATTGATTCTAAAGCCAGAGTACCTGAGATGTACAACTTACAGCAGCAATGTATTCCGCTTCAGTCGTGGATGTAGCAATTGAAGTTTGTTTCTTACTCTGCCAAGAAACCAAACAATTGCCTAGAAATTGGCATCCACCAGAAGTTGATTTTCTGGTTACTTTACACCCTGCATAGTCACTATCAGAGAAAGCAACCAATTTGCAGAAGTGCCCAGTGGAATACCAAATTCCTAGATATATAGATCCTTGCAAGTATCTAAAGACCCTTTTGACTGCAATCAAATAGGATTCTTTAGGTGCAGCCTGAAATCTAGCACAGACACAAGTTGCAAACATAATGTCTGGTCTAGAAGCTCTAAGGTACATCAAAGAACCAATCATACATCTGTAAAGGGTTTCATCAACTACTTTACCTTTCTGATCAGCATCCACTTGTGTGGTGGTGCTCATGGGAGTAGAACAGGGCTTACAGTTTTGTAAATCAAACTTTTTCAGAAGATCCTTTGTATATTTTAACTGATGAATGAAAGTTCCATCAGCTCTTTGTTTGATTTGCAAACCCAGAAAGAACTGTAATTCTCCCATGGCACTTATTTCAAACTTTTGTTGCATCAATTTTGTAAATGCATCACACAACTGTGGATCAGAGGATGCAAAAATGATGTCATCTATATAAATTTGAACAAGTAGCTTATGCTGTCCTACTTTCTTTATGAACAAAGTTTTATCTATAGAGCCTCTAGTGAAATTATTTTGAAGAAGAAAATTAGACAGTGTTTTATACCAGGCTCTAGGAGCTTGTTTTAACCCATACAGAGCCTTATCAAGCTTATACACCCAATCTGGATGTTTATTATCCTCAAAACCTAGTGGTTGACACACATAAACCTCTTCTTTTATTTTACCATATAAAAATGCACTTTTGACATCCATTTGAAAAACTTTAAGATTATGGAAAGCAATATAAGCTAAGAACAATCTGATTGCCTCCAGTCTGGCTATAGGGGCAAAGGTTTCATCATAATCAATACCTTTTGTCTTGTGAAAACCCCTGTACAACCAGTCTGGTCTTGTTCTTGACAATTTGACCTTTTTCAACAGTTTTATTCCTAAACACCCATTTAGTGCCTATTGCACACTTACTTTGAGGTAGAGGAACCAGCTCCCACACCTGCTGCTTTTTAAACTGAAGAAGTTCAAGTTACATGGCTTCAACCCATCCATTGTCTCTTAATGCAACATGATAGTTCTTTGGCTCTTGCTGACTGATGAAGAGAGCATAGAAGCAGAAATTGGACAATTGACTTCTGGTTGAAACTCCAGCATTGATATCACTAATGATTTGAGACATGGGGTGATTCTTTAGCTCCTGATAGACAATAAGATCTGTGCAAGTGTTTGCAGGAGATTCAGTAGCAACAGATGTTGATTCAGACTCTTGAAACCATGAAGGAGATGGCAATTCAAACGAAGTAGATGATTCAGAGATCTCATCAGCATTTATTGTGGATGGAGCTACTGAAGCTATAGGAATATCAGGTTTAGATGACTCAGGCAGTTGATCACTAAACCTGAAAAGGTAAGTACTGTCAGCATCATCATCATCAGTACCACCAGATGAAGAACTGTTTGCAGGAGGTGATGGATTTTCAGGAACTGCAACAACTGGAGACTGATAAGGAACATATTACAGTATGTCTAAATCAAATAATTCCACAGGGTTTGTGGGATTTTGTCCTTTGGAGATTAAATAAACTTTACATGCAAGGTCTCTTCAATTATTTTTTTTCTGCAGTTGAAAACTTTGTATGCCTTGTATATGGATGAGTACCCAACAAAGTACCCTGCATCAACCTTTGATTCAAACATCTGAAGTGGATTCTTTATGTTAAGAATGTAACAGGGAAACCCAAATGCTCTAAAAATGAAATCAGAGGAGCCAAATGATGTAATACTTTATAAGGAGTCTTCATCAGCCTCTGATTTACTAAAACTCTATTCTGCACATAGCAAGCTTTGTTGACAGCTTCTGCCCAAAAGGTTAGTGGCAAACCAGAATCAGCCAACATTGACCTGGCGGCTTCAATAAGTGTCTTGTTCTTTCTTTCCACCACTCCATTTTGTTCAGGAGTTCTTGGAATGCTATACTCCTCTTGATTCCCTTAGACAAGTAGAATTCATCAAGTGTGTGGTTTCTAAATTCTGTGCCATTATCACTCCTCACACACTTGACTGGAAGGGAGTATTGTTTTTCCACATACAACACAAAGTATATTATGGTTTTTGCAGCTTCATCTTTTGAATGCAAGAAGAAAGTCTATACAAATCTGGAGTAATCATCCACAATCACCAGACAGTATTTCTTCTTTGACATGCTCATCACTCTTACTGGACCAAAAAGATCCATATGCAGAAATTGCAAGCAGGCAGTAGACTTTGGCTCTTCTATTAGAGGAAATGATACCTTGTGTTGCTTCCCTTTTAAACAAGCAGAGCAGTTGTCATCACATTTGAACTCCTTCACTGGCAGTCCTCTCACTAAACCATGATGGATCAGCCGGTTCATGTTTTTAAGATTCACATGACCAAGCCTTCTGTGCCATAGTTTAGATTCCTGAGGAGAGGCGTTGGAGAACAGGCAAGGATGGCCTTTTAGATCAATTTTCTTCGATAAATCTAAGGCATATACTCTTCCTGTCCTGTTGGCCTTCAAGAGAGTATGTTCATCCAGTACCTTGTCAATCAAACTCAGAACTTTAGAAGACAGAATCCTGCAGTTCTGGCTGGTGAAAAGGGCAACATGACCTTTATCACACATCTGACTGACACTCAAGAGATTGTACTTGAGATTCTCCACATGGTTGACATCATCAAACCTTATTTCACCATTGGAAACAAATCCTTTGCCGATGATATAACCTTTAGCATCATTACCAAATGAAACAAATCCCTTCTTTCCTTGAGAGTAGTCATTAAGAAGAGAGCTTCTCCCTATCATATGCATGGATCCTCCACTGTCCACATACCAGATGCTTCTTTGGCATGCTAAAGAACCCTGCATTTGTCAAAAGAAACTAGTTAGTTTTTGAGACCCAAACCATTTTGGTTTTGGGTCTGTTCTCATCAACAGATTTTACACTAACTGGTTTGTCATGATTAATAGCCTGTGGCGGTTGAGATGGTGTGAAAAAGGATTCCATTAATTTTGGCTTGGTTTTCCTTTTCTGTGGTTTAATCACAGGTACATCTATTTGGTTAACTCTCCCCAACAGATGTTAAACCATCATAACAAGTTATGTCTGATTGTTTGCTAAAGACTTCAGTTCATCAGACACATCAGTTCTTGTTTTTGATTGGTTCCTGTGTTTCACCATTTTCTCACTTTTGGAAGACACAGACTTAGTCTGGTGTTTTGTTATCCCATGAGGAGTCCATTGAACACCTTCTGTTTCCTGATAAACCCCTTCCTTCTTTGTGGATTTCTTTAAGGATTTTGGGTTTTCAGGTTGAGATGCCTCTGGTACAAACTTGGTTTTAAATTCATCTTTCACTTTATTAATTTTCTTTTTAGTGTTCTTATCTTTGTTGAATTTGGAACCCTTTCTGTTCCAGCAGTCATCAGTGAGATGATTGAATAAGCCACATATTTCACATGACTTTTTCTTCATCTTCGTTGATCAACTACTGAAGAAGATGAAACTACTGAAGGTTTGTTCTTCAGTACTTTCTTCCTTTCAGTACTTATGTTAAGTACTGATGGATTCCTAACTATTGAAGATTTGTTCTTCAGAAGTTTTCTATCAGTACTTTTGGACTTCCTGATAGACTCTTCAGCAGTTTTCAAACCCTTTTTGTTTTTAGTGGTTTTGGTTTGTTCTTCAGGTGTTGTGACTTGCCCTTCAGTATTTTAAGTACTTTGTGAGACAACACCTGATTCTACAAGTTTTAGATTAATTTTCTCAAAAACTTTTTCACCTTCATTTATATCGGTCAAATCAACACCCTCAGTTGTTTCTCCCTGGATGACATTTGTGCATCCAACGGTATAAGAATATGTATCAGCTGATTGATTTTCTGAGGTGCTAATATTGACTTCATCCTCTAATTTTGGTTCATTATCAGAGGGTGAGACACATGATGATGTGGATTGGTAATTGCTTTCTCCTTCAGATTCTACTTCTAACTTGGGAGTAAAATATGTAGGAGGAGCAGTGTGATTATAACCAATCCCAAACTTCACATTTGAAGCTGTTTGTTTATTGAGAAGAATTTCAAACCCTTTGCATGATGTTACCCAGCGTTCACACTCTACCTGGTAGCTGCAAGTGTTTGTTTGAGATCCTTATGTTTCTCTAAGATGACCTCTACCTTTGCCTTTTCATCAGTGATTTGGCATTTTAATTTGTAAATCTCATCATCTTTTTCATTTAAAACAGACTCAAACTCAGCTTTTCTTTTGGAAATCACTTTCTCTAGCTCAAGATTTTTATTGATTAAAGCTACATTTGTTTCTCTAATTGAGGAAAATGTAGCTATGCATGACTCAGAACACAACTTGGCCTTAGCCTCGGAGGATACCTGTGATACCTGTGATGTTGAAGCATTTGAGCATGAACTATCAGTAGACTCCAGGGCCATAAGAGCAAGATTTCCAAAAGGGTTTTCACCACCATGTTGACCAGCACCAGGAAACAGTTGTTCATGATAACCAGAAAGATCATCTGGTAAACTGCTCCAGTCAACAACTCCAGGGTGAAAAAACTTTGTTGTGATTGAGATTGAGATTGTTGATTTGATTAAGATGGTTGAGGCTCAGGTAGGGTAGGTGGTTGTTGAGCTGTGGGTACTTGAACCTGACTAGATTGAGGCATGTAAAAACAGGGGTAAGGATATGGTATAGCACCTTGAGGGACAAAATATGCAGGAGATGATTGAGCTTGTGAAGGATGACCAGAACTGGTGGAATGTTGCCCTTTGTTTTGTGAGCTATTGCTTGGGAAGGTCACAAAGGGTGCAGATGAGTTAGATCCAGATGATCTACACTCTCTTGCAAAGTGTCCAAGTCTATGGCACTTGTGACACCTCAACTTGCTATTGTCAAAACCAACCTTGGTTTTTCCAGAGAGACCTGGGAATTTCTGACCAGTCCTTTTGTAGAACTTTTGAGATCTGATATTGATCATTGCCATTTGGTTCAAATATCCATCTCTTCCAGATCATCATCTGGAATTCCTTTTAAATCATCCATCAAAAAGCACAAATTATCACTGCTACCACCTGAATTACTATCAACACCAACAAAAGCATGTTCTCCACTGTTTGTAGAGAAATCTATATGCTCATCATAGGAACCATCTGATGCAGCATACTCTGACTCCTGACCGACCAGTGCAGTGTTACCTGGTACAAAGTCATCAGTGAGCTTCCCAGATGAAGACAGTTTCCTTTTCTGTTCTATCTCTCGTTCAAATGTCAACAGTTTCCCATGAAGTTGGGTGAGAGATAGAGTGTCCAGATTTGCACTGGAGCGTAGGACAATAGTATATGTGTCCCATCTCTAAGGCAGGGATATGAGGAATCTGTTGTTCATCTGGCTGTTTGAATATTCCTGTTTAACCATTTTCAACTCAGATATCAAACAGGAAAATCACTCAAACTGCTGGGTTAGAGACTCACCCTTTCTATGAGAGAATGTCTCATATTGCTGGGCAAGGATCTCTCTAGTGTTTGTCAAAACCTCATCAGTTCCTCCAAATTGTTCCTTCAGAGCAACCCAGAGGTCATGAGCAGTTTCATGATGCATAAGCCCTGAATAGATTTCATTTGGCAGTGCCATGGCCAGAATTCCATGGGCTTTAGCATCAATTTCAAACAGTTTTAGATCTTCATCCGAATACTGTTCTGGTTTCTTCGGAACCATCTCATTCTTTTTTGGAAGACTCGCCATAGGCTTGTATGGTCCATGAACCACAGATTTCCAACATCCTGTGCTATTAATAGACAGGTGATGGAGCATTCGTCGTTGCCATATGTTATACTCACTCCTTACAAGCATCGGAGGCTTTGTTGAGGAGCCAGTATTATGAGGATCATTTGTTGGTGTAGCCATTTTCACAGATTCAAACAAATTCAATGTAATTTTAACAAATCTAGCTCAAAAACTCAACAACACTGTTTTAAACACATAGAACCTCAAATTAATTCACCGGAAGCAACAGAAACTCAAACTCTATAACCAATTCTTGCAAATTTGCTAATTCGATCAAACTTAGATATCAAAAGAGCAGTTTTCAATGATCAATTGTTAAATCGATCAATGATTAACCAGCTCTGATACCATTTGAAAGGATCTCTTAGATCTAGTTTGATCAATTAGGTTATGATTTGCAGCGGAATAGTGTTAGAATTAGACTAAATTTAAGCAAGAACAAGATGAATATTCAATCAAACAGTAACAGTTATAGAGAGAGAAAGTTTTCTGCAAAAGAGAATGTTTTCATTCATTCATATGCTTCGTCAAGATTACAATTAGGTCAACTTTCCTTTTATAGGAAAAGATGACGTCAGCAAGATGTCACCTGATAGTGACATCTAACCGATTACATAAACAACTGAAAATAACTAAAACTACTGAAGATGTCTACAACAGCTGAGGACATCTTCTTACAGTAAACGCTTAAGTGTTAACTAATACTACAACTACTGAAAACAATCTACTGAACTACTGATTACAAACTACTGAAAATATAAAGGCAACTACTGAAAGTAAACCATCACAACTACTGAAGAGTACTTCTTCAGCTGTTGTGACAACCTCTGAATACTTGGTCTTCATACTTTCTCTTCAAACTCTGTCTTCAGACTTTGTCTTAAGCTTTTGTCTTCAGACTTTGTCTTCAGACTTTATCTTCAGCTTTTGTCTTCAGACTTTGTCTTCAGTTTTTGTCTTCAGACTTTGTCTTCAGCTTTTGTCTTCAGACTTTGTCTTCAGCTTTTGTCTTTAGCTGATGTAGTCTTCTTCAGTTGTTATGATGTCTGTGAAACTTAAAGGTTTTTCTGATCTGGCTCATTGGTTCTTTTGGTCCAACATGTAGAAACCGGTTTTTATGCCCAAACCGGTTCGGGTTCAAAACCAAACCGGCTTTTTCGTGGTGGGGTCAAACCGGTTTATCTTCAAACCGGTTCGGGTTACAAACCGTTTTGGCTCACCAAAAACTCGAACCTATCAAACGGTTCGGACCAGTTTGAAACCGGTTGTTTACCCAAACCGTTTTTTCTTACCGGTTTAACCGGTTTTTAACTTTTAAACCGGTTTATAAACCGGTTTTGAGTGCGGGGCTAGCAAACCAGTATAGAAACCGACGGTTCGGGTCGGGTTCGGGACCGGTTTGGTCCAAACCAGTTTTTCTTTGAAAACGGTTCGGGTTTTTTAGGTGAATCGGTTCTGAACCGTTTTTTTGTACATGTCTAGGAGGAGGGAGGGACTTTCATTTTTTGAAAATGTTATTTATTAGATATTTTGATTTGTTTATTAGTTTTTAATTGAATTGAGTTGTATATATTTGGATATATATAAAAGATCCTCAAAAGAGTCTTTATATATATATATATATGTTCCATGTATGTCTACTTTGACTCGAACGAAGGTTCTAAAAAAACCTTAATTAAGAAGCTTTTTGTTTCATTTCTCATGGAGTGAAATTCTCATCGGTATGAGTTAGTGGAATAGTTCACTAGCCTCTTTGATATCTATATAAAGGACACACCAAGCTTAAATATCATCTTTAACTTCTATTTTGATGAATTAAATATCTTTGATAAGAAATTAGGGGAAGACGAGGTGATTTTTTCAAGAAAATACCAAACGAAAGATAAACTATTCCGCCTTTTATATCAAATCGACCATAATCACTACCTATATTCCATAATTTTGTGCACCATAAATAGAAACTAATCAAAAGACCTCCGATCCCATAAAAAGACATTATAATATCTTGTGATAAAAAACTATTTGCTGAGATGAAAATTAGAAATCAAATTTCTACCAAGTAATTCGAGGTTCCAACCAACAAGAATCCTAATGAACCTAAAAACGCTTTATAGGTTCTATCCATAGATGTTCTGATCGATAACTCAAACTTGTTATTTACCACAAATGAATTTTACTTTAGTCAGTTTGTTTTGAGGGTAACTCACATCAACTAGAACTAATTTTATGTGAACCTTTAGGAGTTATCCATTAAGTTGGTTAGATCAAAGCTAATAACATACCCTATGTATCATCTCAATTAAGATAGCCGAATACATATAGTTGACCAATGTTATAATTTAGCCATCCATTGATTTGGTCTATTTAAAAAAAGTTAGATCATAGTATTTTTTGGAGGCATAACATTTATTTTGTGGAAGACGTTTATACCATATTTTGTTAAATAGATATCTGTGTTATAATACAAATGTCAATTTGAAAAGAATACATGAAATTTTGTGCCTTCAACACTAAACAATCTTTTAAACTTGAAAAAATAAAGAAGTCATTGTGATTGACAGAAATACTAGGCCTACTAAAAGTACCAAAACATAAGGAAAGTTAAAAATTATCATGGAATAGGCACCTCGATTTAATATCTGTACATGTTATTGTTGTTTAAACTTCATATATGTTTATTATTTACAATATAAAGATATTTTATTATAAATCTTATTATATATATGGATATCTTACTTATTATAATCTGATAATTTTAAATTGTAATTATCATTACTTAATATCTATAGATATAAGTATCAATTTTAGTGAGTATATAATGTAGTTTATTTATTTTTCTATATGAAGAATTTGAAATAAAATAGATGAGATATTATTTTATTTAATTTTTTGCTCTTTTCCTTGAATTTCATTTATTAAGCATAAAATAGATGAAAAATAAATTAGAATCTAGTTATATAGATTTTATTTATATGTATATTAAATGGCTTGTTAGAATCTTATCCTTGAGGGATTCTTATTTAAAATAAGATTATCTTATGACATAAAAAATATAAAAATTCTAGATTTTATTTTCTAGAGTTTAATTATGTATGACGTATGATGAGAAGATGATATTTATATTCTAATTTTATGAAAATAAGAATTTTATCTTTTATATTTTTATTAAAGGTTTCTTGATAACGGGGAGATTTTTTATTTTCTAAGACTCTTGATTCTCTAAAAAATTAGATCTTATGTCAATAAAGAAACTCTATCTTCGAATTTTGACTTGGATTCTAATAACTAATTACTTGTTTTCTTAGAATAATTAAACTATATGTTTTAATATTGATTCAAAGGAAAGCATTTTTAGAGTTGAAATAACTCACCTAAAATGCTTTCAAAGGATTTGTAGTATGATTATAACGAGTAAGCCCTTCTATAATAAACACTCAATCACTTTTGAACTGCAAGTACTTTTTTATTCAATGTTTGTTACATTACTCTTTTACCAAAATGAAGACATTAGGTTCAACAATAGAGCTATTCCCAAACATACAAAAACTAGCTGTCACCCATCCTGTGCTAGGAGATGTAAGGATTCTTACATAGAATAACATACCAAAATTAGCTGTCACCTAACCGGTGCTAATCATATAATGCAAAATATATTTTAGCTATTTGCATCAAGCTCAAAATATAATAGATTGATTATCTCCTACAGGAATAGGCTCGTAAGTCTATTGGTCTATACAAGCATCCAGCTACCAATAGAAGGTATTTCAGCTATTGTAGCTTTGCTTCTTCAGGCGGAACTCTAGGTTGTGGAGTACTCAAAATGCTGTCAAGATTTCAGTATCTTTGTTTCATATTTAGGAGTATAATAAGTCAACTTTTAATATTTAACACCAACTTTAAATCCAACACTTGCTTTATTCTCTGTTTGTACTGAGGTAAATCTCTCCCTACAACACATGAGTTAACGATTCCCATGACAACAAGGTCTACTCGACATGTATTAAGCATTAATGAAATGTTTTGCTGTAAACTTTCATAATATTCCCAACTAATATGAAAATTTCTCAATGAGAATGCTTGATTATTAGACCATGGTATTTGATTTGACAATAATGCTTTTTAACCGTTTTACTTTTTTGTCCATATATTTTATCATCTTCCTTGCCAACCTTTACCCTTATGGAGCTTTTCCAACCAAACATTTTCATTTTCATTACTTTCCTATTAAAAAGGTAAGGTTTTCTCTTTTTTCTTATTTATCAGGTCAATTTATAGGTTTTACGGGTTGCAATAGTGACGATTAATACCTACGTAACCTATTAAGAACATTGGCAAGAACCAATGTTCTTGACCATAGATCTATGTTAGGTTTGCGGCTTCACTCTTCACCATTTGCAAGTCTGTTACACTTTCACTTTGCCAAGGAAAACCCAACGTTAACTGCCTCAGATAGCTGCCAACGAGTCGGCCAACAAACATGTAATGCTGTAAGTCTCTTATTTTTTAGCACCATGTCGAACCGTAAGATTTTATCACATTGATGCAATCTTACTTGCTTTTATATGTCTATTGATCTCAATTTGATTTTGTATATTGTTGGTGTTATCATATGTTTGTCTACTTATTACATTATTCATGTTGTTGTGACTATTATGGTTCACTACTCCTTGACATTATTATAAGTGTTTATTAGTTTATTACTTCAGCCATTTTTCGCTTTGTTGTTCATTGACATTAGATTATATTATGGTCTCATATTATCATGGTTATTTGTTGGATTTTGATTGTTAATATTTTATAATTATTTGATTGCTTAATTGTTGATTTTTGATTGTTTGACATGGTAGTTTGGTAAGATAGACGAGAGGAGTCAATATGCTTCCTTGAGATCATGTGCGGTGAAGACAGGTGTAACAAGGGGGAAAATAGGGGTATGGTTTAAGATTGGCATCATAGAATGTAGAAACATTAAATAGTAAGTTGTTAGAGTTGTTAGAGGTTCTTGGTAGACGTAGGGTTCAGGTAGCATGCGTGTGCTCGAGATAAGATGGATGGGAAAAAGAGCTATAGAGTGTAGTGGGTGTAAGTTTTGGTACTCTGGATCTGATGGAACAAAAAATGGGTTGGTTTTCTAGTTGCTAAAGCACTTACGTGTATTAAGAATATTGTGTTAGAATAAGGCGATATAATAATACATCATGTTTTAAAAGATAAAGATAGGAAAACAAGTAGTGATTGTAGTTAGTGCCTATGCATTACAGGTCGGCCTAGGGACCTGGAAAGGAGGTATTTTTCGAGGATTCTGGCCTAGGTTGTTAGAGCCACACCTATGGAAGTAAGGATTTGTATTGGAGGAGATTTTAAGCAGCATATTGATATATAGTGATGGTTTCCCCTGGTGCATAGGGGTTTTGGCTATTGTCATAGGAATGATAATGGTTAGGAGTTGCTTGAGTTGGCGTTGGCTCATGACCTAACTATACAAACTTGTTAAAGAAAACAGATTCATATTTGAATACTTTTAGTAATGGAGGACGTCACACACATATTGACTATATAATAATGCGGAGAAGTGATCGTAGTTCATGGAAGTACAGCAAGGTAATACATAGTGAATGATAACGGTTCAACATCATTTGTTAGTGACAAATCTACGTGCGAAAAAAATGATCAGAAAAATTAATAAGAGAAATAGAACAATAATTTGATAGAGACATCTAAAGGATGAAAAGATCTCTATCTGTAGAGATAATATCATATCAATGACCTTAGCTAGATGTAAAAAGAAACAAATTAACCAAAAGTGGGTTGCTGGTGGTGATCAATGTTATACAAGCGGTAAAAGAGACGAATGGAGTCATGACAAAGTTAGAGATAGATGGCATAATTAATCTTGGTGGTGAAATAAGCACGTGTAAGGTAATATAAGGCATAAAAAATGAAGTTTTAGGAGACTTTTAGGTTGCAATGATGAAGAAAAGCAAGCACACTCAAATAGAGATATATGCAAGCCGAATAAGATGTAAAAAAGGCGGTGTCAGAGGATAAGAACATAGCTTATGAGAAGATGTAATATAAGTCGAGATGAAAGAAGGAGAACATAACATGTTTTAAGATTGCCAAAGCTAGGGAGCGTAAGAGGTAGGACCTAGGAGTTGTGAAGTATATTAAGGGAAAGGATGGGCGTGTCTTACTGATGGGTGAGACATCAAACTGATATGGGAAAGTTACTTACATAATCTCTTCAATGGAAGGAACTCTCACCAACAAAAGGATGAAGTTCAAACAACTCATTGACTATAAAAAAATAACTAGTATTCTCAAAGCATCACAAGGACTGAGAAGCCTTAAAAAAATAGGAACAAATAAGGGGGTTGGTCCTCACAACCAGCCAACTTAGGAGTGGAGGTGTCTGGGGAAGCATGAGTTCAAACGGTCAAGAAATTTGTTTAGCATTATTTTCAGGATTAGAAAGATGCCAGAATAGTGGAGTAGTATTCAAAAACCCCTATATAAGATTAGTGGAGTAGTGTTCTAATACTCCTACATAAAAACAAAAAAGATGCCTAATGCTACACTAACTATAAGGGAATTAGCTCATTATTCATGCTATGAAACTGTAAGAAATAGTCATTGACACGAGACTTAAACAAGAAACTCAGGTTATGATAAATCAGTTTAGATTTATGCCGCAACAATCTACAATGGAGGCGATACACATCCTAAGGAGACAAATGGAAAAGTATTAATAAAATAAGTTGGATCTTCATATAGTGTTCATTGACCTACAAAAGGCTTATGAAAGTGTGCTTTGACACGTCATTTGGGAGAGTCTTCAAGGTAGAAGCGTTCTTGAGAGAAATATTTAGATAATTAGAGATATGTATGATATGGCTAAAACATGTTTGTGTGTATGTGTAAGATCTTATGGATGATCTTATTCTAATAGTGAAGATGAAAACAATTCTAAATGATAGGTTATAGGAGTGGAGTGCAACATTAGAGTACAAAGTATTAATGATAAGTTGCTTTAACATCGAGTACATATTTAATAACTTTTATGGTGCTAAACAAGAAAAGGACACCCAAAATAGTATTCAAGGACTAATTTTCCTGTAGACAAGTAAGTTTAAGTACCCAGGGTTGTTTGTCAAGTGCAATAGGACATGGAGTGACGTAGCTTATCGAGTACAGGCAGGATGGTGTAGCCGAAGAGTAGTGTTAGGAGTATTGTGCGATAAGAGATTCCCAACAACATTAAAGAGAACATTCTATGGAGTTGTAGTTTCATCAACATTGTTATATGAAACTGATTGTTGGGCCATCAACAAGTCATGCAAGAGACAAATAGAGGTGGCGAAGATATGCATGTTAAGTTGGATGCATGGCCACACAAGGATGGATCGAATAGGAACATGTTTCAAGAGAGATTACAATGGATATATCACAAACAAGATTAGAGAGGGAATGTGGAGATGGTTCAGCCTGTTGGGTTAATCTTGATTGGGTCAAGTCGGGTCAAGTTACAAGTTACGGATCTAGTATTTGAGTCATGTTTTGTTTAGAGTATGCAGCAAGTTTTAATTTTGAAAGAGTCTTGGTAGTGTAGTAGTGGGTATTAGTGAATCTATTTTATAGGAGCACTAAGTCACTAACCCATGTTCACATGTTTTCTTTTAGTCTATTTATATGTATGTATTGAAGTAAGAAAGTAATAGAAAAGAGTTAAGTATGATCTTGGGACTGAAACCAACATTTGGTATCAGAGCGCAAGGTTAGAATAGAAAGCAGGTTGAGAGTCGGTTTGGATAGGAGGAGCGACCCTTGGCTGCAGGGGTGCAGGGCTGAAGAACGAGTAGCGGTAGCAGGTAATCCAGCAAGAGTATAACAGAAGCATGTGATTAGAAGCAGCACCTAATTGAAGACCCGGATGTTTTGAGGCCAAGAAAAAGAGCAAAATGTTTTTTGTGGCAGTAATTATGATTTGAGAAAGAAAGAAATAGCAAGAAAAGAACGGCGGTCGTTACGAGAAAGAAAGAGAGAGTGACATTAGAAGGAGAAAGAAAGAGAGAGTGACATTGGAAGAAGGCTGCTTCGTTTGAATTCCTAAAATATTTGTCGATGGAGAAAACTATCAGAATGGAAGTTAAGCAGGTCATGGAAGGTTGGTGGTGGAATTGAATTCAAGAGAGCCAAGCAAGCATGTGAAGAAAGTTTGCACAAAAGAGGAATAATTAGCGGTTGTCGCTTCATTGAAGGAGATAAGAATTGAAGCAGGCACACATGTTAATTGATTTTGATTGAAGCAGGGCAGCTGGCTAGTGATTTAAGTAGTCTAGTTTATTGATGAAACATGCAAGCAACTAGGTGAAACAAGCAAGCATACACCTCTATTTATTTATGGCTCTAAACCATCCAAGGAGAAGATTGAGCAATAGGAAATCATGATGATCGACCGAAAGCAAGTAAGCAAGGGAAGCGGTTCA
Source organism: Flaveria linearis (assembly GCA_024085815.1). Taxonomy (NCBI): domain Eukaryota; kingdom Viridiplantae; phylum Streptophyta; class Magnoliopsida; order Asterales; family Asteraceae; genus Flaveria; species Flaveria linearis. The sequence continues at coordinate 28,539,897 of CM044013.1, forward strand.
GTTCTTCGAATCCATTGAATGAAGTAAGTTTGCAAGAAAGAAAGAGAAAGATCAAGTAGCAAGAGCAAGAGAAATAGCAAGTAGCAAGAGCAAGATGAATTGATACACTCAAGCAAGATGCCGCAAGCAAGAGTAAGAGTAAGAGTAGCAAGAAAGTAAGAAAGTTAGTAAGCAAGATGATTCGAAGCAAGGAAGAAAGGTTCGAATAAATCAAGAAAGTAGCAAGATTAGCAAGAAAACCGGTACCGGGTTTAGAATGAAAGAGAAAGATAAGCAAGAATGAAGGAAGAAAGAAGCAAGAGAACCGAGAACCGAATCAAGATTAAAGGGTGAATGTTGGGTGACGTGAGGTCGAAGTCTCAATCAAATTTAAAACCAAATACTACTAACTAGCTAGCGGTAAGTGGGTATCGAACACAAGGAGTTTGTGGAATATGTGTTTATCTTATAGTCCTGTAAATTAACTACAATTGTTCTAAAATGACAATAAAGTAAATATCAAGAATTGGATTGTTTTGGTTTAATAACTAATAACACTAAATATATTGCAAATCACAACGTACCTTTGTAACAGATTAAGAACAAGTGATCACCCTAGATTTCAAGTTTTAATCCACACTTATGTTTATGCTTACTAGAAAGAACCACATAGACATGGTTCGTGCTTGAATAGTTGTTTGTGATAAAAGAGAACTAAGTACTCGGATTGTAAAATGCGAGGTTGCTACTCGATGATCAATTGACAATTATCTAACCTTAATCCCTCCCATGATATCTCGATTGCCCATGGAACCAAGAACGTATGGTTTGGGTTAACATCAAACAACAATCAACAACTTACAAACAAATATCCAAACACCATAATAACTCAAACAAACATTCAAAGTTATCATTCTAGAAATTCAAGCACAAACATAGTGTTTCAAAAGCAAACCTTACATCTAGGATGATCACCACAAGTTTAGCTAAGCATGACTTGAATCTTCATCCTCACACAATGATTCATGTTCATATGAATTTGAGAAATGTTTGGAATGATGCAAGAACTTCCACTTTTGCCTCTTTTATGGAAAGAATTCGTCAGATCCAGGATATGAGCAAAAGGCACCACTCAAACCATTTTATTATGGCAAGTTGCACTTTTTCGTCAGCATCTACCGTAACTTACGGTAGCCACCGTAAGTTACGGTGGAAACCAAATCTGTACGGTGGAAAGCTTCTGTATTACGGTGGAAAATTCAGGATTTGGGGTCCACCGTACCTTACGGTGGCCACCGTAAGGTACGGTAGACCCCCATTTTTTTTTTCCTTCTTCCCATCCTTCCTTGCTCCATCCCGTCGAGGTCCGTCCACAGCTACGTTTTCTTCATATTAAGCTCCATAATGTGCCTGAAACAAAAGCAACTGTAGTTATCTAATTCAAGATAATTACACAACCAAATATGAGAATATCACGCGTTTTAACATCATAAAAGGGTTGTTCCTTGAACCACCCGTCACATCCCCACACTTAACCGTTGCTTGTCCCAAGCAACACATCGAATCATTTCAAACAAGCGATCAATGTAAATCAAACATAAACATGTAATACTTTTACTAACCCTTTCGTAACACCCAAAATGATACACCCCTCGCTATGTCCCTCCTCTCGGAGACAAGTAAGCCTAGCATCTATCAGCTAGACACACAAAAGGCAAACGGGCGGTTGCACAACTATAAGCTTGTACATAAATCGACCCTTCTCTTAACAAATGCCAAACATGAATGCATATCAAAGGGACTTCCAGGTTGTAACGTGGCTAGGTGTATGGGTAGGAAATGGAATATATATGAAGAAGCGAAAACTTACCTGATCTTTTATTACACAATAACATAAACAACTAACTACCAAACCTAACTACTATGCACAAGATACTCCACTTCAATCCTTTTTTTTCTTCTTTCTTCGTTTTTCTCTTTTTTATATCTTTTTTTTTTTCAATCGCTTTTTCCAAATTTTTTTTATATATTTTTTCTTTAATAACAATAAAACAAACACGAAATCTTCACGCAAACATTCAACATAGCATTGAAACTGATTACAAACTACTAAACAACTACTAACACTATAAGACCAGGTCAAGTTAGGTAAATTTTAAGATAACTGGTTAAGGGGTAACAAATAATAGGCTTTTAGGCACAAAATTGGGCAACTAAATGTCCAAATCCCGCCCCTCTCTCAACCAAGCTCATATATATAATTTATGAGGTCCAACCCCCCAAATCCCACACTCGCACACATCAAAGACGAGGCTACCTAAATGCCCTTATTCTTTTCACATTCACATTCAACTAAGGTCTCGAATCGTATTCAAGCACAAGTTCTAATGCACCCCCACCTGTTGCCACTCTCATCAAAGATAAATATTATCCATTTATTAGTGTGGCTTCAACTCTCACCAAGAATAAGAATGATTAAAGGTTGCCGATGCATCATTCGGAGTTAATCCAAGGTGTTCAAATTCTCACAATGTTTTGCTTGAATTTTTTTTAAAAACATTAAAAATTTCCCTCATCCCCACACTTGGGATACATTGTTCCCAATGTATGGTTTTGAAAGGAATAAAATAAATAAAACAAAAGACTCAAAAAGTTGAAAATATATTTTTTTTTGTTTTTATGATACTAACACCTCCTTAATTCAACCCCGACACATAAACATTAACATATCATAAGCTCCATCCTACCACCCAACCAAACTACTCAAAAGAAAACAAGAAACAAACTATACAAGAGAAGATGCAACCTGAATAGCTTGACTTATGGTGGCCTTGTGGGATGTTTCAACTCTTGCCGGGAAACTTGACACACCTTCCCGCATCCCCACACTTGTGCAACAAGTATGCTGCATCCAGTCTTCTTACCTTCACTATCCATCTCAGTTTGTTCAACCGTCTTCTCCACCTTCTTTTTCTTCGCTCTTCTCTTTCTCTTTCTCTTCTTTTCTTTAGCTGCAACCTCTTTCACTTCCTTTAACATGTCAATAGCAAAACATGCTTCCTTGATGGAAGGGTTAGTAACAATAGAAAACATATTTAAGTTCAAAACCTTCTCACCAAACTTCATGTTCACCATTCCTAGCTCACAATCTAGGACTGCCTGTGCAGTAGCTAAAAACGGCCTACCCAAGATGACTGAATATGGTGCATTCTCAATAGAAGAAGTGTAATCCAGTACCAGAAAATCCACTGGGTAGTAGCAATCTCTCACCTTTACAATGACATCTGTTAGCATACCCCTGGGCCTAATGGGTGTTTGGTTAGCCAACATTATTAGGGTATCAACATATTTCAATGGACCAAAATCAAATTTGTCATATAAATGCCCGGGGAGGATGCTAACACATGCTCCTAGATCTAAAAGTGCCCGGTCAATTTTAAGGTCTCCTATATGAATTAGAGTCAAGGGCACTCCTGGATCTGGGAGTTTTAGGGGTAATTTATCTAACAAAGGAACACTTACTTGAGATGTGAATTCCAAAGCATTAATGTGTACTTGTTTTGAGCTCGTGGAACTAGATTGGTGATTAGGATTCACCACAGTATCACTTGGCAGCTCTTCTTTATTCTTCTTCAAGTTTGCTACTTCTGTTGCGAATTGGCCCATTTGGATGCTCAAAGATTGAATGGCCTTGTCACGAATTTCATCTTTTTGGGCCCGAGCATCATCCAACTGATTTCTCTTTTGCATCTCCTGTTGCATCATCATAAGAATATCCATAACTTCATTCCCGCTTGAAGTAACATGACCCAATGAACCACCTTGCTCATTACCCGATTGTTGGGATTGCCTTTGAAAACCTTGATTGTTCCCACCCCAGTAATTGCCTTGACTATTGAATTGTTGGCGAGGCACATAGTTACCTTGGGTGTTTCCTTGAAAATTCGGGTTGGATTGATTGGCCGGATTCCCATAACTAAAGTTGGGATGATTTCTCAAACCGGAATGATAGGTATTTGAATTCATGTTGTAATTTCTTCCACCAAACCCTTGACCTTGAATAGCATTCACTTCCTCCACTTATTCAAAAGTTACCGTGCAAGAATCCACAGTATGCCCTAACTCATTGCAATTTGTACAAACATTGTAAACTTGATTTGTAGCTTGTACATTACCATTATCCACCGCATGAACTGGAGCTCGTGTAATGACCGGTCATGCTCGTCTTGATGATTGAGCCTTCCTCTTTGATGTTACCGCCATTTGTTCCAAAAATGCCCAATCGTCTTGCTCGTAATTTGTACCAAATGTACCATTTGTGATAGATATTAAATCCCGGGCATCTTCAGAATGAAGCCCCTCGTGAAAAGCGTTCAACAACTCCCATAACTCAATTCCATGATGAGGACAATTCTTGATCATCATGTCGAGGTCCGTCCACAGCTATGTTTTCTTCATATTAAGCTCCATAATGTGCCTAAAACAAAAGCAACTGTAGTTATCTAATTCAAGATAATTACACAACCAAATATGAGAATATCACGCGTTTTAACATCATAAAAGGGTTGTTCATTAAACCACCCGTCATTGGGTTAATCTTGATTGGGTCAAGTCGGGTCAAGTTACAAGTCACGGGTCTAGTATTTGAGTCATATTTTGTTTAGAGTATGCAGCAAGTTTTAATTTTGAAAGAGTCTTGGTAGTGTAGTAGTGGGTATTAGTGAATCTATTTTATAGGAGCACTAAGTCACTAACCCATATTCACATGTTTTCTTTTAGTCTATTTATATGTATGTATTGAAGTAAGAAAATAATAGAAAAGAGTTAAGTATGATCTTGGGTCTGAAACCAACACGGCCATGTAAAAAGGAGACAGATGATGGAGCCGGTTAGAACTATTAAAAACCTCATCATAGAGAGGGGGAGGAGGAGTGGAAGACCCAAGTTGATTTGAGATAAGAGGATTAGACAAGATCTAAGAGAGTTTCACCTATCTGAGTGCATGATTTAGCATAGGAGTTCGTAGAGGCGTAGGATTTTGGTTAAGTACTTTTAGAGTTAGCTGGCTTTCAGGGATGGGGGCCCCTTCCTCCGTTTTTGGCTATATACGTACAAACAGGTAAGTGAACTACTCCTTCGGCTGGTCTGCCCGCCATTGAGGGCATATTCTCTTAGGTGCATTTTTTAAGTACGAGATACTTAGGTATACATTGGCTTGCCTTAGCATGTTGTGCCGTAGTGTAGCATTAAGGTTATTTACTTCTGTGGGAGCCTAGAACCTGCTCACTTAGGTGTCTTTTGTCATACTTATTGCTTATGTAGAAATTTGTTTATTTAGTATACCTTGCATTGGATTGTCTTTACACTTTTACTCCTGTTAGCTATATATTGAGAATTACTTTATGCGTATACTTTTAAGTCATTTCGCTTAGTTAGGGATTTCTTTATCCCTACAATTTGACCCGTTTTGTCATGAAGTACATGCATCTTGGTATGCTATCATATTGCATGCTAGCTTAGTATATGCTTTTAATTATGTGTGCCACTTTATTATGGTTATCTTATTGTTGTCCTATCATGCGTATCTTATTATATGGTACATATGTCATAATTTCTTAAAACTTTAAAGCCAGTGGTCTTAATGAAAGCAACCTCTCTAGCACTTAGGATAGAGGAAAGATTTGCCCCCATTCTACCCTTTCAAGACATTACAAATAGTCAGACTATGTGTAAGATATACCGAGTATGTTTGTTTGTTTATTTTTATTTTTTCAAAAAATACATAACTATTGTATACTTTCATATATATGACGCAACCTAATTCTTTTTATATCAAAGTACCTAAAAATCACCCAAAATAAGAAATTTACCCTCAATAGTGATGTATATTGTAAGTAATATATGTTGTACTATCTTTAGAAAACCGGTGTAATACACGGGTTGAATAAATAAATATTAATATAATAAAATTTATATAAAATAAAATGATATTTCAAGATATGATATTAATGAAATTACGTATGAGTAAGTACTATAAGTAATAAACAGTGATATCAATCTTTTTAACTTTGTTTTTTAATTTTTTTTAAAAAATAACATTTTGTTTTAAAACAAACTTTATAAAAATATCATTTTTTATAATATTTCATTATCATAACTCCTAAATTAAATTATTTTTGGTTTTTAAATCATTTACTTTTTAGAAACACTAATTTTATAATATATCATATTTTTAAAAAAGTTTGATATTTTAGAAAAAATATTATTTATAAACATTTGTTTATTTAGAAATAATATTAATAAAAAATCTTTTTCTTAATTTAAAAAAATTATTTTAATCTAAAAAATATTAAATAATATTATTAATAATTAAGGTAATTGTTTAATAGGAGAGAGAGGCGGGAAAATTTTGATGAGGAGAATTATGGTGATGACACATGTCATACCAAGTTACTCTTTTATTATAATAGGTAAATATGTAAAAGGTAGGCTTGAAAATGTATGGAATATTTCTTTGATAAAGAAGAAAAAACGAATAGGGTAGACATAAATCAATAGAAATAAGAAGAGCCAATGATATATAAACACTGAATCGTAATAGAATATAGGTTTGAATTATATAGATAATATAGACCGGCTTGCTATAACGAAACCACAATTCTGTACATCTTAACTTGCCTTTATACAGTTAGATACAAAATTTTATAATTTTGAAACCACAATTAAAGTAGTAGGTAGGGCTGTAACGAGCCGAGCCGAGCCGAGCCAGGATGGGCTCGAGTTCGAGCTCGAAGCTTATCGAGCCGAGCCGAGCGGCTCGAAAATTTCTGACGAGCTCAAAACACCGGCTCGAGTTCGGCTCGTGAAAAGCTCGAGCCAGCTCGTGGCTCGTTCGAGCCGGCTCGATTTATTTTTTTTATTTTATTTTTCACATTAATTTATATAAAAACACAAAAAATATATATTAGAGTTTTATCTTTTGTTGGGTACTCCGTACTAAGGGAAACAAAGATCATTATTTTGAATATAAACAATTTACTGTTAAGTATATATTTTTTTAATAAAATACTTAATGTTTATAAAAATAATCCATTTTTATTTAGAAACCTTTTTAAAATCCTAATATAAAAATAATAATAATAATAGTAGCAGTAATAATAATGATTATTATTATTATACAATATAAATATATATATACACATATATATATGCACGAGTCACGAGCGAGCCAACGAACCGAGCCACGAACCGAGCTCGAACCGAGCTAACCCTGGCTCGAGTTCGGCTCGCTTAGAATTCGAGCCGAGCCGAGCCGGCTCGTTTAGATTCGAGCTTTTTTCGAGCCGAGCTTTTTCGAGCTTTTCTCGAGCGAACTTCGAGCAAACTTCGAGCCACGAACTTTTTGTACAGCCCTATTAGTAGGTATTTTGGCCCCTTATCATCATTGGGAAATTTGGACTATTTAGGAGACATGGTGTGGGTAAAACGGTGCTCAATATGGACTTGATTAAAAATATTTCCAAATCTCAAGAAGGTGTATCTGTATATGGTGGAGTCGGTGAATGGACTATTAAGGAAAAGATCTTTCCGTTTTGTCCATGCAGGATTTGAAGTATCCGCTTTGTTGGGTAGAGTGCCTTCCATTGTGGGTTATCAACCTATTTTTACTACCAAAATGGGTTCTTTTCAAGAAAGAATTAATTTACAAGACAAGGGTCTCTGATTATATTCCAGTTTTTTATGTATAGTGGATGATTTGACCGACCTTTCTTCTGACGACATTTTCACATTTAGGTGCTATATTGTACTATCAAGAGATTTAGCCGCCCAAGATATCTATCCAATAGTATATCCTTTAGATTCAACTTTAATTATGCTACAACCTTGGATCATTGTTGACAAATATTATAAAATTTCACAACAAGATAAGAAAACTTTACAACGTTACAAAGAACTCAAGATACTATAGTTATTCTCAGATTAGACAAATTACCTGAAGTAGATCGTTTAATCGAAGTAAGAGCTTGAAAAATATAGTGTTTCTTATAAGAACCTTTTCTTATTGCAGATGCACTTGTAGGAAAATATTTAGTTTAGTAGAAACAATTAGAGGCTTTCAATTAATCATTTCTAGAGAATTAGATTGTTTCTTGAGGAACTTCGTATGTAACAATGATAAAGCTATAATGAGTCTAGGAGCTTAGAAACGGAGTGTAAATCTTTATGTACTAAGCACAAACGAATGGTGTGGAATTCAGAAGTTGGATAAATTATTTTATCTACTAATAATGGACAAATTGGCGTATTATCAAATCATGGTCCTATTGCCACAACGATAGATATAGGTATTGATGCCTTAACAAACAATGGTTAACGATGGCCCTGATGGTGGCTTTGGTAGAAAATTTAATAATAAAATTACTATTTTAGTAAATGATGCGGAGAAAAGTGATGATATTGATCCAAAAGAAGCTCAACAAACTCTTAATGTAATGAAAGCTATTTTGAGAAAATCTAAAGCAAAAGATAAACAACAAGGCAAATCTAGCTTTCTAACATGTTAGAACACCACTAGAGGTTATCAATGTCATTACATAACCGGTAGGTGCATGAGAATAATCATTAATAACACCCTATGTTTGAATTTGGTTATTTTCACTGACTTGATTCCTTCTATTAAATATAATTTAGAAAATCATATTTGATGCAACAAAAAAAATAAAAAATGCAAAATCACTATTAATAAAATCAAATGGTTATAAAAACTTATTTAATACCATTAACCATGGTATCTAATAAGTTCTACCTATTATTAGATTTGATCTAATCATATGAAGCAATACTCTAACCATTGAGTTAAGTAAGTTATTTTTCTTCATATAGAAAACCTAAAAGGAGTCATCCCATCAATAGAATATAAATATCATTTTACTTTGAAGCAATACCATTTAATATGATCTTGGATCATGGAATAATCATCTTTGGAATATCTACATAATAAAATATATATTTCAAGCATTAAAGGTTGTACCTTAGTCGGTAAAGAACCTCATATAGTAAGGCTCTGATTTTGGGAAACCTAACAACTGGATTTGAGCATTAGAAACATAACTCTTAAACCAAAACCTTCATCAAAATTTAAACAATAAATTCAAACATTACTTATCATCAAATCTATTACAACGGATTAGAAAACTTCAGCTTAAAAATAACAATTATGCTAGGATGTTAGTCTTCAATTTCATGCCAAGTAGTCTCCGGATCCAAGCCAAGCTCATATCTTTATTTACCGATGCGCAACAGTTAAAATAAAGTGCATACAAAAGTCAGTATTGCTAAGCGTGCTCCTGTATTACTTTATCAAAGCTTTAACTTTAACCTTCTTTCTTTATCATATCATTGCTACACGTTAGCTTTAATGCTCACATCATACTTTGTCAAGTAATTTTACTCTATTATTTTGTTTACTATAATCATGTGCTTATACATATGTAAGACTTCTTAAGTTGTTATTATGTTGGTTCTTTAACTATACTTTTGTCTTTCTTTATCTTTACTTTATCATAAGTATGACAACTTTAGCCATTTCTTGTGTGATACACGAGACTATTACTGTCACTTACAACAAAAGCAAGACTCCTATCACTTACCATTACCCAATACTCCTATATTGATGCTTAAATACGCCAAGACATATGTGAATGCAAGACTCCTTTAGCATACTTGAATATTTTACTACTTTTTTAAATGGGGTAACTATACTTAAATCATTATTCAAGTTCTTTTAACATTTGACATGTGAAACTTCAACATTAATTTCTTTATATGTTAATATGTTAGCTTTTTGTCAACACTTTAGCTTCTATAGTTACTTTAATTCTTTATACATACCATCAGGATTGGATATTAAGTATGGTCAAGTGTATATCATATAACTCACATGCAGGTGAGTAATTCACATACATGCGACCATTTCAGATTTGGGTGAACAAACTCACCTATGGGTGACTAAGTCTAGAGTGGATGACTAAATCCTTTAATTTTATTAACTATGTGTAGCACCCCTACCCCTCCCAGACCCTATTTTTTAGTGGGATGTACTTGGTATTTTTGTTTGTTTATTTGCTTGTATGTGTAGCACCCTAAGATCTCATAAAATATTAAAAGAGAATATAAAAGTGGATGTTGGTTATTCTAAGGGCCAAAGGTGGTGATAATGAAAAGTTTAAACCCTAAAATACACTATAGAAAGAAAGGGGTCACCACTTCTCATTTCTTGTGAACATGGGTCTTTAATTTGGGTATAGTTTGTGAGGTATGTTCCCGGTTGGTTTGATCCAAGCTTGGCATGGTCTGATGTGCATTGTGGTTGAAATCAATAATACATGTTTAATCTTTATGTGTGAAAGATCAGATCTCATAGAATTAAAAGAGGTTATTTTAAGGGTTTTTGAGTATCCTTAACAAGGTGAGTTCAATTTTATTAATTTTAGATATTTATTAGGCTAATATGCATACTTTAATGATGTTTTCCACTAAATACGAGTATATGTATGAAATTAGTTATGTTTATGGTAAAGTTATGATCTTTACGAATTGTAGGCTATAAATATGCACTAAACAGTACGACTTCTTCCATAGTATGAACAAATTTAGTTCTCGGCCCTATTCATTTAGTATTCGGGCCTAAAGAGATTTGAGTAAGTTCATGGTGTGGTTATCAACCATTAATTTAGAGGTACTTAGCCGATGTGTGTATATCTGGTTGAAGTATGTACTTGGTCTTGATGGTATTTGATATACAAGAATACTTAACATGTAGAGGTATTAGGTCAACCTTAATACTCGGACCATGGGTATACTCAACCTATAAGAGTTCTCGGATTTCGATAAGTGTATGGTTCATGTTAAGTACTTGGCCTAAGTTCCTCTCCTGCCCACGTGTATATGGTTTTTGGGAACTTGGCCAATAGTTGACCTATAATAATTAAGCACTCGTGTTATTGAATGTAACTATATTGAATGAATCTATATTGAAGATAAAAAAACAAAGAAAAATAAAATTAAACTTATTAACACAACGAAAGTAATCTTCTTTGAATCCTTAAAAAAAAAGGAATAAAATATTTGTTGCATTCCCATTCTTCTGCCGTCAAATGATCCCTCGTGAATTGTCTTGCATCCCTTTTTGTTCAATTACCATTCCGCGATGGAATTACAATATTACCCTGTTGCTACGTCTTTATCCGAGAGAGAGAATAGAATGTTAGTAATCAATTTCAATACTTCCCTCACTCTCCTCTTTCTCTCATTCTTCCTCCAAACCTAAGATGGTGAGTGGCAATGTCTCCGATGATGGTTGTTAGTGCATGCATGTGCTTACATTGAAATGGGCTAACAATTCGCTAGATTTTGGGTGCAGGTTGGGGAGCATAGGACGGTGGTGATGGCAATTCGCCTCAGTTCAGCTAGGTCACGCTCTTCGTCGTAAGCTTTGGACGTGACGGCGTGGATCAACCAAAATTGTTCATTTTTTGCTACTTTTGTTGTTTCCCCAAATTCGATATGATTTATTCTTTAGGGTTGCATGGCTCTGATGATTTATTCAGGGTATAATTCTAGCACTGCTTTTGGTCTCTGTCGTTAAGATTATCTCACCCTGCTCGATTACGAGAAGAAGAAATATCATTTATGGTCATTGTTCGGTTCAGCCTCCGTTTACAGGTAAACAATTTTTTTTGGTTTCATCTCCTACCCTGTTATGATAATTTTTCTATGAGTGCTTAATGTTTAGGGTTTGTTGTTTGTGGGGTTTCCACTTGGCCCTATAAACTATGTTAACAGATTTTAATATCTCAGATAGTACTCAAATCAACATCATGGATTGACGGGAATTTTTATAAATGTTATTGACATAGTTTACAATCAAAGAGATGTCAAAATTGGTGAAGTATATCACCGATGAAATGAATACCATTTGTATTTGAATCTTGAAAACCTTTTATAGAAAGTATGAGCTTAGCAACAATGAGAGTTTGTATTTCTTCATGGGTGAAAGAAAAAGCATTGTTTGTCATACATGTTCTAAACTTATCAACTGAAACAACCGATAGATATACATGAAAATTAATAAATTATACATTTACTTTTTCAAAAGTTAGCATTTGATGTTAGTCTGTCGATGTAAGTTATGCATGTTCTACAAAATGCAGCTAGGAATCAACATACAAAAAAGGATGTTTGGATATGCATTCTCAAAGCTATTATATATCACAATTTGATACTAGAGGGTAGAGTAAACCTCTAATATTTTGTTATTTTTCTTCTTTAAATTTTGATGCAATGATGGGTGGGAAAAGTGCTACAACATAGATCCTAAGGTATTAATTCATGTTGAAACGGGTTAAAGCAAAATTGAGATTAAGTTTACCTGAAACCTTTTTTAAAATTAGTTTTATGTGGATTACTCAAGACTATACAGATGAACTAATTGATATCTATAGCTTTGGTACAACTTCAAGTTCAAGTCAAGGTTGACATAGGTTCTGAAGGAAGTTCAAGGATGTTTTCTCCTTATAGTGTTTCATGGGTTGAAGACTTATGATAGCAAAACAAGATCCACTTAACTTAAAGATGATTTCATTTTCAAGTTCCTAACTTCCAGATTCAAGATTTTAAATAGTTTTCAAATGCTCAAAGTAGCATGAAGAAATAGCTTACTTATAATACATTGTTCTATTTTATAGGGGAAATTCACTCTCCATTTGAAAACACATTATTAGAGCAACATTGTCAATCAAGTTGATACTTCAGAAATTCCAAAATCCATGCTACTATGATTTTGTGTCATGGAATGTTATGAAGAAATCATATGGGTCTTATAAATAGCCATGGTGGAAGAAAAAACTTGTGGTCTCAAGTATGATATGTAGATAATTTCTATGTTACATCACCACTTTCATTTTAGACAATTTATTAAGATGTTTGTTTTGTGCATATCAGGATGCAATGCTTTGGAAATAAAGAATGATAAGTCCTATCAGAAGAAAAAGGTCAGTTTTACCTTGCTTTTGTTAATTATGTAGTATGATGGGTCACTTTTGGGAAAAAAAATATAACGCATAATCAATACGAGCACTAACACGGTTCATACTACTTTGGATGCTCATTTATTGTGGTAGTGTTACTCACTAAACAATATAATAAACATACATACCCAGTATATCCTACTCAAAAGCAGAGTCTGGGAGGGGTAGGTGGCGGCTAGTCTTTCCTCTATCTAGAGAGATAGAGAGACCGCTTCCAAGGAGACCCCCCGACTCGATGACGATAGCAAGCAAATTATATAGCAAACAACACATAGGTTTATATCATATAAGGTTTAAAATAAGCGTAGACAATATTCTTAAGTATATTGATAAGCATAACATACATCACATAAGCGTAAGCATACCTATACCCACAAGCATAACAACTCGAAGTTAGTGCATACATCAAACAATTAGCATGTTCCACCTATAGAGGGCAAATGTCGCTTACCTACACATCACACGGGTGATCACGCATCAGGCCTTCCTTTGGTCTTCCTACCCATAGATCCCACTAGAAGTCCTTAATTTTAATTCTACGCCTCTCACGCACTCCTATCCTTGCTCTTCCTACCCATAGATCCCACTAGAAGTCCTTAATTTTAATTCTACGCCTCCACGCACTCCTATCCTCGATCATGTGCTCAGAGAGGTGCAACTCTACCATATCGCCTAATTATCTCGTCCCAAGTCAACTTAGATCTACCTCTACTCCTCCTACCCTCTAGGTGTGTTCTCTACTGCTCTAGCAGGCGCTTACATCGATCTCCTCTTCACGTGTCCAAACCATCTTAATCTTCCCTCTCGTATTTATCCAGGATGCAATCCACCTCTAGCCTCTGTCGAAACACGTCGTTCCCTATCCGATCCAGTCTTGTGTGTCCACACATCCACCTCAGCATTCGCATTTCCGCTACCTCTATTTGTTGTTCGTGTGACTTTTTATGGCCTAACAGTCTGTTTCGTATAATATAGTAGGACATACTGCCACTCTATATGTTCCCTTTAATTTTGCCGAAAACCTCTTATCACACAAAATCCCTAATGCTGCTCTCCACTTACAACATCCTGATTGAACATGATGAGTTACATCACTGTGTATCTCTCCGTCCTCCTGTACGTACGAGCCTAGGTATTGAACCTAGACTTCTGTGGGACCACCAAACCCTGAATACTAATTTAGGTGTCCTCTTCAGTCTCTCCACTAAAGTTATAATGCATATATCCTGTCTTAGAGCGACTTATCTTAAGCTTTTGCACTCTAGTGCTGCCCTCCACTGTTCTAGCCTTTTGTTAAGCCCTTTTAGATTCTGATATTAACATAATATCATCCGCAAATAGCATGCACTATGGGACTGTCCCCTGTATTGACTTGGCCATCTCATCCAACACTACTGTGAAGAGAAATGGGCTCAATGTCGATCCTTGGTGGAGTCCCACTTCCACCGGGAAGAAGTCTGTGTCTCCGACTGGTGCTCGCACGCACGTTTTTACCCCGTCGTACTTATCCTTGATTATCTTGACATACCCCTCTCTGGTACCCTTCTAAGTTGTAGACTTTCCCAAATGATTTGTCGCGGAAGATTGTCATAGGGTTTTCTAGGTCAATGAATACCATATGGAGGTCCCTTTTCTTTTCTTTATATTTCTCCATTATCCTCCTTATGACGTATATGGCTTCTGTTGTATAGCGCCCTGGCATAGATCCAAATTGGTTTATCGCTATCTGAGTTTCGCATCTAATTCTCGTGTCAATAACTCTTTCCGATAGTTTCATCGTTTGACTCAAGAGCTTTATTCCTCTGTAGTTTGCGCAACCTTGAACATCTCCTTTTTTCTTATATATGGGGACTATGACACTGCTTCTCCACTGCTCTGGCATCTTCCAAGTCTTGAAGATAGTATTGAATAACTCTGTCAACCATGTAGTCCCTCATCTCCCAGGCACTTCCACACTTCAATCGGTATGTTATCCGGCCCCACCGCCTTAGCCCTCCCTATTTTCTTAATAGCTCTCGTCACTTTGTTGACTATGATACTTCTGCAATAACACTTATTTTGTTTCGTTATTTGAGTTGTTTGACTGATCTCTGTTTGTTGATTAGGGTTCCTTACATTGAAAAGGTAATTGAAGTAAGTTTTCCATCTCACCTTGATATCTCTCTGCTTCACCAAGACCTTTCCATCCTCATCCTTTATAAACTTCACCATTCTTGTGACATCCGTCACCAAAAGGTCCGTCATTTAACGTGACATCCATTAACCTTTCATTTGAACATTCGTTCCTTGTCTTTATAAACTATTCGTATGGTTACTATTTGTGCCTTATCATCATTTTTGCTTATGTCCTCATCGTTGGTGTGTTATCCTTAAAATTTTTACAATCATCGTTATCGTTATTATTAAACCTATAATTATTTATTATTATTATTATTAATAAAAAACCATTTTTTAAGTTATTAATATCATCGTATATTTTTATCATTAATATAAATGTCACACCCCGACCAAAGCGGCGGAACATGCCGGGCGCAACTATGATTGTCCAAATGCTCACGACACTATTAAAGTGACAATATTTAATCAGCTCATTCATTTCACAACATGTTCTTACAAATACAAGAATATAAATAGTTCTTAACTAATAACCTAACGGTCCAAAATATAGTAACGTCTTTAAATCTTCAATCAACCGACAATCAAACCTGTAGCATTGCATAAAATATATTTTGTTGACATGTATGTTGGTGAGCAATTCCATGACTTTATAAATATAATATAAGGCAAAAATCCACAACTCAAATATGTGAAACCGTAAATAAAAGCAACAATTGAGGTATATAGATCATAAGTAAATGAGCCTCCTTTCTAATAGATAAAACTACCATATCACAAGGAGGAACGTATGATTATACTTATTGAGGATGAGGATGAGGCTAACCGATCAAAAGCAATAAACATGTAGCAATTAATCATATGAGGTATATAACATACAATTGGACAATTATTCTAAGTACACATAACCTAGAGGTGTGGGTTGAGGATCTAAGTGTTAAATCATTTTCGGTTGAGTAAGTATGTTTGCTACCCCCAAGTATAGAAGAGAAAACGGGGATGAAATTACTCACTTGGAAAAAAAGTGGCGTTGATGAATAAACTTAGAATAAACACTCAAGTAAGCGAGCCGACGATTTAACGTGCGTGTCCTAGATTGAAAGATCTTGAGTAAGTATTGAGTCTTGAAGATGAAATATAAATGATATAAAAGTTTATAAAAATAAGGTTTGGGTTTTCAGGAGTTTTAGTTAATTTTACAAAGTGTGTTTAAATAACGTAAGGATAAAATAAGTTTTACAAGAAACCGGGTCCTTGATGTTTAGTTTTGCTCAACCTTTGTTAAGTTTTACATAGGGGAGTTGGTTTAGTGCTAGTGTGCATGATCCCGTTAATGTAAACATCAAGATCCGACTTACACTCTCTTAAACTCGAGTTTGAGACTTTAATTAATAAAAAAAATCGCTTAAACTCGATCTTAGTATAATACCAAGTTTGATTCCGTCATACCATAATCTTAGAAAATAAAAATATAAAGTGGAACATAAGTTAAAAAAAGTTAGAAAAGATTTTTGGTAGTTTGAACGGTGACTAGCTCGTTAAGACGATAAGTTCGACTTTTACTCGGGTTTTTTTACCTGAAACTTGGTTTGAGCTAATATTTGTTCCAACACTTCCAAAATCTTAAGTAATATGAGTAATATAAAGTAAAACATAACTAAAAAGATAGGTTGAACTTTTGATGGTTTGAACATTGACTAACTCGTTAAAACGAGTGTTCGGTTTACTCGGTTTTTACCCGAAATGGGTGCAAGCCAAGATTTGTTCTACACCTCCATATCAACCATATAATAACTAAAATATAAAGAAAAACACAGATCTAAAGTGTTTGATGTAACATGGTTGCTTAAAAGTTATTTAAAGTGCTTAAACGAGCGTTCGATTTGGTTCGGTCCTTGACTCAGTATGAACCCGAGGATGGTTACCATATGTCCAAAACCATAGAACTAAAAATAAGATAAAAGTTCTAGATCTAAACTCAAACAAGAAAGTTAAGCGAGTAAACTTCCCGAAAACGACCCAAAGGGTCTAAAATGCATAAATATGTGTTTGAATGCTCACAAGCCTTAAATAAAGATGAAAATGGTTTTGTAAACATAAAATAACTTAGAAAAACTAAAAATATCCAAAAACACATACCGAAATGGTCTGAAACGCAAGATTCGATTCCGTTGACTTTTTAAAGTCAAACTTAAGCAAAACTAGCTTGAACAACTTGCAAGATCAAAAATTTGGAAGAAGAAGATGAAAATGTGTAGGTGAAATGGTTGAGAATGAGTGGTATTTATAGGGAAGGATTAGGGTTTGAGGGAATGGGTAATGCGTTTGTCCGGTGGGTAAAGGGTGCACTTTGATTCTTTTATTTAAAATTAATTTTGATTTAAATAAATTATGACCAGGTATAGAATAGGGCTGTTCATGAGCCGAGCCGAGCCGAGCCAGGATGAGCCGGACTCGGCTCGAATTATAAACCGAGCCAGCTCGGCTCGGCTCGGATTTACAACCGAGCTAAAAAGTAGAGCTCGAACTCGGCTTGGTTTTAAACCGAGCTGGCTCAGCTCGGTTTTGTTTGGCTCGGTTTTAAAGAAAATTTAATACACATCTCTCAAACTTCAAAAGTCCAATATAAACGCATAGTAAACATACTAAAAATCAGTTCAACATCATAGATTACAAGCCCCAATCTAATTCAACCAACGATACACAAAAATAATTTAACAATTCAACGTTCATTAGCATATGAATTAACCCGCATAAACATTCTCTTGCACTTCTAAATACCTGCAAAAAATAATCAATGAAATAAATCAATATCAATTACTGGATGTGGTATTTTCATAAGAGCATGGCTAAGGTAGAACAAACGGGAGAGTGTGTGGGTGAGTGGTAGGCGGGAGGGAGTGACGGACTCGGGAGAGTGGGAGAGGGAAATGCAGAGATGGGACTCGGGAGAGTGCGCAGCAGCCGAGTGGAGGTGGAGGACTAGGGTTTGGGGAGTGGCGAGTGGGGACTTAGGGTTTTCAAACTTCGGTGTGAAATTGTAAATGCAGACTTGCGAGCCAACCTAAAACATTTGATTTTTAATGTTAGTGTTATTATAATATATATAAATATTATATATAAATATTATATATAAATATTATATATATATATATATTACATATTTAGTCGAGCCAGTAAACGAGCCAACGAGCGAGCCAACGAGCGAGCCAACGAGCGAGCCGCCCTTGGCTCGGACTCGGCTTGGTTTTAAACCGAGCCGGCTCGGCTCGGCTCGTTTTCAAACCGAGCCGATTCGAGCGAGCTTTTTTCGAGCTTTTTTCGAGCGAGCTCCGATCGAGCCACGAGCCGCGAGCTATTTGAACAGCCCTATATAAGAACATGTTTGGAGGGTTCTAGAATAATTATGGGTTAGGTCTTGGTGGTTTGGATGGTTAAAATACGAGTCCGGGCCTTAAACGAGCTTAAACGAACCGAAAACGTTAAAAAACTGATTTTGCTGAAACGAACTGTGGGTCACGCCACGACAAGTATGAAACATGGTTACAACATAAAATCCATCATTTTATTAATATCCAAAGATCCGAAGACCAAAACGTGTCGGATTTACAATACAGAATAACAAACACAAAGCTAGTCGAAAGGCGAATGTCACAATAACTAACTGATTTAAGGTCAATTTGACTAAAACAAACTTGGAAGTTAGGGAGTGAAAGTGCAGGGACTAAATGTGACATTTTACCAAACGGGCTGGGTATAAATACCCCCCTTACCAGCCTTAACCCTAAAACTCTCTTCTTCTTCTCCTCCAATCGCCTCCTTCTTCCTGCTCCCCTGCACCGACCCTTTTCTTCACGATTTCACCGGCAAAACTTCGACATCAGCCGATTCTACTTCATTCTCATAGGCAAACGACCTTAGTCGTCCTTTTCCCCGTTTGTTTCTGTCCTTTTCTCCTTGATTGGGTGCTCGGGGCCGACCCGAGCGTATGTGATCTTGTGGTCGCGTGCGATGTCCTTTTTGTGTGTCCTCCTTACTTATGTGTGTGTGAAATGCGTTTCTGGAAGTGTTTGTGGTGCGAATCGAGTGCACGCAGCAAGGCTGCTCTGCACATTTCTGCAGTCACGATTTCTGCTCAGGCGACTGAGTTCTGTCGTGCGACTGAGTCGTGCGATTGGGTGTGTCGTGTGACTGATTCGTGCGATTGTGTGTGCCGTTCGATTGAGTCAATACGGATGAGTGTGTGTATGTGATTGAGTCTATGCAGATGAGTGTATGCATGCGATTGAGTCTATGCGGATAAATGTGTGCGATTATGTGTGTATTGCACGACTGAATGCTGAGTCGTACAAATGGAGGTTCATTCGTACGAATGAAGCTGATTCGTACAAATGAAGGTTGATTCGTGCGTATGGATGTTGAGTCGTGCAATTGAGTGTTGTGTGGTACGACTGAAGGCTGAGTCGCACGAATGAAGGTTCATTCATACGAATGAAGCTGATTCGTACGAATGGAGGTTGATTCGTGTGGATGGAGCGTTGAGTCGTGCGTCTGTCCTGTCGTGCGATTGAAGTTATTTGTGTGTGCATTTCTTTCTTGTGTGTGGTGTGTGTATGTCGTGTGATGTTAATGTGACATCGACACGGTTACCATTACTAATGACATTATTAACGCTTACGCTATAAAAATTACTAATATTACCACAAATCAAATCAACATTAACATTTTTACAATTATCAAGAACTGATTTGTAACCACTAAAATTTACTAAGTGCTTCTCTAACAACAATGAAACCTTTACACTAATATCATCAGCAATGGCGACGATTCCAAGTACTTGGATCTATATAATATCTAATACTTATATCTGCTTGTGTGTGTTCCGCGCGTGAACGAACCGATACAACCTGAACCGACCGAAAGTTACTATTTTCTTTGAACGTATCATTAACGCTTAACAATAACTGATAATAGGTGTTTGATCGTTTATTGCTTACATCATTTGGAACTTGATCATCTATACTTACCACCGAACAAGTGAGTTTCGTGGCCCATTTTATGCTTATTCAATTCTTTAATCATTTACAAACTTGGGGGAAAAGTATGCTCATCCATTTTATGCAGTACAACTTATATACTTGGAATCAACGTGTTACTGTTTTGTGAGTACTTATCTGATACATGCATGAGTTCGCTATGTGGTACTTTCTTTACAACCATTTAATTCCAGTGTTAGAACCGACGGATAGGTATTGGTAGTACTACTGGGTTGACACCCCCACCCTTGTTTGCTGGTATACTAGTTGGTACCAACAGTGGCCAGGAACGGGCCCTTGGGTGAATATATTCCGACAAGATTCTGTGTGTACGTCATTAGGTTTGGTTGTGAAGCTCATTGTCATGTGATTTTGCTTACTTATAACTGTATTCACAGTATTCCATAAAACTATTATGCAACATCAATTTACTTACTACTTAAACCTGCGAGCTCACCAACAATTTTTGTTGACCATTTTGAGCATATCTTTTCAAGTGATAACGCTAATTGAAGATTTTAGGAGTGCTGCCTTAGTGGAGACCCTAGAATGCATTTTGAGACTATACTATACTTGACAAATATTCTTTTAAAACATTGTTGGTCTGATTACACATCTTTATTCTTTTGGATACTTGTTCCCGGGTTATGGGAATTACATTACAATGACACCATTTTTGGTTATGTGATTCAATTACAATGTTTATGCTTATGGCTATGTTGTCATGAATATTGACTAAACACGACACAAGTCTCCTTTGTGTCGGGTGTCGTCATGACACGCTTACTGTACATCTCTATTGTTTACAATGTGTTATGACGATCCCGTCTCGTTACATTCCTCATGTTTCCGCTCTCAGTGGGGGGTGTGACAATTCTCAAGTCTTGTCTTCTACTTTCTATTGCTTTAGCAATCTTAAACATGTCATGCTCTCCTTCTTTCGTCTATAGTCGCTTGTACATCCTCTCATAAGTTGTGTTCTTTGTCTCTGTCACAGACTTTTTCGCCTCTCATTTGGCCTCCTTGTATTTATCTTTTAGATCTGCTCGTTCTTTCTCATTATTACAGCGTAAAAGCTCTCTAAAGAGTTTCTTATGACCATCAGTATTCCTTATGACCGACTGTCCTACTTGTTGTAACTCCAAGAGTTTCATTAGCTGCTTGAATGAGTCGAGTGGCTATAGCCTCCCACTTTTGGTTTGCGTCTTCCTGTGGTCCAGCCTGGATCATTGGTATGACATTATCTCTAAAGATGGTAATGTTTTCTTCTTTGAGCTGGCCCCATCTGATCGTGGGTCTAATTCTCTTGGTTCGTTCTACGATTGATCTCTTCACGCATAGATCCACCACCAATATATGATGTTGAGTCACTACAGTCTCGCCCGAGATTACCTTACAGTCTTTCCATGAACTACGGTCTTCTCTTCTCATCAGCAAATAGTCTATCTGCGTGTGTCTCCCGCCGCTGCTAAACGTGATCAGATGCGAGTCTCTTTTCTTAAAAACAAATTTATAACGCCTAAGTCATGTGCTAATACAAAGTCAAGAAGGTCCTTACCACCATCATTTCTAAGACCATACACAAAGCCTCCATGCACCAACGGGAAGTGATCATTATCCTTACCAATATGCCCATTAAAATCTCCTCCTATGCATATTTTTCTTCATTAGATATGTCTCCCATGACTTGATCTAAACTCTCCCAGAACTTCTTTCTTTCAACTTCCCCTAATCCAACCTGTGGTGCATACGCACTAACTACTGCCACTACTTCATCTCCTATTACTATTTTTAACAGCATAAGTCTATCATCATATCTTCTCACCTCCACTACATTATCTTGAAGTTCTTTAGCAACTAGAAAAGCTACTCCATTTTTTGTTCAATCTGATCCTGAATACCATAGTTTATACCCGTTGCACTCTTTTGCTCTCCACCCCGCCATCTCGTCTCCGGAAGACATGCTATCTGTACCCTACGTCTCTTCAGCACGTCTATTAACTCTAATAACTTACTAGTTAATGTTTATACATTCCACGATGCCAATCGTAATCTATAACCCTTTTTTCCCTGTAGATGCACTTCTCGTCACCGAACATGATCTCGGGGCAGTATAATCACTCCTCGTATCTATTTTACCGCACTAACCCACCCTAACAAAAGAAATACCAGATAAAGCCCACAAATACTGCCACTATTGACGTATAACACCTCAAAATAGCAGTGTAGCACTTACAATGCACAATCAAATGCAGTCACTCACAAGAAGTAAACAAGACACAAGTGATGCACAATCAGATCACAAGAAATCAGAAATAGCACAAGATTAGGGGATGAATCTTCCTACTTAAAACCAGGTGTTGGTACCCCTAACCTAGCCAAACAGTCTACATGGAAAGATAAAAGTAAACAAGAAGGAAATCAGGGATGGAACGATCTCACCAAGTGTACACCCAAGTTAGGGTTCTTCGATTAGGCCTCTGTAAGATGAGCTGGTGATAAGATCAGCTGGAGAATATGTCGAGAACGTCGCCGTTGAGATCAGTCGAAGAAGTGGAGATCGCCAATGATGAATCTAGTATCTCACCAAACCCTAATTGCCGATCAGTCTCAAAACCCTCAAACTCAAATCCCCAAATCAAGAGAGTTCTTTAGATGTCGTGCTTAAAAACCTCAAGGTCAAGGTTTAAGCTTTAACCGTGCTTTAAAAGCTCCAGGTCAATGTTTATAACTATAAAGTAAACAAAGAAAGAAAGGAAAGGTACAGATTCTAACAAATTTGGGTGGAATAACACAAATGAAATGTTGGAGCAGCAATGAAAACTCGTTTGAAAGAATTGAATGGCGGTGGTATAACACAAATGAAAACCCGTAGTGGTGGTGGTGGATGTGGCGGCGGCAGTGGTGGAGGTGGCGGTGGTGGCGGTGGCGGCGGTGGTGCCGGTGGTGGTGGTGTGAAACTCCGGCGAAGGGGTTAGGGAGGAGGAACGTTGGTGCATCAAACAGAAACCTCGAATTGAACAACGGTGGTATCATACAAATGAAAACTCGTGGTGGTGGTGGTGGTGGCGGTGGTGGTGTGAAACTTCGACATAGGTGTTCCACAAAACATCAACCATTCACAAACTAATAAACCTTAAACATAATGACAAGCACAAACATCAACCATTCACAAACCACAAACATCAACCATTCACAAACCACAAACATCAACCATTCATTGTTCGGTTGTTCACATACCATTCACAAACCATAAAGCTTAATGCACAAACCTCATGTCCCAAATCAACAAAAAAACTCTTGGATCAAATATACAAAACAAACATCAACAACATCAGAAAATTAGAACCTCTGAAAGTCGTGACAATCAAAAGAAAATCAGAAAATCAGGTGCGATGTCGGATTGTCGGGTCGATGCCTGGTGCAATGGGTGCAAGTAGGCTGTGTTCCCCTCGTTGTCTTCCCCTCTGAACCTCTGAAAGTCGCGATGTTCTTTCTAAAGTAAAAAAATACCTTTATCTGATTGTCTAAGAGCATCCACAGTGGGTTCCTTATCTTTATCCATATAATTACACTAAAAATCACTACATTTTCTCTCTTCTTTTCAATTAAATAATACTTTTTATACCCTTATCATTACTTTTTCTCTCTCATTCACTCACAACCACTTTAAAAAATATTAAAAAATTTATAAGGATTGTACAGTGATTCTTCAAATATACCAATCCACAATAACATTTTTCTCTTCTTAACTCACAACCACTCAAAATCATTCCATATAATATTCCAAACACACACACATATTTTTAAGGACTCCACTGTGAATGCTCTAATGCAAGGACATTTTAGTGGGGAGAATGGCTTTTCCTTCAAAATATAGACTATAGAACATGTTGGTGTCATGGTTTACAACAAAGCGTCATCTTTGGAAACACCGATTAGTTTTATATGCCCCATCAAACTAATGGGTCTCAAGTATGATTTAAGCTTTATGGAAACTCTCCAACAGTTGCTTGGGCTGATTTAAGTTACAATGACTTCTAAACTTTTTTTCAACTAAATATACTGTTAAAGCAAAGTTAAAATTAAGTTTAATACTGATTCGTAAAGAGGCTATCGATTTCGCTAGGAGCCCCTTAAGTTTCAGTGGTGAGTTGGTTATTGATAATTGATGAGGCCCATCTCATGGACTCCTATATATTACATTACTTTATATATCACATTACTTGTAAACCCTTTTGTTACATTAAAGGAATGAATTTTTTTATTACAATCATAAAATTATCTCCATGTGTCTTTTGTTTAATAGTATGAAGAGGAATCTCAGAATTGTTTATGATGCTATTGGTACTTTAGATGCAGTTGGTTAGGGACTTCAAATTCAGACTTTCTAAGTTAAAATGTTGGAATTATCAGTTGATGGCAAGCAGAAGTTAGCATGATTGAGAATCAAAATCAAGCATCTAGGATTATCTTTATAGGGAACAAACAAAAAAACAAACAAACATACCCAGTGTATCCCGCTGAAGAGCAGGGTCTGGGAGGGGTATATGGTGGCAAGTCTTTCCTCTATCTAGAAAGATAGAGAGACCGCTTCCGAAGAGACCCCGACTCGTTAACAAAGGCAATAACAATAACAATCATAATACAAAGTATACAACACAAAGATAGATGTCACATAAAGAATTAGATAATGCGCTCATAAAAAACGACATGTAACACCAAAAAGGGTAGATGAGGACAACTACACCTAACGTGTGGGGTACGGCCATAATGTCACCGTATACCCTTCCCACCCACAAAACCACTAGAAGTCCTTAATTTTAATTCTATGCCTCCACTCACTTCTATCCTCGATCATGTTCTCAGAAAGATGCAAGTCTATCATATCCCTTCTAATAACCTCGTCCCAAGTCAACCTAGGTCTACCTCTACTCCTCGTACCCTCTAAGCTGATGTTCTCTACTGCTCGAACAGGTGCTGCCATCGTTCTCCTCTTCACGTGCCCAAAACCATCTTAATCTTCCCTCTCTTATTTTTCTGTAATACAAGCCACCTCTAGCCTCTGGCAAAAGACGTCGTTTTATCCGATCCAATCTTGTGTGTCCACACATCCACCTCAGCATTCGCATTTCTGCGACCTCTATTTGTCTCTCGTGCGATTTCTTTATGGCCCAACAGTCTGTGCCGTATAACATAGCTGGACGTACTGCCACTCTGTATAGTTTTCCCTTTAATTTTGCTAGGAACCTCTTATCACACAAAATCCTGATGCTGCTCTCCACTTGCACCATCCTGATTGTACACGTTGTGCTACATCGCTGTGTATCTCTCCATCTTCCTGTACGTACGAGCCAAGGTATTTGAACCTAGACGTCCGGGGGACCGCCATGCTCTGGATACTGATTTGGGTGTCCTCTTCGGCCTCACCACTAAAGTTACAATGCATGTATTCTGTCTTAGAGCGACTGTCCTTAAGCCCTTGCGTTCTAGTGCTGTTCTCCACTGTTCTAATCTCTCGTTAAGCACCGTCTTAGATTCTGATATTAAGACAATATCAACCGCAAACAGCATACACCATGGGACTGGCTCTTGTATAGACTTGGTCATCTCGTCCAACACTACTGTGAAGAGGATGGGCTCAATGCCGATCCTTGGTGGAGTCCTACTTCCACCGGGAAGTAGTCTGTGTCTCCGACAGGTGCTCGTACACACGTTTTTGCCCCGTCATACATATCCTTTATTATTTTGATATACCTCTCTGGTACCTTTCTAAGTCGTAGACTTTCCCAGATGAGTTTCCGCGGCACACTGTCATAGGCTTTTCTAGGTCAATGAATACCATATGCAGGTCTCTTTTCTTTTCTCTATATTTCTCCATTATCCTCCTTATGACGTGTATAGCTTTGTTGTAGAGCGTCCTGGCATAAATCCAAATTGGTTTACCGCTATCTGAGTTTCTCGTCTAATTCTCGTGTCAACAATTCTTTCCCATAGCTTCATCGTGTGACTCAATAGCTTATTCCCCTATAATTGCGCAACATTGGACATCTCCTTTTTCTTATATATGGGGACTATGACACTGCTTCTCCACTGCTCTGGCATCTTTCCTGTCTTAAAGATAGTGTTGAATAAGTCCGTTAGCCATTATAGCCCTCATCTCCCAGGCACTTCCACACTTCAGTCGGAATGTTGTCTGGCCCCACCGCCTTAGCCTTCCCATTTTCTTCAAAGCTCTCTTAACTTCATCGACTGTGATGCTTCTATAATAACACTTGTTTTGGCGTCGTTGAGTTGTTTCATCGATCTCCGTTTGTTGATTACGGTTCGTTATGTTGAAAAGGTTACCGAAGTAAGTTTTCCATCTCCCCTTGATGTCTTTCTCCCTCACCAAGACCTTTCCATCCGCGGCCTTTATAAACTTCACCAATCTCAAGTCCTGTCTACTACGTTCCCTTGCCTGGCAATCTTAAACATGTCATGTTCACCATCTTTCGTCTCTAATCGCTTATACATCCTCTCGTATGCTGTGTTCTTTGCCTCTGACACAGACTTTTTCGCCTCTCGTTTTGCCTCTTTGTATTTATCTTTTAGCTCTGCTCGTTCTTCCTCATTATTACAACGTAAAAGCTCTCCAAAACTTTGTTGTTTAATTCTTATCTTCTCCTGTACATCTTCGTTCCACCACCAGGATTCCTTATGACCGATTGTCCTATTTGTTGTAGTCCCAAGCGTTTCTTTAGCTGCTTGAATGACTCTAGTTGCCATAGCCTCCACTTTTGGTTGGCGTCTTCCTGTGGCCCACTCAGGTTCATTGGTATTTATCTCTAAACAATTGAGAATTTCCCCTTCTAGATGAGCAAATTACTTAAATTCTTAAGGTAGACTAACAATAGAAAATTGTTCCCATATGGGTCCACTACATTGCATATGATTGTTTCTTAGGTGCTTGTATATCAATATGTATTTCTTTTATCTATGAATCTCATTTTGGTATATAGTTTATTATTATAAAATATTAGATCATTTTATAAATTTGATGTCAAGCAATATCTAAGGATATTCAACTTTTGAATACAAAGCTAGCAAATGTAGCTGTTCGTTGGGATAAATTTTGGCTCATCACGTTGCATGATCTTCATTAATGTATTGTATTCTTATCAAGTTGAATATAAATACTAGAATGTCCCCTTAAAGATGAGGGAACAATTAGCTTCTTTATAGTTCATCTCCACCAAAACGCGCTGGTCTTAATTTCACTTTTGGATTAAAGTGAAAAGAGGATAGGACACCCGCTGCAACGTACGGGAGCATAATTCTAGTTATTAATTATCCATCTTCACTTGACAATAATAATATATAAAACCCATTTAAAGATTAACTTGATTATTTTGATGTCTAATTGTCTTGTGTTTAGCACAACTCCATCATTGAAGCCAATTATTTCCTTTCTAACTAAATCAAAAGAGAATATCCATTGTCGTTCCCTCTAAAATGCTTAGCACCTACAAAAACAATGAAAACATTCCAAAGTAGACTACGTTTTAACATAATAACTGTTGCATAAAATAAACAGATATACGTGATTTAAATGTATCTATATATAAAAACATAATTAAAACCAAAATAAATAATGCTTAAAATTACTTTTTACAATACCATTGGACGTGTTACTTTTTATTGCATTGAAAGCAAGTCAGGGTAATGTGTGGTGTTTTTTAACGAATCTTCCATTCATTTGATGAGTTAATCTCTTAACAACTTATTATTGGGTTATAATATAACCTTTTGATATGAATGGCATGGGCGGAGGATAGAGGAGGAGACGGGGGGGGGGGGGGGGGGGGGGGGGGGCGGCCCCCCCCTCTTTTTTTCGTTGGTAGTGTAATTTTTTTGGCCGGGGGGTGGTAGGTAATTTTTTGGCCCGATAGTGTAATTTTTGGTCCGGTAGTGTAAATTTTATATAAATATTGAGTTCGCCCCCCCTAAAAAAAAAATTTCGCGCCGCCCCCGTAAGGGGATGTTCAAGGTCCGCCGCTGATGAATGGTTTATTGGTCTGGGCACACGCATTGATGTTTTTATTTGGACAATTTTATTTGGGCTACTAAATTTATGTTTTTAATTTATTTACATGGATATCAGCAGGAATGACTAAAACTTTAGCATGGGCTCATATAAAAGTTAAGCATGGGCTCATGAAAGCACACCTTTGACCACTTTGTTTCATTACCTTTAGTCACTTTTGTTTTATAGAGAGATAAACCTAAGGCATTTTTTACAAGTAAGATTGGTTGGATTAACACCCACTTTTCTATGGTTTATATATTACTTAAGCAATTTTCTTCATTGCCTCTACATTTTAGAAATTTGGTTATTTTTTTAATTGAATGTTTTGTATTCTTGATAATCTCATTTTTTTGATGAAGAAGAGATCCACCTTCTTATCTTATATTTCTATTACATTTAGGATCTAACTTGGGTCATGGATACTAATAGAAACTAACAAGTATGACAAAAAAAAATTTTGATTTAGAGGGAAAATAAAAAGCAAAAATTGGAAAAGTTTTATTATTTGATTCGTCTATCCTTAAAAAAAGAGCTAGGAAAAATTCGATCATTGAATGACAAATGAGAAATTTATGGAAAGTTACAATCTCCACCGAGGAATAGTGCACCTACACGAATTCATCAACGTAGTTTTTTAACTACAAGGCCAAACATTATAATTTAATTGATGATACAAAATATTGATATGTGGCAAGAAAATGTTAGTTTTGTTTCTGACTAGATGTGTTGATCACAGGTTGATGATCGGTGAAGAGACCTAATTAAATAAGAAGATGATTTACTTGTTTTGGGTCTTCTTAAATACCTTGACTATATAGGGTAAGTAGGGTGTCGATCCCAAAAGAAGTCCGTGGATGGTGTAACATGTAATTGACTAACACTAACTTAATTCCTAGTCACTAGACTGCAATATTAACTTAAAATGATAACTTTACGAAGCCTAACAAAAACTTGGATTTGGACTTGTTTTGAAATCATGATGATGAAACAGATCGCACCGGGTTTCAAAAATGTAACTGAAGGTACGACTTATATTTTACGTAATCTTGAAATCACATAGACATAACCTGTTTAACACATACGTTGATTGGTAATTACAAACTTGATATTCAATTTTGTAAATTAATTAGTAAATTAACTAACCCACAATCTAAAAACTTTATTTGCAAGCTTCAATTAATAATAATAGTCTAATTACCACTTAATGGTAATAATTTAAATTGATAAGTTGTTAAGCAATAACCAAATCAACTAACACCGTTCTCCAAGTAACGCATGATTCAAAACACACACGCACAAAGAAATATAATAAACAATTAATTTTATGCCTTTACTAGGAAAAACATAATTAACGTAAAGGACTTAAATAACGACATTAATTAATGTAGTCGTCCGTTGCCATCAACCGCCACCAATCGTCTCTTACCCCCCCCCCCCCACCATGGTCGACCGACGTGCCACCCACCCGTCGTGCTTGACTGGCACCGGCCAAGGCACTACCCGTCCACCGTGCTTGACCGCCAACGGCCGTTACGCCAGCAGGTAGTCACCATCACCGTCGACCGCTACGCTCGTCGGGGTCGAGCGCCATGTGCTGACAGGGGCGGAACTAGGGTGCCGGGAACTGACCCCATTGATTTTTGAACCCATAGGGTAACGTATAATACCGAATTTTTAGTGAACCCATTAGTTATTAAGTTAATAATACTTCACATAAGAGCTGCTAGTCCACTGGTATATGCGCGCCTTCTCAACTTGAGATCGTGAGTTCGAATCCTGCTTGCAACAGCTTTCTTTTTTTTCCCCTTTTATATTTAACTAAATGACTAAACTACCCTTATTCTAATAACATAAAATAAAACCCTAACCATTCCCCCACCCCAATCGCGATTTTGGTCCCTTTGGAGCTGCTGTCTGCAAATCCCCCATCCACCAATCACCATTGATTCTTGAAAAGGTAGCTTCTTAATTGTTTGTTCAAAGTTTCTTAACGTTTTTTTTGTTAGACTTGATTGGTGCAAGAAGAACAGAAGCACTTAATCGGTGTATTTACAGGCTGATTGTTAGACTTAATTGTTTATTCAAAGTTTCTTAATTGTCTCCTGGTCTCTTTCAAGGTTAGCTTCTAACTTTCTTTGTGTATTTACATCTCTTTTCATTGAGTTTACTGTCTCGTGGTTAAGCTCTAACGGCTAATACCGTTGCAGCTGCTGACCACGGGATCGCTCTTCTTACTTCTATGGTGAGGAATGTTGCATGATGCGTCAATTAGAGCGGTTTTGTACTCTCTGATTTTGCATATATACTCTTGTCAAATTTTAATGTTCTTCTGTTAGTTGATGAATTGTTTCTTTCCATCAGTTTGAAGACATTTTGAATCATTAGATTATCTTAATAGGCGCATAGGTCTTGATTCTTAAGTGATTTAGTTCATCTTATTCCCAATTGAGTTAAATGTGATTATGTTGTATCGTAATGGATAAAATGTGCAATTCAATTCATAACATATTATGAATAGATTATAAATTTGTATGCAGAATGGTTGGTTCTTTATTTCCTTTAAGCATTCTGCTCAGCTGTGTGCTATGGTTTTAGTCCATTGAAATATGAAGTTCATAACCATTATGCATGTTGAGTTTTTTGTTGATTGATTATGCTTGAGCAAAATTTGCTCAAGTATTGCATTCTGCTAACTAGTCTGTGTAGATTGTAGTGTACCAGATTATGTTTACTATCTAGATTTGTGTTTAGTTTTTGTTATTTTGTTGATTGAGTTTACTAACTAGATTTGTGTTTAGTATCTAGATTTAAACCCTAAAATCTTATTTGTGCTTTTCTTAGTGATCAATAATTTAATAATGTCTTGCCATATGAGGATTATAATCAAAACAAGTGAAACCAAAGGAAAAATAGATGTTAATAAAACTAGAATGTAGTTAACTTGTTGGTTGATTTGTCATTTGGGTATTTAGAAATCTAGGATGTAGTAATTTATTTTGTTAATTGGATATTATATATTACATCTTTAGTTCATTTAGATTTAAACCCTAAAACCTTTTTTGTGTTTTTCTTAGTGATCAATACTTTAATAGTATCTTGCCATATGGGGATTATAAAGTGAAACCAAGTGAAAATTAGGTGTCAAAAACACTAACATGTAGTTAACTTATTGGTTGATTTGTCATTTGGTATTTAAAATTGGGTTATTCTATCCCGACAACTCGAAAAATTTTATATTGTTTTGTTATAAATTAATTAAATTACTGAAAAATAGTGACCCCATAAGAAAATAATCCTGGTTCCGCCATGTGTGCTGATGCATGCCTGCTCACTATCCACACCATCTGGCGACTAGCTGCATGCCTAGTACCTTTCACCGACAGCCTATGAGTCTCCGTCGCCGTCCACCGAAGCACTGCCTGCATTGTCGTTTGCCAACACTTTGCCCGCCCGTCGCCGTAGGCCAAACCGACCGACAAAATTGGAATTTTTATTTTATATTGTGTAATTTTTCTTTCTTATTATTTTTACGTTTCAGTTTCATACTAAATTTACCAACCAAACATATTTTGAATTTTATGAATCCTTTAATTTCCAATTCAAATTTCTTTTATAATTCCAACAAATTTCGCAAATCAGACGGCCCTAAATTTCTTATTTCTGTAAGGTTTTTCATGCTAAATTGACAGATAATTATAAATTATTATCACTAGTTGAATTGAACTTGTGGCATGCATTGACTAAAAAACATCTTTATTTGTCAAATCTTCATTTAATATAGGGTTTTGAATTTAACTAATCATATCTTAATGGGTTGTTAGGGTTTGATTCATTGGTCTTACGAACGATTATGAAATTTAAAATTTCTTTGACTCTTAGCTCACCAAACAACCTGTCCTTTGTATCAATAACATAAACTAACCAAAAGTAGCTTCACTTTTTTTTATTGTGCAATGACTGACCTTTCATCCGATCGTCAATGTCGCTATTATCATAAGCTCTATAGATTTATAACCTTAAATATTTTGGTATTTATTAGTTATATGTTTGGTTTGACTCATATGCGAATATGGGATTAAACGTTCTTGAACTGACTCTTGTATTGGAATGTGGGGTTGAATTATCATCGGATATATTTTTAATTTAGTAGTCTTAATGTTTAACTGAGAGTAGGAATTGGATTGTTATGTGGAATTAAAGAACACATTTTCAATGAAACTTGGTAGATGTTTCTTGGTTGGTATTTGTCAATATTATCATGACTTAGTTTTATGTATGTTTTGGTCACGAAGGTAAGTCGATCTAGGTAATGGACCAGTTTTTAATCAGAACTTTTACTTTAACAACTGTTAGTGTATTCATAATAGTTTGTTTACATCATTTTTTCTTTTTAAATTTTAAGAAAAAAACACATAAAATCATTCTTTTTCACTCTGCATTAGCATATGTATCATTATACCATATCTTTAAAATTTTGTTGTTCGCTATAATCACTTTTTATATTTAGGGTAGGATTATAGTAGAAAGGATATTTAATCTAAAAATTAAGAAGCATTGTTGACTTGACATGTGTCCTTTTATTTGTAAAAAGGATGACATTTTGTTCATTGTGTCGTCATGAGCTTATTGTGTCTTATGCGTTCATTATGTCAAATATCAATTCATTATGTCATATATTTTACATCATGTGTTATATGTATTTATCATTGTGTTTTATGTTTTAAATCATTTTATATTATTTTTGTATTAATTTATAGACTATATAAACTTATTATCTATCATGGTTTTATAATTAGAATTACAAGATGATATATTTTTTAAAATATTTTTTCGAAACTCATATTGTTAAAGGCAACACAGTTGTTATTTTTGTCATGTTTTTTATAAATTATGTAAAATTATTGTTATCTATCATTATGTTTGACAATTACAATGACAATGATGTTATTTCACGGTATATTTTTTAAAACTCATAGTGTTAAGACAACGCAATGACATTAAAAAACACAATAGCAAGTTATTCTATCATAGTTTTTAATGTATTAGATTAATTAGTTATTAATTTATTATATATTAGAGATACACAGTAATGTGATGCGGGCACAAGTGTGTATTAACGCTATCTTGTTTTTGCAGGTCCACGATCGCTTGACCAAGTGGTGCTCGCTAAAATGGCTATGATTTGGGCTAGAAGTCTTCGCTTTGGGCTATAAGTCTTCGCTTTGGGCCTGCGACTAGTCAAAAGGACCGTTGGATCGAGTAGCATGTTTTCATAAATAGCCGTAGGCGGTTTGGGTCATCCCTCCAAAACGGCTTATTTATGAGATTTCTAACTTTTTATTTTAGTTTTAGTTTTTGTTAGACTTGTTTATGGCCTATATTTTGATCCGTTTATGTTTGAGACCCATTTGATTTTTGCTTCTTTTTTATACTCATGTAATCTTCAAAGATGAACAGTTCTAAAGTTTATAAAAAATTAATTTCTCACTATCAAGAGTGTGTAGTGTGTGATTACCCTGATTGTTGGTATTCTTCGTAAATTAATGCTAATTAGAAGTATTGTTGTTGTGAATTAATAGATTCAATTGGATATCTTGTGCTTCTGCCTACATCATAATGTTATTCTACTATATATTTTTTAAAAATTCATAATTTAGAAAAACACAATAACTAACAAAACATACTAAACTACAATAAATACACAATAACGAGATATGAGTTTAAAAATTATAAAAAATTATTATCTTTTTATATAACATATTATACTTGTTTTAAAGATATAAATTACCTCGTATTTTAGGTGTAATTCTTATAAAAGAACATATCGTAAATAAAAGTTTAAAACGTTTAAAAAAACAGGGAACTTGTAAAATGTCAACAAAGTGGTTATTTTTAAAATACCCATTTAACAACGTTTGCTACAATTGATTTTAACTATTGATTAAAGAGTTTGACTGTTGAGATTACTTGTATATTTTTTTAGTTTTGAAAGTCTTTTTATTTGAACAATTTTCTTATATTTAAAGATTCACTATATATTACTCCATATAATTGAAACTTTGAAGCAAATCCCATGAATGTGATTAATTTCAGCATCCTATCAATATGTAATTAGCAAATAAGTTTATGTGTTTTTATGTCTATGTATTTGTTCTGATATGACCTTGGCATCCTAACAATTTGCATTCGTATATTTTAAATGAATCTTATGTTTAATTGAGGTTTTGTTTTGACCGCTCACAGTAGTAACACCCATAAATTGATTGTCAAAGTTTTAACAAAAATGATTAGAAATTAGTTTCAAGAGTAAATTATAATAAGAGATGATGGAATGAAAGAGAGAAGTAATAAAATATAGAGATAAGGATAAAAATAAGATGTTATAGGAATTAAAAAAAAAAGATGTTATAGGAATTAAAAAAATATATATATAAATATAAGAGATAATGATTTTTATTAATTCTGGGATATAGATAAAGACTTCACTGTAAATTAAATTCTCTAACGTGGTTTTTGTATTTTTATTGTTCGCATTTGTATCATTTTGGCGATCTTATATATAACTAAGCAATTAGTGTTGGGTGTTACAAGTTCTTTAAGGTTCTAGTAGACTGTCATCCAGGCCATCAGATCTTACTTGGGTCCCCCATCTTATATTTTGGAAAATTTGCATGCTATTTTCTATTTTTAATGATTTTTTTCAGAATTTTGGAGTAGTTTTCAGTAATCTGTAATGAAGGAGTACTCTTGAAGAGTACTCTTTGAACTACAATGGACACATGTATATATCTATTACCCTGAACGGATGATAAATTATTGAAATGAAATAAAAGTACATGGATATCAATTGTTAGAAGTTTCACTTGAATTTCAATATTTTTATAAATTTGCCATATACTTAATGAAATAAAGAGTATGCAAATATATATGTATGATCTTGATTTGAAGATTAACAATATCTTCTCTACTCTTTTCAGACAATATACTCCACGGGTGACATGCAATGGGACTAAATGATATATATTACATTGATGTTTACTAGAAGTTTAGTAAGTTGCAAGATATAGCATTGAATGGACAAAATCACAAAATTCCCTTGACTTTTCAACAAATAGATTGGAATTTCGTATGCTGCTAGAATTCATTATGAGAAAAACATCGCTGGTGTATCGATGTGGAATAAAGGAAATTGCACATGCCTTTCCAGCATGAAGAATATCATTTTTCTCTTTTAGGTATTGCTTAGTATCTTAAAGACTGAATTGATAATTAAACTGCCCTTCACTTCCAGGAAAAACATTTCTTCCTCATGTAGAATTTAGCACGCAGGCTGCGAATCGACGCAACTGCCACTGACTTTCCCAATGGAAAAAGTGCATTTTTTCCATTTTTGGTGCTTTACTGGTCACTGATTATTTACAATTGGAAATTAACTTGCGTGAGAGGTATAGGTGCTACACATTTAGTTTTTTTAATGATTTCGCGTTTGGTCTTTATGTAATGAAAAGAAATTAAGATGCGATAGGCGTTCAGTTACTTAATTTGAAGTTAGGAAAATTGGAGACAAGTAATGTGGCAAGATGGGAGGGTTGGACACGTTGGGTAATTAATGGGTCAAACGAGTGAGGGCTGAAATAGCTCACTTATGTCAAACAAGTTGGGCGGTCTAGGCTGACCCATGAACACTTTTTCGACTCATTTTCATAAAGGTTAACGTGAAAAAACAATACTATTACCAATAATAATATGCCTTTGGATATGATATTTAGGTGGTTGTATGCACTAAAAATCAACTTTTTGGGGACTTTCAACCCCTTCGCCTCGTGCCCCTTTTAGCAATGTTTTAATTCGACCAATTAACCCGTCTAGTTAGTTAAACAAAACCTCCCAAATCGCCTCATGCATAAGTTATAAGTAATAGGTGACACCCCTTGATGCAACTAAAAACTTATAAGCATACATATGGTTGGTGTTGAATTTCTTGCTCTGATGTTTTAAAAGAGATGTTGTAACCCCTTTGAACAAAAGGTTGGTATTTTTGCAGTAGAATGAATTTTGCATGGATTCAGTGCATTTTATTATTGGAAAATCATAAGGTCAAACAGGGACACATCAACAAAAAAAGCATATAAAAAAGAAGATCCTTGAGTTTGAAACTTGATGAAGACATGATAAAATGGTGCAATTGTTGATTTGTTGGTATACACGCGTTCACATCCAAGATTGACTATTATATTTATTTATGCATTTTAATTTTTAAAAAATCCTAGGGATCATCCTCTTGACCTATTATTATGCCATTGATGAGTATATAAAGGCATCAAATCATGATGATTTTCACACACTCACTTCAACAACACAGCACACAAACACTTAGGATTGTTGCTAGATCAAGAAATCTTAAAAGCAGCATGTCTATCTTTTCAACTTGCACTTCAATGAATCACACAATCTTTTTGCAATCTAGAGCAAGGTGAAGCTTCAATCTTTTTGTACACTGAACGCTAAATTTTTTTTTTTCTTTTCCTTCTTGACATTGTATGTTTCTTATTATTTACAGTTTGAAAACACCAGATGAGAGTCTAGGTATGCATACATCCCATGTCTTACATAAATAAAATTCCATTTTATGCACTGATAAATCATGGAAATGTTAAATATGTGTGCAGCCACTGTTCATTGCACTAAAGTTGTTCGTAATGTCAACATGGAGAAGTTGCGCCACAACTATTTGTTCCCGGAGGTTACTTGATCTTGATATTAATTTCAAAAATTTTAAAAATGTTGCATGGATTATAATTTGACCCGCACTCCGTTTTATAACATTGTAGATAGAAGCAAGAGAGCTTGAACATATGAAGAAGTACCCTGATGCAAATATCATAAGGCTTGGAATTGGTGATACCACAGAGCCAATTCCTGATATTATAACTTCAAACATGGCTGAGGTAATGTGATTTACTTGTTCTTCTTTAGTTTCTTTTCCTCCTTTGTTATTTTTATTTTCTAGTGGGTATATAAAACTGGCTATTAAAGATAACTTTACTAATACTTTAATGATTGGTTTGTACCAAAGTATGCGCGGGGTCTTTCAACACGTAAAGGATACAAAGGTTACGGTGCTGAGCAAGGGAGCAAGGTACTCTCGCTATCCCAATAAGAATAAATGCTGTTGTTCTATCTAAGAATCTTCATAAAGATGAAATGATTAATAGATTACTTTTAGATTAAATTTTAACAAGCATGCTATATTCACAGGATTTAAGGAAGGCAATTGCAGAATCATTTTACAAGATTTAGGTGTTAAAGATGCAGAAGTATTGTATCAGATGGGGCACAGTGTGATATATCTCGCCTTCAGGTTGGTTTTTATTATTTCATGAAAATCTTTGTTTTAGCATATTATTATTATGATGATCAATAGAGTGAAATTTTTCTGTTACTTTTTGCTGCAGCTGCTACTGGGATCGAATGTTTCAGTAGCTGTACAAGATCCAAATTTTCCGGTATTGTTACTAGTTGTTTTTATCACACTATATATATATGTGTGTGTGTGTGTAGGTTTTGGTCTCTGATCTATGAATATTAGAGGCATATGCAGTTTGGTTAATTTGTGCAGGAAGTGAACAGGTTCAAATTGTATCTACGTGGTTTGAACCGAGCTGTTTTAACTTTCATTTGTGTTGTTTAACTTAAATGGTTAAAATCACTTGTATTGTGAGTAAACTTCTAGTTTCACAACATAAAAGAGTGATAATCCTCTAAGTGGAGGTGACAAGATGATACATGTTGGGTAACCGGTCAAAACGTTTAATGTTTTAAGTCATGTTGCGTTGTGGGTACACGTTTTGTGTCCAAATCTTTGAAATAATTAGTGTCAAAAATTATTAGAAAAGAATATTTCAGTAATCGCCTGATTTCTGTAATAAAACAATTTTGCGAGGGTTTGTTAAAAATAATAAAATAAAAAAATTAAAATAAAAAAAAAAAAATAAAAGAGGGAACTTAGCAACTTTTGACCTGAATGACCTATTTGACATGTTTCCTATACTACTTTATTTTTTATAAGTTGTTTGACATCTTTATTATATTACATGAATCAACCTATTTCTAAATAAGGTTGAAATTGTCACCTTTACCTGCAGGGCCGAATCTGTTTATACTATTTTAGTGTCTGAAATAAAAAGCCCCTAGCCTAACGAATTAAATTATATAAACTACTTTTTTTAAACGAAAACAAACGTTTTAGCAATAAACATAATAAAATCATAGTATCACAATGAAATACATTATAACTAATTAACCACCCAAGTGTATATTAATTTTGTTGGGAATTTTAATCGATCATTTCTTATGATTCATTGGTGTATAACAATAACAGCTATGTTTTGAACTTAATTACAGGCTTATATGGATTCTAGTGTTATAATTGGGCAAGCAGGAGACTTTCTAGAGGAAACATTAAAATATAAAAACATCGAGTACATGACATGTGGGCCTCAAAATAACTTCTTTCCAGACTTGTCAACCACATCAAGAACTGATGTTATATTCTTCTGCTCTCCAATAATCCAACTGGCCATGCAGCTTCTCGTGAACAGTTGACACAACTCGTGGAATTCGCCAGGAAGAATGGATCGATTATTGTTTACGACTCTGCGTATTCTGTTTATAAACAGACGATAGCCCGAGGTCCATTTATGAAATTCCTGGTGCAAGAGAGGTAACTTAACTTATTAACAACGCTGCCAATGAACCGGGCCGGGCGAGCTTGCCTCCTTTTAGCTGACCTCGAGTTCGATTTGTTTCGAGCTTTATTTCTAAAACTCGAACTTAGCTCGTCAAAAACTTTTCAATCTCAAGCTTTGCTCATTTTTGTTATTTAATTTTTATTTTTTAGTATTTTTAATTAAATTTATATTTATTTATAATTATATATTTAACATTATACATATTATTTATTATTATTATTATTATTATTATTATTATATTATTATTATTATTATTATTATTATTATTATTGTGTTGTTGTTGTTTTTTTTTTTTTTTCCAACGTGTGATTACATCTTAGAATAAATGTCTTGGATTGGTTAGTAGTACGGTAGATTTACCGTTCAAAAAAAATTAATTATGTTTTTCATAATTTCTCATACAATAATCATTATTTACATATAAATGTATTTAATAAGTTAAATTAAAGTATATAAATAAAAAGCGTTTTAGTTAGGCTTGCAAGCTGGCTCGAGCTTAATAAGTGAAGTTGGGCTCGAGCTCTATAATTTAATGAGCTTTTTTCTTAATCCCAAGCTTTTTATCCATCATCTCGAGTAGCTTGCGAGCAACTTGACTCGTTTGCACCCCCATTTAACTATGAGTCCATGATTCCTTCAATTAGTTGACTTTGATTGTCAATCTTTATGTTATTTTGATCACAAATCAATATGGTTGTGTCATTAAGTTAGCATGCGAGATGTCTCGTTAGTGAGTGATTCCATTTGGTCTATAACCCTCTATCAGTTGCTCATACATACTTTGTAACGTTTCAATCCATAATATTATTCTTGTTTTCCTGAGGCAGTGTGCTATTGAAATATCATCATTCTCTCCAAATTGCGGGCTTCACGGGTGTTCGGCTTGGGTGGACCGTGGTCCCTGATGAGTTGTATTATGCTAATAAGGTCCCTGTCATACA
The DNA here is from genome assembly GCA_024085815.1 of Flaveria linearis. Classification (NCBI taxonomy): domain Eukaryota; kingdom Viridiplantae; phylum Streptophyta; class Magnoliopsida; order Asterales; family Asteraceae; genus Flaveria; species Flaveria linearis. The sequence goes on from CM044013.1 coordinate 28,579,875, forward strand.
TGATTTTGACCGCATCGTGTGCACATGTTTTAATGGTGCTTCAAGGATCGCTCAAGCTGGTGGGCTAGCATGTCTCTCTCTCCAGATGGCCTCAAGGTGTGTTATGGTTTTTATTGGTGTTGGCTAAAATTTTCTAATAACTGATTTAGAAAAACTTTTAAGCAACACGTTTGTGTGACTTTTGACCCATATTCGTATTTGACTAGAATTTTAACATGTAGCAAGGAGGGATATAAATATTAAACACAGCTGAAGAAAGTATTTTTAGTAAATATGTTGAAATTACCACCACTGGTTTTTGATAAAATATTTCCGGTAATATTATTCTGTAGTATCTTTGTAGACGTTTCGTTAAAAAGTATTTATTTTTATTTCTGTGAACATGTTTCAGGCAGTGATGTCCGTCGTCGATTACTACATGGAAAATGCTAAAATCTTGGTTGACACGTTTACTTCATTGGGTCTAGTAGTATATGGCGGTGTCAATGCACCGTATGTGTGGGTACATTTTCCAGGTTCGAGATCATGGGACGTGTTTTCTGAGATTTTGAATAAAGCTCATATAATTACAGTTCCAGGAAGCGGGTTTGGACCCGGGGTGAAGGATTATAAGGGTGACTGCCTTCGGGCAGAGAGAACACATAATAGAAGCTTCTGCTAGGTTGAGAAGTGTGTTTCTAGATAATGCGAGCTCAATTGATTATTAAGTGTACTAAACTACTGTTCTATAATAAAAGAAACCGTTTTATTTTGTTATTAACCATAGTATTTTGACGTTAGACTTGAGAGTTTGAAGTTCATGAATTTAAGTGTATCAAGAAATGAGTTTGAAGTTCATGAAATTTAAGTGTATCAAGAAAGGACACGACTTAATAAGAAATATGTCTTATTTCTACTTTGTTACATTGTCTGTATCTCATAAGAAATGAAACTACTTTACTCTCTATTACACACTAGCCTAACTACCTGTGCGCAACACGTTTGAAAAAATTAAAGTAAAAATAAATATAAATATAAATTATCAATTACTATTAATAAGTCTATAATATATATACATGTGAGGATAAATTAAATAAATATGTATACATGTAAATTACAAGAAAGAATTAATAAATAAAAACAATATCAGTGTTTACAAATCCCTAAAAAACTTTTTATATACAAATCTTTAACTAAATTTAGTCAACAACTTCTTAAACTAGGGCTGGCAATTTTAGACACGAACACGAATACACGACACGAACCTACACGGTCTTTAACAGGTATTGGGTATGCCCTTAACAGGTTTCGTGTACGAAACAGGTAGACACGAATATACCTGTTAAATTTCGTGTCTAAACAGGTATTTTACCTGTTTACCTGTTAGTACCTGTTAGTACCTGTTAGTACCTGATACATATTTTTTTAAAAATATATAATAATATAACATTAAAAACCCTAACCCTAAGTCCCTAACTTCACATCTTCATTCTTCACATTCATCAAACAGCGAACACCGGCTTTGGTGTGAGAGATTTGGTGTGAATTACTCTGCTCCCTTATCGTGTCTTATCGTGTCTTATCATGTATTATCGTGTCTTATTGTGTATTTATGTGTTATTAATGTTTCTTATCGTGTCTTATCATGTATACCTGGTATTAACAGGTTCGTGTTCAGGTTTGGAAACAGGTACACGATAAGTTATCGTGTCGTGTACAGGTATAGGTTTCGTGTTCGTGTCTTAACAGTTTCGTGTCTTAACAGTACAGGTATACCTGTTATGCCAGCCCTATCTTAAACTTAAGAAACCTATTTAGAATGTTCCCTTTTATTATAGTGTCATGTAACTAAATATAGAGTAAATTGTCATTTCCGTCCATGTGGTTTGGTGAAATTATCACTTTCATTCAATAGTTTATTTTTCGCATGTGGGTCCCTATGGTTTACAAATCTTATCATATTCATCCAGTCCGTTAACTCAATCCAAATTTTCCGTTAAATAAGGGTATATTGTTATTTTACATATATTTTTCTTTTTTTTAAACCTGATTTAAATACACGACACGAACCTACACGGTCTTAACAGGTATTGGGTATGCCCTTAACAGGTTTCGTGTACAAACAGGTAGACACGAATATACCTGTTAAATTTCGTGTCTAAACAGGTATTTTACCTGTTTACCTGTTAGTACCTTTAGTACCTGTTAGTACCTGTTAGTACCTGATACATAATTTTAAAAATATAAAATAATATAACATTAAAAACCCTAACCCTAAGTCCCTAACTTCACATCTTCATTCTTCACATTCATCAAACAGCGAACACCGGCTTTGGTGTGAGAGATTTGGTGTGAATTACTCTGCCCCTTATCGTGTCTTATCGTGTCTTATCATGTATTATCGTGTCTTATTGTGTATTTATGTGTTATAATGTTCTTATCGTGTCTATCGTGTCTTATCATGTATACCTGGTATTAACAGGTTCGTGTTCAGGTTTGGAACAGGTACACGATAAGTTATCGTGTCGTGTACAGGTATATAGTTTCGTGTTCGTGTCTTAACAGTACAGGTATACCTGTTATGCCAGCCCTATCTTAAACTTAAGAAACCTATTTAGAATGTTCCCTTTTATTATAGTGTCATGTAACTAATATAGAGTAAATTGTCATTTCCGTCCATGTGGTTTGGTGAAAATTATCACTTTCATTCAATAGTTTATTTTTTCGCATGTGGGTCCCTATGGTTTACAAATCTTATCATATTCATCCAGTCCGTTAACTCAATCCAAAATTTCCGTTAAATAAGGGGTATATTTGTCATTTTACATATATTTTTCTTTTTTTTAAACCTGATTTAATATATACTATTTAAATACATTGTTATTTTACTCCCTATGTTTTGGGCGTATTTACCAATTTAGTCCAAAAATAACCACCACACCACTACCCATCACAAAAACCACCAAACCACCGCCCACCACCCCATCAAAAAGCCACCAACACCACACCAGAGCGCCCACCACCACCACGCACATCAGATCGTCGCTACCATGTAAACCCTAAAAATCGACAATCAATATTGGACTTGTAACATACCACTTCGAAAATGCATATCAAAACCCTACTAATACCTCTACAATACTCGTTTTCAAGGGTTCCATATACGTTTTCGAAGGGGTTTGTTATAAGTGCAAGATTAATGGTTGGTTTCTAGGGTCCACATGGTGGTGGTGATCTAGTATGTGATGGCGGAGATCTAATGTGTGGTGGTGGTGCCCAAACGAACTATAGGAACTATAAGCACAACTTCAAGAGCTGTTGGATAAAGGATTTATTCGACCGAGCTTATCACTCTTGTTCTCTTTGTTAAGAAAAAAAGATGTCACATTCCGTATATGTATCGACTATAGAGAATTGAACAAGGTTACGGTCAAGAATCGATATAATTTGCCTCGCATAGATTATTTGTTTGATCAACTTCAGGGATGAAGCTATTATTCTAAGATTGATTTGAGGTCTGACTATCATCAACTAAGAGTTTGAGAGGAAGACATCTCAAAAAACCACATTCCGTACTCGTTATGGTCATTTTGAGTTCTTGATCATGCCATTTGGGTTGACTAATGCACCCTTAGTATTTATGGATTTTATGAATCATGTGTGCAAACCCTACCTTGATCAATTTGTTATCATGTTTATCGATGATATATTGATATATTATAGGACCAAGGAGGAACACGAGTGATGCGGGTTGTCAGGCTTAATCAAAAAAATAATTTATAATGGTCCAAACTCACCTAAGATAGCTAGGGTAAGTCGGGTCGATCCACAGGGAATATGTGGAAAGTGTGTTTCAATTCATAAAGATGAAAGCTTTATTGAAAATACTTGTAAATTAATTAAACTGCAAAAAGTACTTGAAGTTGAAAAGTAAAGTTGATTGTAAACAATGATGGGAAAGAGTAATACCCTCCAGGTTAAGGTTTACAACTTAGACTTGCTTTGATAGTTAAAAGTGATCACATAGACATAACAGGGTTGATTTGGTTAAAGACAATAGATTGAATGAGACTGTTGTTAATGAACTACTCGAATCATATCCTACATTTGTATTACCCAACCCTATCCAAAATTAATGTTTCCAAATGAAAAGAAATCTAAAACAATCAAAATGGAACAATTAAATTGAAAGCAACACACATATTTTAGAATCTTTAAACAATAAATAATGTTAGTTGCCTTAAACTACCGTGTTCAAACATTAACTAAAAACCATCAAGAACAAGTCATAGTATAAACCCTAAAACCCGGAGAAGATCGCGAGTGGATTAACCGGACATGAAAACGAAAAAAAAATCAAAATCAAAGGTAAACATTGTATCTAACATTAAAGATTCAAACCGAATGATAAAAAACAAGATCTTGAGCCTTAAAAATGCCTCCGGGAGCCTCTGAATCCTTCAGTAACCTCAGGGGCGGCTTAGGGTGAAAGTCATCACCTAAACCCAAAAATTCCATCTTTTATTCATGTTTTATCACCTGTGGTCATTGTAGGGCACCTTTTCACCGTAAGCTACGTCTGCCTCATTCTACCTTCTTTTATTCATTCTTCTCTTCCACCGTCGTAGAGCTCACCCGTAGGGCAGCCCCCTCTCGCGACCAGAAACTCTTTTTTTCTCCTTTCTTTTAATCTTCTTTTCTTCATAAAGGGTTCATTCGGACTCCGTTTTCTTCCCGTTTTCTTCCCCGTTTTCGGCCACGTTCCGGTGTTTAAGTCCTCTGTCACCTCATCTATCATGTCTCCATTTCTCATCCATGTGCATTCTCTAAACCACGTCAACTCATCATTTTTAACCTATAAAATATCAAATCATCGTAGTTAACTTATTCCATACAATCCTTTATACTTAAACACATTAAATACATTAAATTTAACTACTTAACCATGATAAACATCAATTCAAACCCCTTACATCAACGAGCAGCACCTATGTCTAATCTTGGAACTACTTAAAAAGAAACAGTTGTATGTCAAGTATTCCAAGTATGATTTCTATATTCGTGAAGTGCAATTCTTGGGTCATATTGTTAACGAGAAGGAAATTCATGTGGATCCTACAAATATTAAGGTGATAAAGAATTGGTCGATACCTAAGACGCCTAATAAGATATCGTAATTTCTTAGACTGGCAGGATATTATCAGCATTTCAACGAGGGATTTTCAAAGATCACTCAACCACTCACCGTCTTGACCTGTAAAGGTACAACGTATAAATGGGGAGAGAGTCAAAAAGCCATTTTTAGTTGTTGAAACAGAAACTTTATAGCGCACCAATATTAGCATTACAAGAGGGAAGTGATGACTGTGTGGTTTATTATGATGCTTCTATCCAAGGATTTGGTTGTGTTCTGATGCAACATGACAAAATGATAGCCTATGCCTCGAGAAAACTAAAAGTTCATGAAAAGAACTACACTACTCATGATTTAGAATTAGGTGCAGTAGTCTTTGCTTTGAAGATCTTGAGACATTACTTATACGGTATCAAATGCACTATTTACACCGATCACACTAGTTTTCAACATATCTATAAGCAGAAGGAGCTAAACATGAGATAGCGACGCTGGGTTGAATTGTTGAATGATTGTGGTTGTGCTATCAAATATCACCCAGGAAAGGCGAATGTAGTCGCTGATGCTTTGAGCATCCCGATAAGTACGAGCTTTACAGCTTACGATTAGCACTCAATTTCCTGAATAAATCAAAGAAACTTAGACGGAAGCCTTGAAAGTGGAAAATGTTGAATCCGAATCCTTATGTGGGATGAAAAAATAGTTTGAAGTGAAAGTCGATGGAATTCGTTACTTATGGATAGACTTTGGGTACCCTTATATGGAAACCTAAGAGACTTGATTATGAGTAAAGCATAAAAGTCTAAGTGTTCTATACATCCTGGTTCTGACAAGATATACCATGATCTGAAGGCACACTATTAGTGGCCGAATATGAAGGCAGATGTAGCTAAATACGTGAGTAAGTGTTTAACCTGCTCTACGATTTAGGTTAAGTATCAGAAGCCATTTGGGTTATTACAACAACCTGAGATTCTTTTATGGAAGAGAAAACAATTTTCTATGAATTTTATTACAAAGTTACCAATGATTCCTAGTGGTTATGACACGGTATAGGTGATCGTGGATTGACTTACCAAGTCCGCTCATTTTTTGGTGATCAAGGAAATGGATAAAATGGATAAGTTAACTTGAATTTATTTAAAGGAGGTAGTTTCGAGACATGGTGTACCAATCTTGATTATTTCGGATCATGATGCTCGTTTCACATCCTATTTTTTGCAATCTTTGTAGAAATCTTTAGGTACGCGCTTAGATATGAGCATTACCTATCATCCGCAGACCCATGGGCAAAGCGAGCGTACTAGTCAAACATTGGAGACATGTTACGAGACTGTGTGATTGATTTTGGAAACAATTGGGAAGTTCATCTACCATTGGTGGAGTTTTCTTACAACAGTAGCTAACACACTAGCATTAAGGCGGCACCATTTGAGACGTTGTACGAGCAAAAGTGGAGATCACCAGTTTGTTGGGCCGAAGTTGGTGATAGTCAGCTGACTGGCCCTGAATTAGTGCCTAAAACTACTAAAAAGATCATACAAATACGAAATCGTATGGTTGCGGCACGAGACCGAGAGAAAAGCTACGCACACAAGCGATAGAGACCCTTGGAGTTTCAGGTCGGAGACAAAGTATTACTGAACGTCTCACCATGGAAAGGCGTGATTAGATTCGTCAAAAGAGGCAGGCTTAATCCGAGGTAACGTTGGACTATTTGAGATTCTGGAAAGAATCAGTCCAGTGGCGTATCGATTAGATCTGCTTGACTCATTGAGTGGAGTTCATAATGTTTTTCACGTCTCGAATCTAAAGAAGTGTTTATTTGAAGAGACTTTGGTCATACCACTCGAGAAGGTGCAAGTGGATGAGTAATTATGATTTATTAAAGAACCGGTTGAGGTAATGGATCGTGAATTATGCTTTTCTCAGGTCGTTACTAGCAGCTGCCCATAGGAGCACGCACGTGTCAAGTATGCTTTGAACAAACATTGATTTACTTTTGACTTATTTCATACTTACGTACATTAGTTTGGGCGCGTATTTTGTGCAGTTTACATTTATTACTTTGGGTTTGGAATATTTACAAAATCCTTCCGCAAATGTTTTAAAGTTTAAAACTCTGATTTTCTTAAATGTCGCATATAGTGTTGCTCTAAGTAACTAATGACTTGAATCCTGGTTTGTTCACTCGCCTCGCGATAAAACCCCACATGTGTATTTTGATGGTATGACACCTAGTACAAATATTACCTCCTAAAACATCAATATTGAACGAAAAGCAAGTATTCTTCATCATTCCAAAGGCCTTCAATCATCAAGACTATCAATATCTACATGCTTAATCTCATTTGCTTTGAAGATTCAATGACGATGTAAGGCTACATCAATCGTGATTTACTTCGGGGGATGAGTTTGTGCAAGTTTTTTTGTTTCTTAGTTTGCAACTTAGATTTGAGATTGGATCTTGAACCTTTTAAGTTCATGGATTTAATTCATGATTTGATTATTTAAACAATTGGTTTATGTTTAAACCTAATTTTGATTTTCTATAACTTTGGTTTTCTTTAATCATTATGTGATTGATTACTAGAATTAGGGTTACATTATTCAAATTGATGATTGTGTGAATGAAGTCCTTTAAGCTTTAATCCATAATTATCACGTAGATCTTATCATGTGTAATTTACGATTAATGACTTATCAATAGGTTTTACTAAAAAAACGTAACTTTGCCAAACCTAAATCATGAAGTGGATTGTTGTTTTCTCAAGATTGTTAAAAACCTAGATTTTTATTTTGTTAAGTTGATTATATCTTAAATAACTTCGTAAAGCAATTTACTTTTCAATGTTTATTGTTCGTAGATTAATCATTACTAGTACTTTCCTGTGATTTTCTGGATTCAACACCCTTTTTACCTTACTATTAAGGGTGATTAGGTACTATTTAATTAAAATTTTTGACCGACCACATGAATCGATTCAAATGGCATCGTTTTTGGGGGAGTTGTTGTGCTTAGTGTTAGTAATAGTTATTTGTTTTCTTAAAAATCCATAGAAATCTAAAATTATTTCTTTTTCTTGTTTTTAGTTTATTTGTTTTTTTCGTTCGGAATTGCGTGTGGAATTTGTTTCTTGGTTGCATGTAGTTTCTTTGCAGACTTAGTAGAATCAAAAGAATTTTGATATTATCGTAGATTGGGACTGGGACAATGATCCATGTATGTGTTGCGGAAGCCTTTATCATTGGGTTCAAAATTGTCCAATGTTCGAGAGCAAATATGGAAACATAGAAAGAAGACGTTCTGAATAAATATGACAAATGGGATATGTAAGGGCAAACTACGAATATGAAGAAACCCACTCATATTATCCCCGCTATGAACTACCTCCACAATCAAGTTATCAAGAATATTATCATGCAGACTTAGATTGCAAATATGCCCAACAATGGGATCTCAACCACTATGAACTCAAAATGCCACATTTGTCAAGTTACCATGAGGAATATGATAACTACTATCCTGAATATTCTCTGATGTCATACGAGAAGCCTCAAGGTTCAACAAACTCTAACCTTGATGAAATTTTAAACATGTTGGTAGAAATGAAAAAAGAAGACAATAAAAGAGATAAAGCACTCAAGGTATTGGTTAAGCAGGTTGGTCAACTAGTTAAGGATATAGCTCAACTAAGACAAGAGAAATCTGAGTTGGATAATGATACTGTGATTGATGGTGATGTGGCTGAAGAGGTTAAGGAACTTCAAGAACATGAATTTGTGTGTTTAAAGTTGATATAAGATATAACAACTTTAGAGGAGCCAAATCCCAAAATAATCAAAGTTTATTCTAGTCCTTCACTTATACTTATTACTTCAACCAACAAAGTTCGAGAAGAAGTTTTGAGGAAAAAGAAAAATAAGGTGGCATTGAAGGACATTGGACAAATTCTCACGTAACAACTATTCAACAAACTTGCCGATTATTGGGAAGCAACTATGGAACTGACATGTCAACTACCGAGCGTTTTTTGAGAACTCGGTATGCATGTGCACTTAAACCACCATAAAAAATATTAGGTACAGTCTGGCTGACTTAGCGCTACTTGGTAGGCAACCCAAGGTATTTTGAGTTTTCTTAGTCTTGTTTTTTTTATATATGATATTATTTTATTTCATTTTAAAAACGTTTTATGTGTGTTCACTAGAAATCCTCACAAGACTACACTCGTCCACCCGGGTCTACAAGATTTTTAAAAGGCTTGATGCATATGCTAAATGCATCAATGATTCCTACAAAAGTGAGTTTAGCACTTTTATCATTAAAATGATTTTTTAATATTTATTTTATAAGTTAACTATTTTTAATTAGTTTTTCACTTAAAAGTTGCTTTGAGCATAATACAATGCTTTAAGTGTGGGTAAGGGATGCATTATTTATTTAAATATGAGGTGTTAATCATGAAGTGGGAAGTTTGCTTCTACACGATTTGTACTATGTTTTGTAAATTAGTGGATGAGAAGTTGAAGAACATTAGTACAATTGAAGATCTTTTCATAAAGAAATAACCAGGTGTATTTGTTTTTCGTATTAATTGTTAAAATAATTGATTTGTAGTTAGTTTTTATTTTCGGTTATTGATGATGAGTCCTCGACTAATTGTTAATGTTTTGTGAATATGATAATATTGGGTCTGATCTTAAAAATTCTCTTGTTTTCATACCAATGATAACATTTAGTTAGTACATTAGGGGCAATGTACATCTCAAGTATGAGGATGAGGGATTTGGTAAAAGTTTTTCTTTCATTATATAAGCTTGACTTCGGATACTCTTTTACTTTGAATGGTTTCATGGTTTGTTTTCAACTAACAACTTGAGCTTTATATATTGGATTTAACAAAAGGATGGTTAAAGGCTCGACATGGCTACTAAGGGTTAGGATGGATTACAATAAACAAATGATAACAAGTAAAGGGTTCCTAAATTGTCTTTTTTATTTGTGTGCAAACACTTTGCTTGTGGCCTTGGTATACATCAAATGATACAAGTTCTACAACAAGAGTGGTATATGGCCTACTCTTAACAAATGAATATATATATTATTATGTTTTAAGTAATACACTTTAAATCTCACCAAGTAGGAATTTAGCCTACCGATATGCACATGAGTTTGGTATATTAAATGTGAGGAGTTAATCATGAAGTGAGAAGTTCAATTCTACACGGATTTTACTATTTTTGTAGATTAGCAGACGAGATGTTAAAGATCACTAGTACAATTGAAGATCTTGTTATAAAGACATAACCAGGTGCATTTGTTTCACTTATTAATTGTTAAAAATAGTTAATTTATAGTTAGTTTTTATTTTCGGTTATTGATGATGAGTTCTTGACTGATTGTTAATGGTTTGTGAATATGATAAGATTGGGTCTAATCTTAAATTTTCTTGTTTCCACAATAATGGTAACATTTAGTTAGTACATTTGGGCAATGTACATCTCAAGTGTGGGGATTAGAGGATTGGGTAAAAGGTTTTTAAAAAAGTTAAAAAAATAAAATCTTTCTACAAATCTTCAAGTGAAGTTTATTGTATTTAAAAACTAAAATTTTTAATGTAAATCACTAGCTTGTTGTTTATCAAAAGATTGTGTAGATCCTAGGTCATGGTCATATTCATTAAATTACGAGATAAAGTATCTCTAGTGGGTAATTTTTTAAAATGTTAAGGATGCCTGATTATGGTTAACAAGCTTTTGTTATACGAAACTCGTGCATATCGGTAGCTTAAATTCCTACTTGGTGAGATTTTGAGCCTATTACTTAAAACACAATCATATATATTTATTTGTTGAGGGTAAGCTATATACCACTCTTGTTGTAGAACTTGTATTATTTGATTCATACCAAGACAATAAGCAAGGTGTTTGCACACAAATAACAAATGCAATTTAGGAACCCCTTTACTTGTTATCGTTTGTTTATTGTTATCCATCCTAGCCCTTAGTAGCCATGTCAAGCCTTAAACCATTCTTTTGTCAAAACCCGATATATAAAGTCCAAGTTAGTTGATAAGAGACCATAAAACCATTCAAAGTAAAAGAGCATCCGAAGTTAAGCTTATATTATTATCAAGGGTGATTAGATACTATATAATTAATATTTTTGATCTACCGCACGACATCGATCACCCTCAAGCTGAACCAATAAAAACTACTACCACAACCACCAGCTTCTATTGTTATTGTTAAGCTCAATGAAACATGCTTCAAGATTAAAATGGTTCGAGTGAACATTCAAATATCTTTCACGACCAGATGGGCGTTGATAGTAGTCGATTTGAAATATTTTTTGTTGCTATTGGTGTTGTGATTAATATAATTTTTAATCCGTATTTTAAAATATCAGCAAAATATTTTTCTAGAAAATAAAAAGAATTTTTCTCATCTCTCTAGGAAGATGAATATGTTTATTTACATATACTTATCAATGAAAAATGGCTTCTATTTGGAGTGGATATGTAGTCTACTTATCATTATATAATTGATGAAATTTGCTATTTGTTTCAGGACTTTGTTAGTATATCTTGGTATGTTATTGGAATAAATTAGGACGGGAAGAAAAGTTTTTTAACTTAGATTCTGAGGATAAACTTATGCTTCAAAACGTACAACCATAGTGATTACACTAAAAATTCTAATAGTTTTTGCTTGTATGTTAGCAGAACATTTGATTTGAAAAGACTAGGGGTCTTCAAATTCGGATATCCGAAAATTTCGGATAGTGGATTTTACTATCCGAATCCGAATCCGAATCTGAAATTTCGGATATCCAAAATTCGAATATTCGAAATTTCGGACTCGGATTCGGATTCGGATTCGGATATCCGTTCGGATATCCGCATTCAAAAGAAATTGTATTATTTAATAAGTTTTATAAAAATATAATAATTTTTATTGGTTTTTTATAAGATATCCAAAGTTTTTTATTAAAATGTCTGAAATATCTAAAAATATCTGAAATATTTAATTAATATTTAATATTTTAAATTTTTATAAAAATATTTTGGATAATTCGGATATTTCGGATATCCGAAATATTCAAAAATTCTAAAAATCACTATCTGAATCCGAATCCGAATTTTCGGATATCAAAAGTTCGGATATCAGAATTTCAGATATCCGAAATTTCGGATATTTCGGATTCGGTTTCGGATTCGGATATTTTTGAACACCCTTAGAAAAGACCATTAAATTCTGAAAGAGGTTTTAAGGAGATGATGTATAAATACGAGCAGTATATGACAGAAAAATTTACCTTTGGCATTGTGTAGCTACCTTAACTTATATTGTAATCGTTATTTTTTATTTTAAAATCGTCCCCTTTTCTTTTATTTTGTATAGGATAGGATTACATTATAGTAATTTCAATGAAAACAAAAATATCTCTTACAATATAAATTGAAGTACTAACAATACGTATGGCCGGCATAGTAAATGAAGGACTCCAACGGCGTCTTCATCTGTCTGGTCCTTCTTGAATGGATCGAAATGATCTTCAAAATAATCTTCATCATAATAAGTTACAAAGGGTCTTGAGTCCCTCCATAGGATGATTTTCAGGTGAATGAAAAAAGGGTTTTCAGGTGTCTCAATAGAAGGGATTTCAAGTGTCTCAATCTAAGGTTTTTGAGTGTCTCAACAGATAGAAGGGTTTTTTTATGGATTGACATTTATAAATGTCACATCCTGACGGAAACGTGAAATGCTTGAATGTGACCCTTTTGGCTCAAAACACATTGATTATAGACAAACACATATAATAGCAAATAAAGACATCAAACATAACATAATATATTTAAGTCCGTCCGGTTACATACGTTTTACAAAATTTGTCTAACATTAGAGTAATACATGTAACCTAGTCTTAACATCTTAACTGCTTCACATTTCTTTAGTAAGAGTGAATATGTGCATCTACCATTATACTAGGCTCGAATATGTTAACAGTTATTTTTACACATGTCTTTCCAATTACTTCGCCCCAACCGTTGTACACATTGAATGAGAACATAACACTGTTAATCATTTTGTTCTCCTGAAAAAGCATACTAAAAACTGTTAACATGATGTTGGTAAGAAACATAGGTTTAATAACAAAACAAAACGTATTGATGCAACATAAATAAGATTACAACCAAACCTACTTATATGCCAGGTGATTCATAACTGTCACAAATACAAATCACAAAAATCAGATAATATAGCATCACAACACTCATCCTGTTGGTGCAGGAAATATTTTTCTAAGTAGCGCTACCAATATTATCAGACGATTCCTCATCCGAATTAATGATTGTATCTTACGGCTACATGACAGTTTATCTTAAAAAAATCTTATTTACTTGCATCAAACACAAAACAGTATGTTTTCCCCCAAAACTCATAATAAAAATGAGACTATGAATCTCAACTCAATTCCAGCGATAACCTATAATATTAATTATAAGTTAGGAATATATTTCTTTAAAATTTTAGCACCTCAGTCAAAATTCTAAAACAGTAAGTATGGTTACTCAAATTTTCAAAAATTTAATAGCAATATCATCTGAAAATATCAATGATCGTATAAAAATCCCAACTATTAACTAAATTCAGATATTTTTTTAGAATTAATAAAAACTTAACATAAATAGGAAAAATATGTACTGTTATTATAAAATTCTCAAATTTTCCAGAACGTTTATTTTGTATCTTATTGTATCACATAAATTTCTTGGTTTATAATTCATAATAAACAATTTACTTTAATTTTTCCTGATTTCCTAAAATTCAATAAAAATTGTTACATATCTCCAAAATTACTAAATTTACACATATTACCAAATCCAAAGCATCATAATTTATTTGAATTTTCCATAATTTATTTCACCATTAGGTATTTCTTTTGATTTTACCATTACAGATCACATAAAAATATAAATATCAGTCATATAAAGGAATTTAATCATGAAATTTAGTCTGGAGCTTCTATAACATATAATAATCAATATATAATTTTTTCAGATTTTTACCGGGTTTGGTTCTTCCACATAGTATTTTTCTTATTTTCCTTTAATTAAATCATATAAATTAATGTATTTCATATAATTATTTTATATTTTCCAGTTTATTATTTTAATATTTTCTAACAAAATTCTAATTTTTATTCTCGCAATCACAGTCATTTAAATATCTAACCAAATTCACCTAGTAAATCATAAAATAACAATTATTTCAACACTTTTAAACCCTTTGTTTTGATTTGAATCTTTTGTCTTTATAAAAATCTCAAATATTCTGTTTCACAAATATTTGTTACTGACTTTTGTTAGAAACCAAGGAAATTTTGGTTGTTCTTTGATGATGAATATAATAACGCTTTGTACGTTGAACACGTACATGATTTTGTAAGCTTTTAATTATAAGAATCTCATGAACCTACCTTGATTGTAAAGAGTGTTAGATAAAGAGATCTTCAAATCTTCAAGCTTGTGATGAGGGTTCTTGAGCTTGGATGATCCCATAAGGATGTTAGTGTTTATTTAGAAGATGATTTTATGGTGGTGTGATGGTGATGTTGAAACCATAAGAAAACAAAAGATGGTGGCGGTGGTCGATGATGATGGTGGAGTTGATGGTGGATTTTGGGTGATAATAGAATCAAGAGAAAGAGAGTGCTAGAGAGTAAGGTTGATGGTTTTGATGTGGTGATGTCAAGAGAAATGGAGAGAACCGAGTGGTGAGGGTGATGGTTTGCGGTTGTAGTTTTGTGGGTGTTCCTTGGTCGAGAGTTTTAAAGAGATGGAAGTCATCATTAGCTTGATGAGGTGGTGACTTTAGGTGCATTAGGTGTTGCTAGGAGTTAAGGTTAAGGAGTGCTTAGTGGATGGTGTGCTAGGTGTCAAACTTAGGTGATGATTAGTGTATATGGAATGCTAGATGTCACCATTGGGTGTGTGTTAGTTTCTTAGTAATTAAGTTTAGGTAGGTTAGTTAATTAGCTACTAATCTAGGTCAATTATGGTCCTAATAACCTGATTACTATGGCTAAGTGTATTTAGTTTAGTGTTTGGTAAATGTTTGATTAAGTTTTTGTTCTTTATTTCATTATATAGATATATAGCAAATGTCTTATTATATACTTAACTACGTCTTTTTAAGTATATACATACATGCATACGTAACTAATTATGCATGTTTATGTAGCTATATATTCACACGTAATTATGTTCAAATAAAGTTACTAACAATAATATATACATATATATACATATAGACATATAAATATAATATCAACTTGTAATAATTCTAAAAATGTCAAGTTATCTAACCTTAATTTTTTAGGGTCGTCACAACAAAGACTTCATGCTAAGTGTGAAGAAGATCATGGACATTTTTCTCTTTATATATAGTTACGTTGGTCAATTTAATTAAATAAATTAATTAATTTTACTAGTCTTTTTAAATACATTTATAATACTTAAGTAAACAAAAGTATCACATTTCATATTTTTTTTGAACGGCCAATAAATATTTTTTTTATAAAATAACATAGGCTAGCAAGGAACTAGAATAGTACAAAGTTTCAACCCCAATTACACTCTTAACCTCATGATCCGAGGGAACTAAAAGTTGTACCCGTAAGCATTTAACTATACATACACCTATACATCCGAGGGAAACAACTAGGTTAGCGCATTCTACCAGTATCGAAACTTCGCCAAGCCTCCCATGACAGCTCCGTCATCTTTGATTTGCCTTTGACCCATAGAAAGCTCAAAGCTTTAATTTCCTAGAAAGTTTTCCGAACCGATGGTTGTTTGTGGAGAAAAATAGCCTCATTCCTTGACTTCCATATGCTCCACATAGCCGTTTGTACCACCGCATTAAACACCTTCTTCCCATTCTTTGACCCCATCATCGTACGATGCAAATTCAGAGCATCCCGGACATGGAAGATAATTTGATTTGGAATTTTTGCACCATTGTTCTAGCAGTTGCCAAATATTGTGAGAGAACGGACACCCAGTAAAAATATGTTCTGTAGTTTCACCTGCCCGCCCGCAAAACTTACAAGAAGAATCTTCCACAATTATCTTTCGTCTAGATAATGCTACCGCGGCGGGGAGTCTATCTAAAACCGCTCTCCAAGCCACGACCCCAACCTTTTTTGGGACCCAATTGTTCCAAAAGAAAGCCTCTTGGACCCGCACTTTATTGAATTCATCCAAGTACTTCCTAATGCTCTTAACCGAGAACTCCGCATTCCCATTTAAAGCCCAGACCCACCTGTCTTGGGCCCTTGAGACAGCAACTCCCCGAAGCAAATGCACCATGTCTGATAGATCCTCCCTTTCCACACCAGACAATGGCCACTGCTTCCATTCCCAACAGAAACTTATACCCCATTCCGGTGCTTTAACCTATCCGCGACCACACAAAACTTGCACTTTTCGATCGAGTACAACCTGGGGAACAAGGATGCTAACGAGTCCGAGCCTATCCATACATCATGCCAGAAAAGGAAAGTCGACCCGTTATCCAGGATTCCTTTAATTACAACCTTCAAATCTATATTATACCGGGCCAATATGTTCGAGATGCTCCCGATCTGTTTCCAAGGCCCCCCATAGAGATTTTGACTGGCATGAAACTCCAGCCTCTAGAGGTATTATGGATTGTCCATACCACCTTACGCCATAGTCCATTCGGATCCGATTTGAACCTCCACCACCACTTAGCCAGAAGGCTCATGTTTGCATCTCGGAGGGAACCAAGGCCAACCCCTCCATACTTTTTTGAAACAATAACATCATCCCATGCCACCCAACTAAGTTTATCCGTTTCATCACTCCCACCCCAAAAGAACATCCGTCTTAGCCTTTCAAGGTGTTTTATCACTTGGCCCGGTGCCTTGAAAAGAGAGAAGTAATATAAGGGGAGGGAGTTTAGTACTGATTTAAGTAATGTAATCCGACCACCATACGACATAGATTTTGCCTTCCACAAAGACAACCAATTCTTCACAACGTTCATGTTCGCTGCCACAGGGATTCCGAGATGGATAAAAGGAAGATTTCCAGCTTTACACTGAAATAGTTTGGCCATGTTCACTAGCTCTTCATTACTAATCCCCACGCCAAATAAAGTACATTTTGAGAGATTAACTTTTAACCCAGAAACAAGGTGGAAACATCTTAAAATTCGTATAAGGTTTTTTGCATTGAAAGTGGACCATTCTCCATAAAAGATCGCATCATCTGCGTATAGGAAATGTGAAAGTAAAGGCCCGCCCCCATTGAAACGAATACCATGGAACACCCCCAGCAAACAGGCTTTCCTCATCATTCGTGTCATTACCTCCATGGCTATTATAAAAAGGAAAGGCGATAATAGGTCTCCCTGTTTCAAACCTCATCCACAATCGAATTCGTAAGTTGGCGATCCGTTAACAAGAACAGATATTTTAGTTGCTGATATAACAGCCATTACCTATTTCCTCCACCGGTTCGGGAAGTTCATTTGTAACATAACTTCATCTAAGAAATCCCACCTAAGTGAATCATAAGCCTTCTCAATATCCGTTTTAGAAAATAAACTTTTCTTCTTGGTACGCTTCATCCAAGCAATAGTTTCATTTAGTATGAGGGGTCCATCGAGGATATTTCGTTCCGCTAAAAACGCTGTTTGTTCTTCCGAAATCAGTGTGTTCATAACTCTCTTAAGACGATTAACTAACACCTTGGAAATTAATTTGTTGATACAACCCACCAAAGTAATCGGACGATAATCTGCCACATTCATCGGGTCCTTTCTTTTAGGAATGAGGGTAATAAATGCTGAGAGGCACCCCATCACTAATCACCCCTTCCATTAAGAACTCATCAAACAACCTTACAAAATCCATTTTTAAACCATCCCAAAACTATTGAGGAATTTAAAATTAAAACCATCGGGTCCAGGTGCTTTGTCTCCATCACACTCCCATACTGCTTTTGTAATTTCCTCCAGGGTGAAATTAGTGGTTAAAGAACTTGCCTCAAACTCCGATAGACGTGGGACATCCGGGCAATTGAAAAGGGGCCAAGTAGTGGACGGCTTTGCGAACTTATCCGAGAAATACTCCGCCACCATATCTTTGATTCTGACTGGGTCTAAAACCCATTCACTTCCATCTTTAATACCATGAATTCTATTGCCTGCCAATTCATCTTAAGGACTCCATGAAAATACCTAGTATTTTTGTCACCCTCAACAGCCCACTTGACTCTAGCTTTCTGTTTGGCATCCAACATATTTATTTTTTTAGTCGCAGCCAGTTCTTGATTAGCTAATAACCTGTCTTCCATTTCCTTATCAGTGAGTGCTCGAGTCTCAGCAATAATCTCCACTTCATCCACCACTTTTGACCACTCCAGACATCTTTTTTCTCTCTTCCTTTTTTCAGCCTCCACCCATTGACGAATTCTATTCTGCAACCACTTTAATTTTGTAGCCAGCGCCCTATCAGCAGGGCCATCAAACACAAAATTGCCACAAATACCATTGACATATTCAATAAAGCCCGGGATCTCCAGCCAGGAGTTGAAAAACCGAAAAGGAATATGGCCAAAATCTAACTGTTTTGTAGTTAATACAATGGAGCAGTGATCCGACCATCGCCTTTCTAAAGCAGTGACCCTTGCCCCTGGCCACAGATCCATAAACTCTGTACATATAAAAACTCTATCGAGTTTGCTCAGTTTATCCCCTTTGTTTGACATATAAGTAAACTTCCGGCTACCCATGTTATACTCAACTAAATCAGCCTTATGAATAAAATCATTAAAATGGTTAGCGTGGGAAGGGTGAAACTCTGAATTCATACGCTCTTGTTCACATCGGACCTCATTAAAGTCACCCATTATTACCCAAAGCCCCTGCATCGTCTCTTTATACGATAATATTTCTTCCCATAACCTTCTTTCTTCTTCCCGCAAATTCATTAGGTGCATGAACGTTAGCTATATTAATAATTTTGGCAGAATTTGCGATGATACCCGATATAATAATGCAATGCCTAATCTTGACACTAGCTGTTCTACACAACACCTTTGGATTCCACCAACATATCAGCCCCCCACTCATACCTACTGCGTTGTCACCGTAGGAGTTCCAATTTCGCCCCTATTATCAACCCCTACAGTATTCTCCATCGATTCACAGTTGAGATCTGGTATCATGACCTGGTCGGTCTTATCTCACTGTATCTATACCGTGGATTTTTCTAAGGAGTAAGGGCTGTGGCCCCTAGCCCGCTTCCTCTTTCTTCTCGTTGGCCCACAACTCGCCATACCCTCGTCAGGCCCAAACAGCGCCGGCCCATTTTGTATGTCTTCAGTGAAATACATTCCATCTGTGATGGCCCATCAGTCTAAGTGGGACCCGGCTTTTCACTTTGGCAATTTCCAACCACCTGTCCTGTGTGTTCTACCCAAGCATGTCACCGCCCAGCCTCCTCCTCGTTCATCTCCCCATGCAAATTCCCCTAGCTAATCACCTTCGAACTCATCGTCTCCCTCCTTCCCTGCCGACCCTTCAACTTCCTTCTACTGATAACGGTCACCGTCCAACGTTATTTCCTCAGATCCCGGCTGAAATTCCCCTTCCTCCACCTCTTCTTCCCTTTCCAAAGTTACAGGTTCGTCGAATTTCGGAACCCACGACGATGCTTCTTCCACCACCCACACTTTATATTTTCTATTCTTCCATATGACCTCAATCTCCAAGCCATGAGAAATTAGTTGACGACCAGACTACCGTACCATATAACTCGCCCACTCTATCTATCATACACATCGTTATCACGACGACAAATAGGAATACCTAACACGTTCAGCATCACAATTCGATCTATCGGTACTTCTTGCCCAAACCATGGCTAAACGGACACCAAAACTTCCTTCCAGTACCTTTCAATTCCTAGCTTATTAAATTGAAAATCTTCCATTGTCCGTCGGTCATGAAAAGTGATCAAAACCGATAAACCCCCTAGGTTCGAAATGGCCGCCTCCTGGAAATCAGCTGCGAACAGCATCTTTTTCAAACCATGTAAGCTAGCTACCAATATCCTTTGCGACTCCGATCACAGATCTACCAATGCAATGTCGGATATATATAGGATGGACAGTTTCCCCCTCAATGACCAAACTTTTCCTCGAGTAAGAGGTAGCACAAGTATTCCTGCCTAAGACCTCCGCATAGGTTCTTCCACCACCTCCACCTTGTTGTAAACCTTCTGCCTTACCAACGTCATTTCCTTTTTGAACCCAAACTCTTTTATCTCCCTGGAAACCATCATACTCAATTTTTCTGTGAAATCTATCAAACTTCGCCAATTCCACCTTTGGTTTCTGATCCATGATGGTCAGCTCATTCAACCTTACAAGAACTCCAACTAAATCTTTGACCTTATCACATCTCACAAAACCGAAAGGTTTCTCGGCTGCATGCACTCTTTCTCCTTAACTGGGACAAATTAAGGCGTCTGTAACCTTCACGAACGGCAGGAAGGCCTTCCACAGTAACCCGCCCGACACCTGTTCCGATATATTTGTTATGAAAAACGTTGTCTTCTTCCTTGGTTCATCGTAGTTCCTTGCTTGCCGGAAACTGCCCTGCGTTGTCGCCCTACCCATCTCTACTCAGTGCACAGTACAGTTGAAATTAGTTGATGAAACAGTAAAACATAATCACTCAATCTACGTTTCACATTTCACATTACAATTAATAAATACGAATACAGCGGCTGAGGCCTTGGATTACTGGTATGTGTGCGGGAGTATGTGTTTGAGGTCGCGGGTTCGAACCCGGCCAACCTCACATATTTTTTGCCAAAGGCATTATAGCCCAGTGGCATCTTGGTGGTGGGATAAGACTTAGGGCCTATTAGGTCATGGGTTCGAATCTCACAAAGGGGGGTTTTCTTATAATTATGAGTTTCCTCCTGAATTGGTGACTTGGTGGTGGAATATGATCACGTGGTAACACTGGTGGCACGATGATACTCCAGTGATCCGTGAGTGATTCCAATTTAACCGTTCAAAAAAAATAATAAATACGAATACAACTTTTTCTTTAATAATATGCTAAAAATTACAGTAGATAGTACTGATAGCAGAAGCATGGTAGTTCGTGTAGCAGATAGAAGTGTAACCAACGCTCATAATTATGTGGCTTCGCAGTTGGCTTCATTGAAAATGCCACCACCACCACCACCAAAACTCGCCAAACTTTGTTTTGGCATGGTCTTTTAGGGTGATAGCCTGTTGCCCCTTTCAAGACATTAATTTCAACATTTGGATGTAACTTTACAAATCAATAAGATGGTTTGGGAAGAGGATGGGTTGAGATAATACAAGTATTAGGGGGAGAATTAAACATTGTAAATTTAGGTAATATTAAGGGTGATATATTTGTTGGTGGAAAAAATGTTTTGTCGCATACTTTTATTTATAGTTAAAAAATACCAAATTTTTATTTAATTTAAATTGTTGAAAATCAAAAACTTTTAAAAAGTTATAAATGTTGTTTATCTAAAAAAAATTAAAGAAAATACACCACATGCATGCGTCGACTAAGCCTACAAGTAGAGAGTTGCAGGCTTAGCCTTCATAACTATCTTGGTCTAAGGACAAGACGGTCAACTCATCCTACAAATTACATGTCCCTTAGATGCAAGTCTAAAAGATACATATTTAGCCATTTCTAATTTTTAAGTTCCCTGAAAGTTGTCAGCAACTAGTATGAAGGGCTCAGCTGACCCTATCAGCCCAACCAACTGCTACGAGTCATATTAAGACCCTTCAGCGTTGGCTAAGCCTATAACTTTTTAAAATCTTATAGGTTGAATAAGCCTAAAGGCTAGCATGTAACATAGGCTAGCTGCGAGCTAACTTACCCTATAATTTAACACATGTCATGTCCTATAAGCCAACACATGAGGAATTTCCTTTAATTCAATGCCTATTGTGTTGAAAATGTGGGTGGAAAATGTGCGAAATGGATGTAGAGGATTCGTAATTTAATGATCAAGAACTTGGACGATTTGAGAGTCACGAAGCGCTTTCAGATTGGACCAATTTGGGGGTTCAGTCCAAACTTTTAATTAGATAAAACTCATAGTGAATCAAGAACAAGTATGGATTTTCGATTGAGATTTCGTGAACTAGAGAGAATTGATCAACTCGAATTATGAACATATGTTTCAAGGAAAGGTCTCAAAATCCTCGGGTAGTTACCAATTCTGATTCAAAATTGAACTAAAATTGGAGCCAAATTTATTCAAAATTTCACATGTGAATTCCATAAAATTCAATTTATAACGCAATTTTAATAAAGGAATTCGGGCAGCTCGACCCCAACTATGGGCTCTGCCCCTTAGACCCTACCAGGGGTTGCCGCCTCTTGGACCCTACTACTAGGGGCACTGCCCCCGGACCCCTGTCAAGGGGACGTTGCCCCCTTGGAACCCCTATTGTTTAGGGGTTTCGCTCCTAAAGAGATTCTTCGAAAATCACAATAAACTCAAACAAGTATGCATTTCGTACCTTCTGACTTGTTTGACAAATATTATAATCACATTAATCAACTAGTCAATCCATTTACAATAAAATATCTAACAATGGATGGCTAGGATTGGCTGAATGATGTATAATCATGGATTTGTTGACGGAAAAATCATGACAATATTGATTTAGTCTTGATCAACTTTAATCATTTCGGTAAAATTCCCTTAAAGATTGGATTCTTCATGAGTATAAAGGAAGAAATCTTGTAGAAAGAAAAGAAATGTTAGTTGAAGCTGCAACAAAACCTACATCTTGTATGTCTTCAAAATGATAACAAGATGCAAAGGTACAATGCATGAGGAGATTTTCAGACAAATCATGTCTCCGTTAAGTTGAAAGGGACACATAAAATGAGCTGCTGAAAGAAATTAACGAAAATGCCCTTCATGGGTCAAAAATAAGAGATGTGTGGACTAATATGAACCAATCATATGTTAACATCAGTTCTATAAAAATATATAAACAAATAATTAGGTTATTATTAAAAATTAACGAATCTGCTAAAACTTGAAAAACTACACGTGCTTAAGCATTAAAAATACAACTCTAAATGAGTTGAGCTCGAGGCCCTTGGTAATGGTATGATCTAGCAAGAATTTTCTAGAAACATGCATAAATACTTTTTAGTAACATAAAGACTAGTCCAACAATTCACACCAGGAGTTTTGATCAATCATGGGTCGAGTTGTTAAGCTTTAAGTATAACAGGAGGTGTCACATTCGAGACAAATCAGCTTAATAACAACTTTTAAAGATTTTATGGTAAGTTGTTCTTGAGGCAAATGAAACTCTGTTGTTGCTTATATAATCTTGTGTCTCTCTCTAATCACTTGAACTAACAACTCCGGTAATAGTGACTTACAGTAGAACGTATATAATTTAATATTCAATAAATTAATAACATCGATAAAATTAATAATGTGTTCGTCCTAACTTGGGACCAGTACAAAATTGGATCCCAATCGATAAAATAATAAGATAATAATTTTTTTGAAATCCCAATGTGAATATATTGGTATCAGCGAAACTATTTACTAAAATATTTCAAATTATAGGATTGCCTAGTAAAAAACGAATCTATAGTTACTTTTTTTTGTGAACTTCAGATCTATATTGAGTTAAACTTTCAATCTCCCCATATGCACTTAATAGTTGAGGTACTATATCTCGTATTGCAACAAAAAGTTGTGAAGAGTTGTTGCCTCTTGCAATGTTTCTTTCCGAGTGACAAGTTCATTAATGTGTGAATGTACATAAGAATTTTGAAGGTACTTGTTTATGTTTTATTCAAATAGGTAAAGTAAATGAATATGAAAATTAAAAGGTCGATATATTAATTTGAGAGTTGCTCATGAATATATGCCAACATTTTTAATTAATAATTTATTAATTTATAAATATAATAATATCTCGCTAAATTAATAAAAAAATTCCGGTCACAACATTATTAATTTATAAAGCTATTAATATAATTGAAATTAAGTACTATACGATTAGTCAATAGCAAGTACCTCCTTGTATACATCAATTTTGCATATAACAACATAACGAAGGAGGGGGCACTACCCTGAACTACCTTGTACTATCCTGGAATCCACCAATCACGCACTACCATATCACAATTACCCTGAACTACCTGAAACACCCAAAAGACTGAAAATGCAACTCTTTGGAACTTTTATTCACATTTAAACAATTCAAAAAGAAAA
Organism: Flaveria linearis; assembly: GCA_024085815.1. Classification (NCBI taxonomy): domain Eukaryota; kingdom Viridiplantae; phylum Streptophyta; class Magnoliopsida; order Asterales; family Asteraceae; genus Flaveria; species Flaveria linearis. The sequence continues at coordinate 28,604,351 of CM044013.1, forward strand.
TTAACTTTTACTAAAAATTAAAAATTACATAATTAATAATAAAACGTTACATAATTAAAAATAAAAGATTACATAATTAAAAATAAATTATTACATAAAATATTAAAATTAACCTATTACTCGTCCGAAGCGAGATATGCTAGATCTAAACTTGAAAGATGTTCGACAAGATCATATCGAAATCAAAATGTGTATCTTGATCATGTATTTCCGAAAGAGTGTTACCGTCAAAAACCGGTTGGACCGGAGGTCCATTATGTATATTGATGATATCGCTCTTCCTTCATCCTTCAGGATCATGTTGTGCAAAATCATGCATGTGTAAACCACGCTCCGAATCTTGTCAACTGTCATAGCCCGTATCGGTCGCCTAAGTATGCCTCATTTTCCTTTTAGTGCACCGAAAGCTCTTTCAACATCTCTTCGTAGCCGACTCTTGCACTTTCTTGAATATCTTTTGATTCGGATTGGTCGGATATGGAAACGATTTCACAAACGTTGACCGAGTAGGATAGATCCCATCGGTAAGATAGTATCCCTCTTTGTATAGATGTCCATTTACAAAAATGGACACTTGGGTGTGGTACCATTCCATTCAGGTACAAATATTGGGGATTGATTAAGAACATTCATATCGTTGTTCGACCCGGACGGGCCATAAAAACCATGCCAAAACCACATCTCATTTGAAGCCATCGCTTCGAGATGACCGTCGGATATTGGTGATCACTTCTCATATATTGGCCATGCAACTCGGTGGGACACATTCTCCAAACAAAATGTGTACACTCTATTCTGCCAAGCATACCAGGAAGGTGATGCTTATCCTCATTTGCCTGGTATAAAAGTACAATATCGTGGCTTGTAGGTCTACGAAAGAACTCCCTACCATATAACTTAATAATTGCATTGCAAAAAAATTGTAGAGACTCATGCGAAGTGCGAGCAGACATACATAAATACTCATCATACTTGTCTGGAGTGTTACTTGTTGCGAGTTGTTTGACCACCGATGCGCATTTTTGTAGCGGGGTGAAACTCTTTTTCACTCTCCCATCAAGGCCGTCTTGGAACCATTCTTCTTTTGATTCGACATCGCCGACTATTTTTAAGAATTAACGTTTCGCCATACGATACCTTCCTCGAAACGTTTGTTCATCGTATTTCGAATTGTCAACGAAATAGTCGTTCACAAGTAGCTCGTGACCGGTTACACGATCGCATGAAACATATCTTTTTTAGAATAACTACTTGCCGTATCCTCCAGAGCTTTGTCGACGAAATTTTTCATAAAATATAAACTGCTATCATTCGAATTCAACGAATCCAAATCGTTTTCGGGAATGTACAAATTTGGAAACTCATCAGACATTGTTGTGTTTGTGTAATTGTTGTGTTTGTATGATTTTGTTTGAGTTTATATAAATAATAGTGTGTATGTGTGTAAGTATTTATAGGGTTAAAAAATTTTTTAACCCAACAGTCAAATTAACGGCTTTATAGCCGTTATTCTTCTCGGGCATCCCTCGGCGAATACAACCCGACTAACACCACCCCGGGTATCCGCAAAGGGTGGCGGCGTGTACCCGAGCAGGTACCCGCCTACCCGAATGGGTACCCGAGGGTGCCCCCTCCTCCCTAACATCCTATAGGAAAACAGATAAAGTAAACTAACAAACAGTTAAAATATTAATCAGATACTGACTTCTGAATGACTAAAAGGTGCTACAAAGTTTTGAATTAATCCAACAAAAGTTCATTGAATCACTGATTTGTAGCAGATATATCACTTCTCTCAATAGATGCGTTGATCAACCGGACAAACCAAAAATTTGATACAAATGTAAAATCAAGTTATAACGATAAATCTAGAGTGGTTTAAAAAGTTAGCAACTTATAATTCGTTCAAAAATAGCTCACTTGAAATCAATTCAGTTTGTGAACGAGCCAAGCCCGAGCCAAGGCAGCTCGACTTGTGGCTCGCACGTTAGAAACTAAAGGCTAAGTTATAAGTAATATTTATAAACTAGAAACCAAATTTAAGTTTAAATAGATCATAGACATATGATCAATTTGACATGTTCTAATAAAAACCTTAGTATAAAAATATAAAGTAGATATTTTTTATAAAATATTAATCATTGTTTCAACGTGATTAAGATTAACAAATTTATTGACTATTATATTTTGTCTTTATATATATAAACTAGTGGTTATCAAGTACGCGTGTTGTGCGATCTTTTGTTCGTAGATTAGTTAATCATGAATACTTGCATGGCACGGTGTTTAATACGTTTAATATTCACATTCAAAAGAGTAAGTTGTGGTTCACGTGTGTGCGACAATGGATGAAGCCACGCGGCTACATTCTTCATGAATGACAAAAGGCGTTAACTGAGTACTGCTTGTTCATGTTAGTTGTTCTTCCTGACACACTTTCAAAAGTCACCAATGCCTACAAAAGAGTCAGCACTGCTTTGACCTAGTCTATCTTTGGTTTTTTCCCCGCCTTCATGTCCTGCGTTGTAGATGTTTATGTTTTTTAGATGTAGTTATTTGCAATGTAAAGTTGTTATTTAATTTGTTTGTTACCTTCTGTTTCAAAAAGAGCCCATTTAACTGCTATTTCCGGATATGTTTTCTGCGCCAGTGATGGAGGAGTTGGTGTTTCGGAGCTGGGGTGGATGTTAACGTAGCATCTGTTATAGGGATGTCCAGCGAGTTGACTGTACAGCGTATAGCCCCAATCCTGGTGTTTCTTTGAGGCTGGATGTGGAAGATTGCTTGTTTCCCTATGATTTCCTGCATTGTTGCGTCTGCTTTTGGACTTGCAAGTAGTTCTGTGCATGATAATCCTAGTAATCTTTCTGATGGTTCGTTGAATATTATTGCAGCAATGGTTGCAGTACCATTGGAAATTGTGTCCGTTAGCCGGTATCTTAACATTAATTTGTGAGGTTTGTGTTTTATGTACAGAGATAAATGTTTAGTGTGCACTTACATTTCAGTAGGATGATCATAGTTGCCATTCCTGAGTACAGAGAGTGTAGATTCGTTTGGACGCGGTAGTCCAAAGTCCAACAGTGATCGTGGCGTAGAGTTTGAATTCAGCAAAAGCTCTAACTCATACAATACGAACTGCTGAATGGCTTCGGGGTTTATAGAACGCGAAGAAACATTAAGTGAGCAATCAATTCTATAGTCTAAATCCTCACCCATTCGCTGCCAATTTTCTATCCATAATGAAAGCGGATCAGACACATCACAATACAACAAAATGTTTATGAAGAGAGACCTAAGTTATGTTGTTGTTACCCATTTAGTAGCCTCAACAATAGTCGATAACCACTCCCGATCATCCCCCTATTAATCCCACCTTTTCACATGCTGCTCTAAACATTGGAAACTCAACATCATCAACAGTTCTAATGTCTACGCATGAACAACAATCGGTTTGATAACTGAGCAACATTCATAGATAGAAAAGCTCACCACACGTTGGGTGAATGTATGTAAGCCTACCGACAGCGGGTAACCTTTTTGACCTTCTTCATACCCATGACTTTGTAGATAAGACCCATCTATATTGGTCAAATAATCTATATAGCGGAGGTGTCTACCAGATTCCATAGAGCCTATCTGTGAAGACAACTCAAAACTATTATTTACAAGCTATTCTGTTAATGTTGTCTTACTAACACGATCGTTACTCATAATATCATGCAGTCTTTGTGTTTGCCTGAAAGTCAGATTCTGTTTGCCCTTAAGATGAACAGCCAAAATCTAAACCGGTGGGTTCCTATGATGTATTGAAAATGCAAGTATACACCAGGAAGCCTCATGCGGACATACAAACAGCCCATCAAGATAATTCTTTATCTCATCAACAATCTCAGGAGCTTTGGTTGCTGAAGAGCCAACCATATCGTCATGCTTTGTTAAAGCAAATCTTACTTTGTCGGCACCCATGGAGATGTACTTAAACAGGTATTTAATTAGCATACTCCATCCACAATATTCAACGTTTATATGAGCATCAAAATGCAACAGCAGGCTAGCATCATACGGGACCACATAGCCATTATCTAGAGGAATGCCTCATTTTAGACAATAAGCTAAATCTGCAGATCTCCTGTAGTGGACGTAACCTCCATCATCAAAACGTGTTTTCACCTCATAAGGCTTGGGAAACAGTTTTGAACACACACTGTTTTTCATACACGGAGAACTCATCCGGACTAACCCACATGGTTCGTGCATCCTACTTTTAGTAACAATACGATGTAAAACAGGATCTGTTTGTGGATTGGGTAGCTCAACACTGATATAGCGATCAACATCATCAGGAGTACGAATTCTATACGCATCTGCAACCATAACAGTGTATGAAAATAAGGAAGCCCTCTTTTTGAAACTCGATTGTGTAAAGCTCTAAACAAAAAAAGAGGTGTAATATGGTAAAACAGTATAAAAGAAATTCCACAGAAAATAGTAGATCGAAAGGTTTTAACATGTTAAGATACTTGATGAAAGACCGCACTTTCAGCTCAAACACCCGAGCAATTATACCAGGGCGATCCTGGGCACTAACGACTCCAACCGCACTCATATCCCTTCTTATCTCAGGCCACTTCACGTTACATGTGAAAGTTATAAAATACTGAGGATTTTCTTACACCCAACAGATTGCAAGCGCGTCTTGATAATGCTTGTACATATATCTAGGTCCACCGGTAAAAGAGGATAGCAGAACAACCCTTTTCCCAATACTATAGCCCTCCATGTCACCGTGAGATATGGCATCATGAACGCCTTCCAAAAACTCAGAACGAAACTCCTCCTGATTTCTACGTATGTAATCTAGTCGACAATGCTCAACGCAAACATATGCATCAACAAGATACTGCTGGAACAATCTTCCAGCACGAAGTAAATGACTGTAAACACCATAATGGTCATGGAGCTGATAACAATAAAACATCGATGGAGTCAGGTTGCGATCATCAAGTGACTCGTCAGGCAAAAGCCGTAATTCTGGTGACCAACCCTGTTCGGCATCGGGAAATAAAAAGGGGTACTGAAGCGGCATATACGACGGGTGCAACTTACTAACCCTATGCGGAGTATTACCCTTATCCCGAACTATCAGATCAAAATCATTCGAACCAACACTGCCATCACATATAGTAGCGCCTAGTGTATTCGGCGAAGCCTCATCATACCTACGATCCCCAGCTCTATTATAAAGCATCACGCAAAAGCCAAGAACATGTTCCCGTTGGCACGCATCCCTCACTGACCGAAATAGACGCACACATCCATTAACCTCATCTAACATAGTTGTTAAGGCCGAAACAATATCATGCGATAATGACTAGGAGTGTTGCGGCTGGAAAATAGACGAAGCCTATTTCACATCTCATTTTGACTGTCAAAAATATACATCTACAGAAACCTAGGACGGTCACCAGGAAACGGACACACGCAACCAAGCCAATGCCAACCTGCCCAGCAACTCTAAATACATATGGGCCACTACCCTGATTAACAGACGTATCCACCATTGCTCCAAAAGAGGTCATAGAAACCATCGCATTATACATGCGGATATCTTCCATGAAATCACGATCACGAAACAATGACCGCAACAACTCTGGGGGCTGCATCGAAAAATCCAAGGAAACCCTTCCACCCTTACAACATTTGTGGTATTGTGGCCTACGAGAAGCTGGAAAAGACGTCAGACATTCGATACGCCAAAACAGGGCACCACAAAACTCACAAACCTCATTACACATTCCCAAATCCACATATTAAGGAGAGGCTAGAGCACATGTCGAACCCTCAACCGGTGAATCAAGGGGAATGTCTCCAACACCTGACACATGCTCAACAGAAGATGCACAGACTTGACCCGATGACCGTAACAAAGAAGCGCGATGAGATGATTGTCTTTGTGACTGAAATGACGCCTCAAAACACGAATTAGACAAAGATTCGGTGTCCGAAGAGAGACCATCCAGACACCTACGTTTAACCCGAGAGTGCTACAAAATAAACAAAAACCATTAGAGGAAGCGGGGATTCGAGAAACTAACCTTCAAATATCAAACCGGACAGACGAAAAACATGCCTAAAATAAACCCAAGACCCTGAATTGATGCTAGACAGCTACTTTCATCTTATAACTATGGATGAAGCAATATATGTTGGTAATAAACCGTGATTTCATTTTCTAGTTGTCTTTTACAATTGAATTTATTATAAAATTATAAAACAAACAAATAAATGGAGCAACAAGTAAAAATCAAATTAATAGAGGATAAACAAAAACCATGCCTGCATGCAAATCACCCAAGAAAGCTCAAACACCAGTGAAGTCAAGCCCTGCAAATATCATAAAAAACATCTTAACTATTTAACAAAATCAAGAACCTCAAAATGAACTGCAAAAACATATAAAGAACATATGATGGGCAGAAAACATATTAGATAAATTGGGTTAAACCACCCCAAAATGATAGTTATCAGACGCGCCCAAACAAACACAAACATACAACATGCACTAATTAAGAATCCAATCAGATTCTTAAGCCGGTAAATAGACACAAATAAACAACCACCGGAAAGCTTGAAATCCCAAAAACAAAGAAACACACAGCGCATAGAAATCAAAACATGAAACATAAATAAAAATAGACATTCTAAAAGCTCATGAACACCATTTGTTGATTGCATTCCATGTTTCCACCTGCTATTTTTGTAACAATTTTATTAGATTTTATTGCTGCCACTTTATAAATAAATCTTAGGCTGAGACTCAATATCATCTTTATAAACACCATTTTTTTATTCAATCAATTTAGCGCCTAAATCCCTAGTTTCTAATCCAATTCTACATGAACCTCTTTGACCCGAACCCACCTTAAAAATGGAATTTTTAAGGTATCGAATTCTTTAAAAGATGTATACTCATGTGCTTTGAAGAAACATGTACAACTTGAAAGAAACTTAAGCAGATATCAAAGTAAACACATAAATCACTCAATGCTTTATTCAATAATCAAGCTGGCTATAAATAACCTACAACTCAACAGTAACCAGAAAATGTAAAACAGACCCAAAGACTCGCACAAATAACAAACTACCGTGACTAGACCTTTTAAACACACGTCGGTATAAGACCCATTATTCTTCCAGGGCTGGACTAAACCAACAATCCAAGACACACAACTAGGCCCAACAAAACAAAGTAAAAAACCCATCAAATCATCCCCTTAAATTGATGAATATTTCATTCATCCAGTTTAATTTCTTGAACTCCCATCCATGCTCTCATTTGAATAAACTTGTCAAGCTTCATTGGCTTAGTCATTGCATCAGCTAACTAATCCTCGGTTCAGTAGAGTTCAAGCTTCACAGTGTCTTGATTCACTAAGTCTCTTAAGTAGTGGAAACGTATGTCGATATGTTTTGTTCTTCTATGCATCACTGGGTTTTTTGATAACTTGATACTTGAACTATTATCACATAGCACCTCCACTGGTCCACTAATCTTTTCCCCTAGATCTTCCAGCAATCCCTTCAACCATACACAATGACATGCACAAGAGGTGGCTGCTACATACTCGGCCTCCGTAGAAGAAAGAGTGACAATATCTTGCTTGCGCGAGCTCCAGCATATAGCCGTATTGTTGTACATACAAACATATCCTGACGTGCAACACCGATCTTCAACATCCCTTGCGTAGTCACTATCCATGTATGCTATTAGCTTTCCAGCAGAATGCCTTTCATACACCAGGCCATAATTTTAAGTACCCTTTAAATACCTAAGAACTCTTTTAGCAGCCATCATGTGTTCCTTTCTTGGATTAGCCATAAACCTTGAGAGCAAACTAACTACATACATCAAGTCGGGTCGGGTTACAGTCAAGTACATTAAACTTCCGATTAATCTCTTATATATTTTCGGGTCAACTTCCTCCCCTGCTCCAAACTTGGTAACAACAATTCCAGGAACTATAGGATTATTTAGTGAATTGCTTTCCCACATATGAAACCGTTCTAGTGTTAGAAAATTAAAAGAAAAATAAATATATTTGAATAAAAAACAAAGAATCAGGATTCATCATTTCCAAATTTGTGGAGATTTGACAGTTCGTCAATGCTGTCAATTAAGGACCGTTGCTCCATCTAAGGGATTTCTAAATATCGTATTTCCTTGTATACTTTTTGTACTCCCCTATTTATACCTCTTTTGTTCCTCTTGTAATGGATAACAAAAACAGCAATAAAACTTTCTTGTATTTCAATTTTAAAGATGGTATCAGAGTAGTGTGTCTGATCTTTGATCGACCTGCTCATAACCTGCTCATCATCTACCCCAAGCCTTTCAATTTTCCAGCCACACAATGACTGAAGAAACCAACAGCGTGATGATCTCGCCATTCAAATTACCAACCTTAATAGCCTCAACACCCAAACTTAAACCCAAAAACAGAACCTTTCTGATAGCTTGAAAATTAGTCTCAAGCTTAATAGCCAAAACTACACGTTGTGGGCTCGAATGATTCGGGTGGCCATCGGGGGAAAGTCCAAACATCTGTTAACTCATTTAACAGGTAAAACTCCTCCACCAAAACCAACTGATGACAACTATGACCAGTGGGAACAAGACGACTTGGTCGTGTTCTCATGGTTAATACAAAATATCGAACCCGTTCTTGCAAGCAACCTAACCGAGTTCCCTACAACCAAAACACTATAGAACGCTCTGGTGGTAACCTACAGCAGCGGGAAGGACAAACTCCAAACCTTTGATCTACATGTTAAAGCTAATGGGATTAAGCAGAATGGTTCTACACTCGAAGATTTCTGGATTGTTATGCAAGGCGTTTGGGGAGAAATCGAAAGGAGAGACCCAAATCCCATGACATGTGCTGATGATATTGAAGCTTATAACAAATTCCGATCAGAACAGAAGCTTTTCCAGTTCTTAAACGCCCTTGACAGACAATATGATGCTATTAAACGAGAGATTCTCCGATGGGACCCGTTACCCTCGGTCGAAGGTGCCTACTCTGCTGTTCGAAAAGAGATGGCGCATCAAGGAATTTTGGGAACAACAATCAACACCACCTCTGCTTCGAGCGGTGTGGCGGCGGGTCTAGTTGCCAACGGGCCCCTCGAATCGGAGGGCTTAGGTTTTCTGTCAAAGGGAAGAACCGGTCAAAAAGGCTCCATCGGTGGATCATCATCCCGGATAGACAAAAACAAACTGAAATGCAGCCATTGTGGGATGGCAAAACATACTAAAGACCAATGTTTCAAGCTCGTTGGATACCCCGATTGGTGGAGTGATGGCCACAAAAAGGGTCATAAAGAAGACGGCAGAACCACCGCCACTGTCGGAAACTCGGGAACTACCAAGACAAGTGGCGAACAGAACAAAGACGGAGTAAACAGTGGCGGGTTCGGCGGTGTTGCATCTGCAGGAGGCGGTGAAGCATATTTTGGGCACAACTGTGATGCGGACGATGGAGGTAAAGGGTTTGAGAAGCTAGTCTCAAGCCCTTCTCTTTTTAACTCTTCTCTTTTGAATCCTTTATTTTTCGACCCTAATGTTCTGAAATTGTTACAACTCACCCTTCAGAATCCAATAAGGAAAATGAAAAAACTAACCAAGCTTTAAAAAATTCTAATCCCTCTAACGATGTTTTTCATAAAATATAAATAACGATCATTCTGATGATTTTCTTGATTCTACAAATAAGAATTTAATTAGTCAAGCCAATATGGCTACAGCTTTTGGAAAAATAAATAATTCATGGATATTTGATTGTGGTGCTACGGATACAATGACATTTGAATTATCCGACATGGTTTCATGCTTTAAACCTAAAATTAACCATATTAAAACCGTAATGGAGGGGTAATGCTTGTAAAAAATATGGAACTATCGAAATATCTCCAACTTTAAAGCTTTCAAACTGCCTTTATGTCCCGACATTATCACATAAACTACTATCTATAAGTCATGTGACAAAATAATTAAATTGCTCGGTTTTAATGCACCCTACCTTTTGTATCTTATAGGACACTAGGTTGGGAGCAATTATTGGGCGTGGCACTAAACGTCAAGGATTGTATTGCATGGATGAAGTGACTCAACATGGTACTGTAATGTTGGCTCACGAGACAACAAATAGAGAAGCTTTGTTATGGCATAGACGATTGGGACACCCATCAATTGGTTATTTAAACCTTTTATTTCCGAAACTTTTCCCTTCTAATAAATCGTTACATTGTGAAACCTGTGTTTTAGCTAAAAGTCATAACATACCTATAAACCAACTAACACACAAGTCGGTTTACCTTTTTCTCTTATACATTTTGATGTTTGGGACCGGCAAAAGCCACTGGAGGACAAAATTATCGTTTTTTGTACTTTTTATCGATGATTGCACTCGTATGACTTGGATTTATTATTTAAAACACAAATCTGGGGTTTTTGATAGATTTAAAATGTTTTATGTCATGTTACAAAATCAATTTAAAAGTAACATTCAAATTCTCCGATCTAATAATGGTGGGGAATATATAAATAATCAAATGAAACAATTTTGCCAAGAGAAAGGATTATTCACCAAACATCATGCTCGTATACTCCTAAGCAAAACGGTTTCGTTGAACGAAAAACCGCATCCTCTTAGAAATTACTCGAGCTCTTATGATTGAATCTCGGGTTCCTAAGTCATTTTGTCCAGAAGCCCTCACCACTGCCACCTATCTTATCAATCGCCTACCAACTAAAGCACTTAATCTAAAGACTCCCGTCCATATCCTATCCGAATTCACCAAACTCCCACCAGCTCTCACCCTACAACCACGAATATTTGGGTGTTCTGTCTTTATCATACCTAAAACTGATCGACCCAAACTCGACCCATGCGCCGAAAAATGCATTTTTGTGGGCTATGGTGTAAACCAAAAGGGATAACGTCGTTATAACCCAAAAATCATCATATATACACCACCATGAATTGTGATTTCTTAGAACCGAATTCTTTTACACCTCCCAACATAGTGGTCAGGGGGAGAGATGATATGGTAATGACACCCTGAGTTGGTTAAAATTGAGTTCTCCCTTAGAAGAGGTCAATCATAGTACCCAAGATGAGCCACGCACCCCCAATCAATCCGATGGGCCTACAATCAGTGTTATGAACCAAGATCCTCCTGCTCAGATGCCAGAGGTAAGTAACTCTCAAACACGTGAGAACATACATAATACTAAATCTTATGAAACCAAAATGACAGTCATGACGTAGGAACAAAAGAAACTGTGCAGGAACAACAAGACGGACAATACAAGAAGAAATTCCTGAGAGATATGTTCTACCACCAAGAACAAATAGGGGTGTTCCACCAAAATGATACTCTCCTGAAAAGCAGTCAAGAACTTCTAGGTACCCAATGGCAGGGATTGCTAAAGGGAACTTATCTAAAGATGCTAAGGCTTTTACCTCTACCGTATATGATGAACGAATTCCATACTCCGTAGAGCAATCATTAAAATCAAAGAACTGGAGACGTGCGATGGAAATGGAGACGGAAGCTCTAATGAAAAATGACACATGGGAAAAGATTGTTCTTCCTTTAGAAAAAAACCAGTAGGATGTCGTTGGGTCTACACAATCAAATACAAACCAGACGGAACCATTGAAAGATATAATGCATGATTAGTGGCGAAGAGCTACACTCAAACATATGGGATTGACTAGTCAGAGACCTTCTCTCCTGTAGCAAAATTTGACACAATCCGGGTCCTCTTCTCGATCGCTGCAATGAAAATGGCCTTTACATCAATTTGATGTTAAAAATTCCTTTCTGCGTGGAGAATTAGAAGAAGAGGTCTATATGGAAGCTCCACCTAGATTTACAGAAGACTTTAAAACAAATGAAGTTTGTAGATTAAAGAAGGCTCTCTATGGACTCAAGCAGTCTCCCCGAGCTTGGTTTGGAAGGTTTACGTTAGCAATGCGTAAATATGGCTTTCAACAAAGCAACGCTGATCACACACTGTTCCTTAAACGAAGAGGTAAACTTGTGACTTATTTAATTATATATGTTGATGATATGATTATTACAGGTAATGATGAAGAAGAAATAAAAGACTGAAGACAAGCTTGTTCATGGAATTCGAGATGAAAGATTTAGGAAGACTCAAGTACTTTCTAGGAATTGAAGTTCTAAGGTCGAGACAAGGGATCTTCATATACCAAAAGAAATATATTCTTGACCTCCTAGCCGAGACAGGAATGATCGATTGCAAACCTGCCGATACCCCAATGATAGCCAACCATAAACTCCGTATGGAAGAAGGAGAGTTGACCGATAAAGAAAGATACCAATGCTTAGTAGGCAAACTAATATATCTGTCACATACTCGTCCAGTCATTGCCTACGTAGTTGGGGTGGTCAGCCAATTCATGCATCAACCTCAAGTTGCACATATGGAAGCAGTATGGAGAATTCTCAGATACCTCAAAGGAACTCCAGGACATCGAGTTTTATTTTAAACAAACAATAACCTTAAGATCCAGGCATACACTGATACGGATTGGGCAGGTGACCAAAGGAACTGAAAATCAACATCAGGATACTTTACTTTGGTAGGTGGAAACCTGGTTACATGGAGGAGTAAAAAACAGAAAGTAGTGGCATTATCTAGTGTTGAAGCTGAGTTCCAGGGAATTGCAAAAGGCCTGGCAGAAATACTATGGATACGCTTCTAACTGAGATTGGATTTCCTCAAACCGAAGCAAGCGAGATCATGTGTGATAATAAAGCAGCAATACAAATTTCAGAAAACCTTGTCCAACATGATCGTACAAAGCATGTAGAGGTTGATAGACACTTCATCAAAGAAAAAATAGAACTTGGGATCATAAAACTACCGTTCATTCGATCAGAAGACCAATTAGCATATATTTTAACAAAAGCTGTTAATGGGAGAAGTTTTAGCAACTGCCTCAACAAGTTAAGCATTGGAGATCCCACTACATAACTTGAGGGGAGTGTTAGAAAATTAAAAGGAAATAAATATTTGAATAAGAAACAAAGAATCGGGATTCATCATTTCCAAATTTGTGGAGATCCGACAGTTCATCAATGTTGTCAATTAAGGACTGTTCCTCCATCTAAGGGATTTCTAAATATCGTATTTCCTTGTATACTCTTTGTACTCCCCTATTTATACCTCTTTTGTTCCTCTTATAATGGATAACAAAAACAACAATAAAACTTTCTTGTATTTCAGTTTTAAAGATCTAGAACTTCCTTTGCATATTGTTTTTGATAAAGAGAAATTCCAGTATGGGTCTGCTGAACTTCTACTCCAAGAAAAAACCTCATATGGCCTAAATCCGTCATTTCAAACTCTTATTGCATGGATAGTTTGAAGGCTGCACACATTATGTTGTCATTTCTAGAATAAATTAAATCATCCACATACAAACTTACTATGATCACCTTATGCCAAACACGTTTGATAATAATTTATGATCAAACTTACTATTCTTGAATCCTTCTCAAAGAAATAACTTTCTATTCGATTAAACCAAGCTCTAGTAGCTTGCTTCAATCCATATATGGCCTTATTAAGTTTGTAAACTTTTGTTTCTTCACCTTTTTTGACAAAGCCTACTGGTTGTTTAACATAGACTAGCTCATTAAGCTCACCATGCAAAAACACGCTTTTCACGTCTAGCTAAAATACCTTCCAATCTCTTTGGGCTGCTATAGCAATCAAGGTTCGACTTGTGTCCCACCGAGCAATAGGAGCAAACACCGCGTTGTAGTCAATACCTTTCTTTTGAGCAAATCCCTTCACCACAAGCCAAGCTTTATACTTATCGACCTTTCCATCGGCATTTAGCTTAGTTTTGTATAACCATTTGACACCAATTGGTTTTACCCTAGCAGGTGCTTCTACAAGATCCCATGTATGATTCAATGGCCTTCATTTCACTTTGCATGGTAGTGACCCACTTGTCTTCTTTGCTGGCTTCTTCATATGAGGTAAGATCACCGATGTACTATACATGGCAAACCCCACCCCTTTAACGTCTTCATCCGATAATATTTCTCCAGACTGGTAATCTTCCATCCAAGCAGGGCTCTTACGAACCCATGTTGATGGTTCAGCTTGAATCTCAGCTTTATTTTAACCAAGGCTGCTAGAATTAAAAGAGTCATTTGACACATCATTGTTAGAACTCATACCTGCATCATTGGTGGGTGAAGCATCAAGTGTAGTTATTGGAACATGATCCATTTGTTCTTGATATAGGAGTGGTGAGCTTGCATCTTTGACAATCACTGTCGTACCATTGACTTCTTTCTCATTCTCAATAATCAAGTCTTTCACTTCCAGTTCCTTCACATTCCAATCTCATTTGGCATCCTCATCAAAAAGAACATCATGACTGATAACATCTTACCTTGTGTGGGATCGAACAATCGATAGGCCTTTGATTCTATGCTAACTCTAAGAAGAACGCACTTGTGGCTTCTATCATCTAGCTTGGTACGTAACTGAGCAGGTACATGAACGTATCCAATGCGCCCGAACACTCTAAAGTAATCAACAGTTGGCTTGAATCCGGACCAAAGCTCTTCTGGAACTTGATTGTTGAGGTTGCGGCTAATGCATCGTTTCAATACATGACATGCCCATTTTGTTGCTTCAGCATACAAATACTTTGGCATTGATTTTTCTAATAAGAGACAACGCACCATGTTCATAATGGTACGATTCCAGCGTTCTGCCACCCCGTTTTGTTGAGGGGTGTAGGCGACCGTTAGTTGTCTTTTTATGCCATGCATTTCACAAAAATTAGTAAACTCCTTCGACGTAAACTCCCATCCTCTATCATTGCGAAGGCATTTTATCTTCATGCCAGTTTCAGTCTCCACCATAGCTTTGAAGCGTGTGAAGGCTTCAAAGCTTTCTCCTTTATTTGCTAAAACATACACCAGGTTTTTCAAGTAAAATCATCTATAAAAACAAGAATGTAGTGTTTACTGGTGTTAGAAGATGGCGTTATTGGACCACACAAGTCTGTGTGGATGAGTTGTAGCCTCTCGGTTGCCCGCCAATTACTTTTCTTTGGAATCATCTCCCTTTGCTCATTGCCCTTAGCACACGTCTCACCCACTGTTGTCTTCCCTGCCACCTTTGGTATGCCCTTGACCATTTGCCTATACTGCATGGTACTTAAAGCCTTATGATTTACATGAGCAAATCGTTTATGCCATAAGTTATTATCATTCTCACTAACTTGTAGACAAGTTGGTGAGTGAGGCTGGGAGATAGCATACACAGGAAACATTCTATTTCTTGTAATTATAGACTCAAAAATAAAACCCTTTTGAGGGTGATAAACTTTACACACTCTATTTTGGACCACAAATGTGATCCCTTTCTCTTGCAACTGACCAATGCTTATAAGATTAGATGTGAGCTCAGGTATATAGTAGACATTAGTGATTACCTATGTGATACCATTCACACTAATCCGTATGTCACCAAGGCCCTTCACTCTTAGGAGGTAGTCATTACCGAGCTTCACCCGAGTGAGTGTATGTTTCATCTAACTTCAAAATTATTCCCTTCCTCCCGTCATATGATTAGAACAAGCTGAGTCAAGGTACCAAGTACCTTCATTATGTATCTTCAAGCCATTAACCATGGCCATTAAAATTAATTCATCATTCTCGTCATGTTCGGTGTAGTTTACTGTTCGGTGTAGTTTACTGATCGATCACTAGTGGGGCATTCATATTGAAAATGCCCCAGTTAGTGACATTTATAACATTCCACTGCTGCTTTATCAAACGAGCCTCTTCCTCATCCTCGGCCTCTACCACAATTAAAGTTGGACCGTCCCCAGCCTCTCACAACAGTAGTCTCAACATCAGTCTTCAATACGTGATCTTCGGAGGCTTGCAAACAAGCTTTTGTTCATGCACTAGTAAAGAGCTTTGCAATTCATCTACACTCATGTCATCGAGATCCTTAGATTCTTTAATTGAACACACCACAAAATTGAAGTTGTCAGTTAAAGTTCTAAGGATCTTTTCGACAATCTTCACATCGGGCATGGCTTCTCCACAAACTCGCATATCATTCGCGACAACCATAACTCTTCCAAAGTAATCGGTGACAGACTCACCTGCTTTCATATCAAGGGTCTCAAACTCCCTCCTGAGTCGCTGCAATTACGCTCGTTTAACCCTTGCATTCCTGTGATACCATATCTTCATCGCATCCCAGATCTGTTTCGACGTATTCTTCTGGGGAAAGGTCTTCAAAGTGTGTTTGTCAATCGATTGAAAGAGATAGTTTCGGGCCTTCAAGTCTTGTAGGCGTGCGGCATCATCACTAGCTCGTTCAGTGGCTGTCTGCTCCATATCGAGTCTCGGTGTTGTGTATCCTTCTTCAACCACCGTCCGTCCAGAACTCTTTAGATCGGAGAAGATTCTCCATTACTAGACTCCATGTAACGCCCGTCAGTTGACTTTTTGGTAGGTTATGCGACTAAGTCTCAGTCGCATGGAATTGATGCGACTGGAGGTTCGATCGCATGTTATTCGGCCGATTGAAGCTCAACCGTACGATTAGAGTTCAATCGCCCGACTGAAGGTTCAACCGCATGGAGCTCATGCGACTGGGGTCCAGTCGCATGGTGTTTATGCGACTGAAGGTCCAGTCACCCCTGGACCAGATGCAACTGAGCTGTACCTATAAAAGAGGAGCAGCTCTCTTCTTTCTCCCAACACTCACACGTTTCAGTCGGGAAAGAGCAGAGAGCGACAGAGCAGGGGAGGAAAGAGAGAACGGGGTGATTCAGGCTCGGATTTTGTCGAGAAGCTAGTCAAGTCGAAGCTCTTCAACTCCAACCTGATAATGTGAGTTCTAGGACCCTCATTTACATGTTTTCAAATGATTTTGGGGCTGGAACACATCTAACCCTAGTTTTGTAAAAGTGTATATTTGACCCAATTGGGTGAAATCTTAATAATGTGTTTAAAGTATGATTTAGGACCTCCACATGTTTATATGATGTCCTAGTATGATTCCTTAAGGTTTGGGAGGGGTAATTTGGGCTTGAATGGAGTTTAGAGGGGTTTTTCAGCCGAGTGTCGCGGCTGCTGCTTGTGATGAACTTCAGTCGTTGCCCGGTTAGGGTTGTGCGACTGAAGGGCCAGTCGCACGATTGAGAAAGGACTGATGTTCAATCGTACGATTGAGGCTCAGTCGTACGATTGGAGCTCAGTCGCATGACAGGCCATACGACTGAGGGTTCAGTCGCATAGATCCATTCGCCTAATAGTACAGATGTACGACTGAGGGTTCAGTCGCATAGACCCATTCGCCTAATAGTACAGACGTACGACTGAGGGTTCAGTCGCATAGATGCCCATTCGCATGACTCAGTCGCATGGAGGCCATGCGACTGGAGTGTGTTCAATCGCCCAAATAGGGCTGATGTGAATGTGGAGAGAAGTGTATGTATGATGTATGTGGGCTAAGTATGATGTAGCCTTATATGATAGTAATGACTGATGATTTATAAATATCAATGTTCCTCGATTTGATGCATGTTTACCTTTCCACAGTCTTACATGTTATCACTAATAGATGAAATGAAAGTATTATGTAAAGTACAGTTAAAGAGTAATAAAGAAAGTGAAGGAACATTAACGAAAGTTAACAAGTCTTGCAAGCATATAGGAGTACACGACTGTGTATCGTTAGCTCAACTGTGTTGCGGGCTAGCTACCCATTGACGCACACAGGGTCAATCAATTGAGATTGGCAGAACCTTTGTGGCGTGCCCCGGATGATCGGGTCGGCCTTGTACATAGTACACATAGCCCTTTCGAGGGAATACAGTTGACCCTTCGGGGGATACACATAGCCCTTTCGAGGGAACACAGTTGACCCTTCGGGGTATATAGATGGCCCGTCATCCGTTCCCATCGCGCACATAGTTGGGGTATCGCTCACTGGTCCACATAGAAAGTGAAACATAAAGATGAAGTTTACAGACAAGGCATATAGTACAGAGAACGAACGTTATTTGTTCACACAGTGATGCGTGCTCGCATATACAGTACAGTATAGTATAATACAGAAAATAGTATTTTTATACACTACCTATAAAACTAGAACTCACTCAGCAACGCTGACTTTTTATGTGTTTCCAGTTGGCAGGTAGGGTTGCTGAGGATGGCACGAGGCGGCTACTCAGCTCTTTTGGGATGGCATTCTCCTTTTGATAATGCTACCCGCACTGGAAGTGGGGGTGCATAATACATGCAACAAAGTATGCTGCATGAGAGTGTCAAGAGTTCCTTAAGACTTCCGATGTACGGAAGTACTTAAGGAATATTCTTTATGATGAAAAATTTTTATGTTCTTATATTAGAGGTCACTGTTTATGACTATTTTGTACACAGAAAAGATGAAATCTTTTGTAGTAGTGCTTTTGTGATGTAATGCAACATTAATGTTTTGTAAATGACGTACGTTGTATTAAATGGCAAAAGTACTTATAGTAAAAGAAAAGTATATCTTGAATGTTTCTGCTGCATTGTTTTATTTAAATATATGCGATGAAAGACCAACTGTGAGGTTCCCGGGAACGGGGCCTTACAAGTTGGTATCAGAGCCAAAGTTTAAGTGAAATGGGTAAATTTTCAAAATAAACCTAAACTTAAACTGAAAATGGACAGAAAAAGGGAAGAATGTCATCTGAGTAGCTGCGTGCCATCAGGTATTTTCTTAAAGTTAATCATGATTACGTGCGCATGATATGTGTTTATGTGTACTGTTAGACTTAGATACTAATGTAGTCAGGACAGGTAATGCTCGGGGTGTGAAGGGTTACCGCTTTAATGGCGAACAGCCCACCCTTGGAACATACTACAGCCCCAGGTGGCGAAGAGCCGACATCGAGTGGCTAATCACAACTGGCCACTGTAATTAGGGACTTACTATACTTAACTAAACTGAGCTATTTCCTTGAATGACCGTGTTGGTGTTTGAATCTTTCAGTGTGATAGAAGATGGTCGGTGGTAGATCATCTAAAGCTTCACGTGTGGTGGACTGGTGTTGAACCGCGTGCCACGAGAGGAAGACCTAGGGTAGAGAAGGTAGTTCATGAGGAAACCGAGACCCCTCATCAGGAGGATGCAGACGAAAGCACCAACTTGAGAGCCTCGGTAAAAGAGGCAGTAGTGGAAGAAGTGCACCAGGTCATGCAGACAATCTTACCGTCTGTAGTGACCGAAGTGATTAAAGCTGTCAGAGAAGGTGATAGAAGAGAAAGGAATAGGTCCTCAAGAAGGCAGCAACGAACAGGGTTCTGGTACTGCTGCTAATGCTCACCAATGGGTGAGAGAAATGGAGGTTGTCCTCGATATTAGTGATTGCCAGGAGGACAAGAAGGTGAAGTTTGCTACCCACTCTTTCACAGGGTCGGCTTTGTGCTGGTGGGACAATATTGTCCAAGCCGAGGGTAGCAGGGCCATAGGGAGGATGAAGTGGGCTGAGTTAAAAAGGATGGTGATCGAGGAATTCAGTCCTTGTCGGGAAATGGACAGAGTTGAGAGAGAGTTCCTGCAGTTGGAGGGGGACGATGACCCATCAACAATACACACCAAGTTTAACGATATGGCGCGGTTGGTGCCAGAGCAGGTGACACCGGTGTCTCGAAAGATCAACCGGTATATTCAGGGGTTACCAGCTGAAATTCGTTGGCATTTGATTTCCGCTCGACCGAGTACTTTCAGGTCGGCAGTGGATTTGGCGGGAAGGTTATACGATGAACGGTTGCGTTAGTAAAGGCTGAGGGTAGTAAGAAGGAAGGTGGAGAGAGAAACTGGCGGGGAAAGAGGTTTGGTCGAGGTGATACTTCGACGAGTAATAAGAAGACGCGGGTGGATGACCGCCGGGTGGTCGCGTGGGGTTCAGGAGGAAAGAAGTGTGGTAAATACGGGAGAGAACACGGTAGGGAATGCAGATTGGGGATGAACGTATGTTTCAGGTGTGGTCAACCTGGCCACATCGCTAGAGACTGTAAGAAGCCTAGGGCGGAGGCTTCAGGGGTAAAGAAGACAGGGAGTGAAGGTCCGAGAGCAAGCGCCAGGGCATTCACCATGACGCAGGAAGAGGCTAGGACGGACCCCGATGTAGTGTCCGATACGTTTCTGGTGAACCAAACTTTAGCCTCGGTATTATTTGATTCGGGTACCAGTAGGAGTTTTATTTCTGCTGCTTTCTGTGCCAAATTGCCCGTTAGTAGTAGACGTGTGGATATACCGTTTGATGTAGAGACTGCTATAGGTAAAACTACCAGGATTTCCGAGGTGATAGAGGGTTGTGACGTAAAATTAGAGGGCCATAAATTTCCGGTTAGACCATTTGCGATGATTTTGGGTGGTTTTGATTTGGTGCTCGGAATGGATTGGTTGGCGGACTTTGAGGCGAATATAGTGTGTCGAAAGAAGATGATCTGTTTTGACAGCGCTTGACAGAAGTTCGGTAACTGTTTATGGGGATCGGGTCACGACAATTCCGAAGGTGATCTCTATGGCGGTGGCGGAAAAATGTATGAGGCGTGGATGTAGCGCCTTCTTATGTTATGTAAAGGATGTAGAAACACCAACACCACAACTATCCGACGTTCCGGTAGTGCGTGAGTTTCCAGAAGTGTTCCCGGAAGACCTATCGAGATTGCCACCTGACAGAGAGGTCGAGTTCCAGATTGACCTGATACCGGGTGCCCACCTGTTCCAAAGCACCGTATCGGTTGGCTCCGACGGAAATGAAAGAGTTGATGGAGCAGTTACAAGAGTTGTTGGATAAGGGGTTTATTAGACCGAGTATCTCACCTTGGGGTGCTCCGGTCCTGTTTGTAAAGAAGAAGGACGGTAGTATGAGGATGTGCATCGACTACCGCGAGCTGAACAAGTTGACGGTAAAGAACAGATACCCTTGCCAAGGATCGACGACTTGTTTGATCAACTTCAGGGTGCTAGTTGGGTTTCACGAATAGATCTTCGATCAGGCTACCATCAACTGAAGGTGAAGGAGCAGGATATCCCTAAAACAGCTTTTCGTACGCGCTACGGTCACTATGAGTTCCTCATCATGTCTTTTGGTTTGACCAATACGCCAGCTGCTTTTATGGATCTGATGAACAGGGTGTGCCGGCCAATGTTGGATAAATCAGTGATTGTGTTCATCGATGATATCTTGATTTATTCGAGGAGCGAAGAGGAGCATGTCGGTCACATCCGGGAGGTGTTGGAGACTTTGAGAAGGGAGAAGCTGTATGCTAAGTTCTCCAAATGTGCTTTCCGGCTACGCGAAGTTCAATTCTTGGGTCACGTGGTAAATCCGGATGGAATTATGGTTGATCCGGCAAAGGTATAAGCAGTGATGCAATGGAAGTCTCCAAAGACGCCATTTGAGATCCGAAGTTTTGGGTCTGGCGGGCTACTACCGAAGGTTTATCCAAGACTTTTCAAAAATCGCTTCTCCACTAACCAAGTTGACCGGAAAGACGTGAAATTTATATGGGGTCAAGCTCAAGAAAAGGCGTTTGAAGAGCTAAAGACGAGGTTGACCCAAGCTCCAGTTCTGTCATTACCCGAGGGAAGCGAAGATCTAGTGGTTTATTCTGATGCTTCTTATTCAGGGATTGGGATGCGTGTTGATGCAGAGGGGAAAGGTTATAGCTTATGCATCCCGGCAATTGAAAGTTCATGAGGTTAATTACCCTACTCATGACTTGGAGTTAGCAGCTATGGTCTTTGCATTGAAGATTTGGAGGCACTACCTCTACGGAACAAAGTACACCATCTTTACCGACCACAAAAGCTTGAAGTACTTCTTCGAGCAAAAAGATCTGAATATGAGGCAACGGCGATGGTGGAGCTTATAAAGGATTATGATTGTGAAATCCACTACCATCCGGGCAAAGACAACGTGGTGGCGGATGCCCTTAGCGAAAAGAGAGGCCCGAGCCGATTCGGGTGAAAGCGTACCAGCTAATCATGACCTCTGACGTGATGAAACAGGTCAGGGAGTTCCAAGATGAGGCTTTGAAAGACGACATCTTAACTCTGAACGAATGAGAGGTCTGGTCGCGGAGCTGGGTGAGAACACAACGGGTGTTAGAACCTGGTTTGGGCGTATGTGGATTCCTCGTCTTGGGGATCTGCGAATGAGGATTATGGATGAAGCTCATAAGTCTCAATACTCCATTCATCCCGGTGCTACCAAGATGTACCAAGACATGAAGAAAGAATATTGGTGGTCGGGTATGAACCGCGATGTGGTGGAGTATGTGAGTAAATGCCTTACTTGTTTACAAGTGAAGGCCGAGCACCAGAAGCCGTATGGAAAGATTCAACCCTTGGATATCCCGGAATGGAAGTGGGAGCACATCACCATGGATTTCATCACAAAGCTGCCACGTACCCCGAAAGGGTATGATACTATATAGGTGATTGTGGATCGTCTGACAAAGAGTGCTCACTTCCTACAGATGCGCGAGACATATTCATCCGAGAGGTTGGCCGATCTTTTCATCAAAGAGATTGTGACTCGTCATGGTGTACCGGTGTATCGTGACACCCGGTTCACCTCCAAATTCTGGAAGAAATTCCATTATGCTATGGGGACGAGGTTACATATTAGCACGGCTTATCATCCTCAAACTGATGGTCAGTCTGAAAGGACCATTCAGACTTTGGAGGACATGCTTCGGCATGTGTTATTGACTTCGGGGGAAGTTGGGATGACCACCTACCGTTAGCTGAATTCTCGTACAACAACAGTATCATGCCAGTATTGGCATGCCACCCTATGAGATGCTATACGGTAGGAGATGCAGGACACCCGTTTGCTGGGGTGATATTGGTCAGAAAGAATTGGGGAGCGTCAAAGTGATCGAGGCTACGACCGGAAAGCTCGAAAGATCAAAGCATATATGAAGGCAGCCAAAGACAGGCAGAAGTCGTATGGTGACAAACGACGCAGACCGATTGAGTTCCAGGTGGGAGATCGGTTTATGTTGAAGGTCTCGCCTTGGAAAGGAATCATTCGATTCCGGAAGCGAGGTAAGTTGAGCCCGTGGTATATAGGCCCTTTCCGAATTGTTGCTCGAGTAGGGGAGGTGGCCTATAGTTGGATCTACCAGATGAGTTAAGTGGAATTCACCCGACCTTCCACGTATCTCATCTGAGAAAATGTTTGGCCGATGAGGATCTGATCGTTCCACTGGAAGATATTGAAGTAGACGAACGGCTCAGCTATGTAGAGCAACCAGTGGCGATCATCGATCGCAAAGAGAAGAGGTTAAGAAATAAAGTGGTTCCCTTATGCGTGTACAGTGGCGGCACAGGAAGGGATCCGAGTCCACGTGGGAAACTGAAGAAGAAATGAGCAGCATTACCCACGATTGTTCGAGGAATAACAGGTTTCAGGGACGAAACCTAAATAAGGGGTGGACTTGTAACGCCCGGCAGTTGACTTTTTGGTAGGTTATGCGACTGAGTCTCAGTCGCATGGAATTGATGCGACTGGAGGTTCGATCGCATGTTTTCGGCCGATTGAAGCTCAACCGTACGATTAGAGTTCAATTGCCTGACTGAAGGTTCAACCGCATGGAGCTCATGCGACTGGGGTCCAGTCGCATGGTGTTAATGCGACTGAAGGTCCAGTCACCCCTGGACCAGATGCGACTGAGCTGTACCTATAAAGAGGAGCAGCTCTCTTCTTTCTCCCAACACTCACACGTTTCAGTCGTGAAAGAGCAGAGAGCGACAGAGCAGAGGAGGAAAAGAGAGAATGGGGTGATTCAGGCTCGGATTTTGTCGAGAAGCTAGTCAAGTCGAAGCTCTTCAACTCCAACCTGATAATGTGAGTTCTAGGACCCCTCATTTACATGTTTTCAAACGATTTTGGGGCTGAAACATATCTAATCCTAGTTTTGTAAAAGTGTATATTTGACCCAATTGGGTGAAATCTTGATAATGTGTTTAAAGTATGATTTAGGACCTCCACATGTTTATATGATGTCCTAGTATGATTCCCTAAGGTTTGGGAGGGGTAATCTGGGCTTGAATGGAGCTTAGAGGGTTTTTCAGCCGAGTGTCGCGGCTGCTGCTCGTGATGAACTTCAGTCGCTGCCCGGTTAGGGTTGTGCGACTGAAGGGCCAGTCGCACGATTGAGAAAGGACTGATGTTCAATCGTACGATTGAGGCTCAGTCGTACGATTAGAGCTCAGTCGCATGACAGGCCATACGACTGAGGGTTCAGTCGCATAGATCCATTCGCCTAATAGTACAGATGTACGACTGAGGGTTCAGTCGCATAGACCCATTCGCCTAATAGTACAGACGTACGACTGAGGGTTCAGTCGCATAGATGCCCATTCGCATGACTCATCGCATGGAGGCCATGCGACTGGAGTGTGTTCAATCGCCCAAATAGGGCTGATATGAATGTGGAGAGAAGTGTATGTATGATGTATGTGGGCTAAGTATGATGTAGCCTTATATGATAGTAATGACTGATGATTTATAAATATCAATGTTCCTCGATTTGATGCATGTTTACCTTTCCACAGTCTTACATGTTATCACTAATAGATGAAATGAAAGTATTATGTAAAGTACAGTTAAAGAGTAATAAAGAAAGTGAAGGAACATTAACGAAAGTTAACAAGTCTTGCAAGCATATAGGAGTTACACGACTGTGTATCGTTAGCTCAACTGTGTTGCGGGCTAGCTACCCATTGACGCACACAGGGTCAATCAATTGAGATTGGCAGAACCTTTGTGGCGTGCCCCGGATGATCGGGTCGGCCTTGTACATAGTACACATAGCCCTTTCGAGGGAATACAGTTGACCCTTCGGGGGATACACATAGCCCTTTCGAGGGAACACAGTTGACCCTTCGGGGTATATAGATGGCCCGTCATCCGTACCCATCGCGCACATAGTTGGGGTATCGCTCACTGGTCCACATAGAAAGTGAAACATAAAGATGAAGTTTACAGACAAGGCATATAGTACAGAGAACGAACGTTATTTGTTCACACAGTGATGTGTGCTCGCATATACATACAGTATAGTATAATACAGAAAAGAGTATTTTTATACACTACCTATAAAACTAGAACTCACTCAGCAACGCTGACTTTTTATGTGTTTCCAGTTGGCAGGTAGGGTTGCTGAGGATGGCACGAGGCGGCTACTCAGCTCTTTTGGGATGGCATTCTCCTTTTGATAATGCTACCCGCACTGGAAGTGGGGGTGCATAATACATGCAACAAGTATGCTGCATGAGAGTGTCAAGAGTTCCTTAAGACTTCCGATGTACGGAACTACTTAAGGAATATTCTTTATGATGAAAAATTTTTATGTTCTTATATTAGAGGTCACTGTTTATGACCATTTTGTACATAGAAAAGATGAAATCTTTTGTAATAGTGCTTTTGTGATGTAATGCAACATTAGATGTTTTGTAAATGACGTACGTTGTATTAAATGGCAAAAGTACTTATAGTAAAAGAAAAGTCTATCTTGAATGTTTCCGCTGCATTGTTTTATTTAAATATATGCGATGAAAGACCAACTGTGAGGTTCCCGGGAACGGGGCCTTACACTCCAGTGATCGTAATTCCTACAAACTTTGGTACACTCACTGTGCGAAAGGAGCTCGATTCCTCAGCCATCTATTCTTCTTCTCTCTCTCTCGTGATACTGATCTCACTATATGTGTAAGTGGCTCTGATACCACTTGAAGAAACTCAAGCAGAAATCAAAGTAAACACATAAATCACTCAATGCTTTATTCAATAATCAAGCTGGCTATAAATAGCCTACAACTCAATGGTAACCAGAAAATGCGAAATAGACCCAAAGACTCGCACAAATAACAAACTACCATGACTAGACCTTTTAAACACACATGGTATAAGACCCATTATTATTCCAGGGCTGGACTAAACCAACAACCCGAAACACACAACTAGGCCTAACAAAACAAAGTAAAAAACCCACACAACAACTTGAACTATCTAACAAACCCAAATTCCCCTTCTACAGGAAAGTCAACGTGTGAATTTTTAAAGTCAACATGAGACGGCACATGTGAATGTGCTCTGATGCTAATTAATGTGACTATTCCTATATTGTACATTGTTGCATTCCTACTTTCAAGTGTAAGCAAGCATAAATGAAACTATTATGATTTTTGGTGATTACAAATCGACTTCCATTTAAAATTCAAACCAATTAATTCCAGATATATTATATTTGTTTGAGCTCGAAATCTCTAAATACAGCACTATCTCTATACCATGAAAATAGCAATGTTTGCTTTGACACATTTTTAGTAAATAAAAATTGCATTCAGTTTTAGTTAAAAATGACTCTTAACATGGAAAACATATACCAAGAAATTCCAAGATAATCCTACTTGAAGCTTTTATTTTAAAAAATTTGAAGATAGCAGGAAGAAGTCACCTAGCAATGGTTCCTGTTCTCGGTATCTCTAAACCACTTACTCTATCCAACAACACAAATCACAACTGATATGAATATTCTGGTGATAAAAAGCCCTAAACCCCAAATTTTAAACAAATGATGCATCTTACGATTAATGTCAGTCGATATAACATACTAAGGGGCTCATGCAAACATGGGGCGCCATATGAATACTGGTGTGGAAGTGTAGTGTCGCTTGGTGCTCGCCTGGGGCGCCATAAGTAGAGTCGTCGGGTGGTCGCTTTCCTCGTCGGAGAAACTCTGTCAAAGCTGCACATGCAATAAAGATAGAATGGGGAGAAAGGCCAGTGGTTGCTTTAGAAGATAACAGAAGAAGATGAGATCCACCAAAGCTAGAAACAGGTGGGAAGGGACATGACAGCAATAAGTGTTCTGAACTAAAGAAGTGGATTCCTATGACCGTAGATAACAAATTAAACGGCTATGATTTTGAAAACAACTGTTCATTACCATTGCTTTTTAAATAATATGTAATAATGTGTAAAAGTAACAAAATTAATTTATCATTGTGAGCCGACTCGGCTCGATTATTAAACAAGCTGATCCTACGCCCTCCTTTACGGCCCTAGATGAACATGAATAAGGCCAAAGGCTTTATAGCCCAGCGGCATCTTGGTGGTGGGATAAGACTTAGGGCCTATATGGTCATGGGTTCGAATCTCACAATAGGGGGTTTTCTCATAATTATGAGTTTCCTCCTGAATTGGTGACTTGGTGGTGGAATATGATCGCGTGGTATCACTGGTGGCACGATGATACTCCAGTGGTCCGTGAGTGACTCCAATTTAGCCGTTCAAAAAAAAAGATGAACATGAATAAGATACGATTTTCTCGTCTTTCGACATGAATACGACCATTAATCTAATCAACAAACCATAATAAATTGCAGAAGAAATAAATAAATGAGAGATTCAACAACTTAATATATAGATTCGTCTAAATCTAAAAGAACAGATGGTATCTTTTAATTTATTGTCACATAATATTTTAATTCTTATGGATACATTTTAATGGTGAAATGATATCCTTTTAATCAATTATAAGTTTAGATTATAAGTTTAAACTATCTTTTCACCCGGAGTACGTTGCAACAACATCGCACAGGACATGATAAAGTATAGACTACATTTGACCCGATTCATTTCAAACTAAATTTACGTCAAAATATAGATTAGCTCAAATTTATACCGCTGAATGAAAACATATAATATTTGACCTGCCTCTTTTTCAAATAAATTTATGTCGAAACATACATCAACACAAAACGTAAATATAAAAGCACTCGCAACAACACCGTATTTGCCGTGATAAAGTATAGATTACAATCGTACCGCATCATTTCTGAACTAAAATTTACATCAAAACGTAGACCAACTCGTTTTTTATCGTTGAATGAAAGCATATCATATTTGACCCGACGCATTTCCAAATAAAACTTAAATCGAAACGTAGACTAACGCAAAACGTACATAAAAATAAGCACAAGAACGTTTTATATTTGACCCAACTCATTTGTAAACAAAGTTTACACCAAAATATAAACCATCTTAAAGCGTATATTAGAAAAAGCATGAAATGTTTTATTCTTTACCCGACTCGTTGCTGAACTAAATTTAAATCAAAATATAGACGAGCTCGAGTTTACATAGACGCTTACATAAATATACTAACGTAATAAATTACCCTTTTTAAGTAAAAATGTACCGCATTAAACCAGGGATTTCAAAATTTTGAGGGATCAAAGGGACAAGGAGTATACCTGTTAGTGTTTTTAATAAATAAATAGGTGTAAAGTAAAAAAAATTGGGTTTGTCGATAAAAAACATAATTTTTGAAACTATAAAATTATGTCTCACGACCTTTTAAAAGTTCCTATAAAGTTGCACTTGCCACCCTTCAAACAAAATCCATTTACAACGGCTACTTGTCCACATTCAAACTCCATCAAAATTTCAAATCTTTGCTTTTATTTCAAAACAAACAACTATGCAATTGCAATTTGAACCCTATTAAGTAATTATCCCTCTTTCATCTCCATCATTCTACCAATCTGAAGCAAAAATGGGTGCTTGTTGCAGCAAGACCAAAACACAATCACCTCTACACCCACCCACCAGAAATCAAATCAAACATAACCCACAACAGCCGGAGAAGAAGAACAACAACAACAACACTTCCATCGCCATTGTTGCTTCAGCTACAGAACAACAAGCTTTGAAAAAAGATGTTTTTGAGCTCAACCCTCGAAAGAGTAATGAAAATGATACATACCCAGATCAAGAAACTCGTAAATCGATCGACCAGAAGAAAATCCCCAATTCTAACCCTAAAACGGATATTCCCCAATCGGCGACGAGCACCGCCGGAGCCGGCGGCGTGACGACGGTGAGAGCCTCTAGTTGTACGGAGGAAGAGGTGGTGCGATTCTTATACAGTGTGGTAGGCTTAGCCGGACCTCCTCCGGCGTGAAACCGGCCGGTGGTGAAACGCCGACGCGTGGGCGGAGGTATTCTGGGTCGAAGAGGAGCTTTGATTTTGATTTGGAAATGGGTTCGAAGAACGATGATGATGAAGAAGTGGTGGTGGTCGACGGTGATGAACGTCAACATCACCGGCGACAGCAACGGGAGGTTAGGGTTTCATCTCCTTGTTCAAGAAGAAGAAGTAGAGAAAGAGATCCACTGCAACAGAGATCCGGCAGCAAAGAAAGAGGGAGTGGGAACGGTGGCCGGAGAGTGAGTAGATCCCCAAATCGGAGATCGGAATCACCCAATTGTAATGCCACCGTTGGTGCCGGTGC
Organism: Flaveria linearis; assembly: GCA_024085815.1. Taxonomy (NCBI): domain Eukaryota; kingdom Viridiplantae; phylum Streptophyta; class Magnoliopsida; order Asterales; family Asteraceae; genus Flaveria; species Flaveria linearis. The sequence continues at coordinate 28,633,812 of CM044013.1, forward strand.
CGGTGGCGGTAATCGGCCTGGGAAGATGGTGTCTGTGCCTGCAACTGATAAGAGCAACAATGGTGGTGGTGTAGAGGTGGTTGCTGGTGGAGTGAAGAGGGTTCAAGTGAAGCGGAACGCGGGTGAGGCGGTGGTGGCAGTTGGCTCTCAGAAGGCTGAACAGTCGCCTCACCGGAGAATCCGTTGGGTGAGATCGACACCAATGTGGTTGGATCCGAGCACCCGGGTAGCAAAGTAAGATGTGTACAGTTCTTAATAAGTTGTTCGTAGGATCTGATTTCAAATTTGCTTAAAGATTTGATGTTTGCAGAAACCAAATGGTGAGAAGATGATGACAGAAAAAGTAACAATGTTAAGAACATTGTAGCTAAAGACACCCAAATGCTTGATGAGACTAAAACCTTAGCTGAAGATCCGAAACGTAATCAGATTGTGTTGAGGACCTGTTTCTTCACGGCTATCTCGGGACCTAGACGTCAACCCTGAAACTTTAGTCAACCCGAATCCACCATCGTATGCTAGTTTATTACTTGAAGATATTCAAAGTTTCCACCATAAGAACCCCACCCTCTCCGGTAGTGTCAGCAAGGGGTGCTCGGTTCTTGAAGCTGCAGCTGACATGAAATCTGCCACAAGCGTCAGTGATCGACAATCCAAGAAAGACGATCTTGTGGAGTCTGAGAAGGTGGTTCATGATGATCTGATGGGCTAAGTCTGCACAAGTATGTGACTGTGAGAAGGGGTGGTGATGCAGATACCGAAGAACAGGAATCATCAGGGAGCAATAGCTTTGCAGGTAGTCAGCAACCGAGTTGGATGTCGTCTTCTTGGGAGCCAAATTCAGGTGATTCGACAGATTGCTGGACTTCTAAATCGAGGTCGGATGCTGGAGATCCAGATGTTGAGAGAAGCAGCGAGTATCCGAGGAATGGAGTAGGACACGGGAGACTAGGTGTCCATCGCAGAAGTGCTTACTCACTGCCGAACAATGCTACAGTTGCTTTAGCATGATTGATCTGTTGATTAGAGTACATTTCTTTCTTTGTTGCATACTTGCAACTGTGTAATGGTGTATCTGATTTGTGTTTTTGATCTCAAAGAACCATGATCCTTGTTTCTCATATCCATGTTGATAAAGATGCAGCCTCCATTTGATTTCTCCAGCTATATTTGTCAAATTTGTGTTGCATGTATGCATATTTCTGGCTTAAAAATGGGTTTTGATCGACATCTAGATTTTATTTGTTTCTAAAACGTATATTCATTCAGTAAAAAAAAAGTAGCTATTTCTAGGGCATTTTATATATATATATATATATATATATATATATATATATATATATATATATATATATATATATATATATATATATAACCATGATTATAAATGAAAACCATAAAAACCATCATCAACCAATCATAGATTTTTACAAATAATTTTAATTGTTTTAATTAAAAGGGTGTTTTTGTAATTTTAGTTAAAAGTTATTTATGATAAATTTCATTGCATTAACTAAATTCCTAATTTTTCTCCACACAAATTAGAATTAGTTTAATCTAATATTATTTTTTATCAATCACCTTTTAAGTTTTATTCACCTCCATCAAAATCTCTGTACAAAAGATGTTGAATAATTATAATTAACAAATAATTCACCATTGTCTAGACTTCATCATCATCATTTTAGGAGGTGTTCTTCATCAACATTTTTTTAATAAAATTTTACTCTTCTCCATCGCCATCTTGAATTTATTTTTTAAAGGTTTGTTACATGAGATCCATGATTTCGTATGTTCATCATCAACCGTACATGATATTTGATTCGTGCGATTCAATGAAGACCCGCTATGGTTGCTAGTTCGAAGATGATGACGATTTTGAAAATTATGTATGTTGTTCAGATGCTATTCGATCGTATCGGATGCATCTTGCCTCTTTATTTCATAACGATTGCATCTGTTGTTTATGTTAATCTTCAATCAGGATGAAGACTTCAAGATCGTCTCTGTTTTATCGTCTAAAGATGATCTAAAGTTATTTATCGGGTTAATAATTGCAGCATGATTTTGTCACTAGAAAATACATATGATGATGAGTGTAATCTAATTTCATCTTTAGAAAAGTCATACGGATAGGGTTAGATATAGATAGAACTGGTAACATCAAGATGAAGAGAAGAAGATGATGATGAACTTGCTGTGGTACGTATATGTAACCGTAATGAAGATGGCAATAAAATGGATGGAAAATGGAAATCTAGGTAAGATACATATATGTACCCACTTGTGACGTACGTATATGTAAGTCCAGATGAAGAAGATGATGATGATGATGAGCTTGATTACGTATATGTACCCTAATGAAGATGGAGATGAACTAGATGAAAAATGGGAAACTAGGTAAGAAACATATATGTACCCACTCATGACGTACGTATAAGTTTTTTGTTTAGATGAGATGAACTATATGCATGTATAAGTTTTTGTTTACATATATTTACTTCTTTTTTTACGTATACGTAAGTTGAATTTGTATTCACACACATGGTTTTCTTTGTTACTATATTTTGTTACATGTATGTAAGTATTGGTACGTATATGTAACTCCGCTGTTGCATATATGTACTCTAGAAATTATTTTTAGCATTAAATTTTTTTGGTAACTCTATTATATGGCAAGGAGTATTTGAGTGATAAGAAGATGAATTGAAGAAGACAATGACTGATTCAAAGCATGCAAGATACGTATATGTAACTCTATTATTTTAATGTTTATATAACTTTACTATATGCATGTGTAAGTTTTTTATTTACATATATGTACTTCTTTTTTGTTACGTATACGTAAGTTGGACTAGTATTCACACACACATATATATACATATTTTTAGGGTTTTCAATGGTTTTTTTGTTTCTATATTTTGTTACATGTATGGAAGTATTGGTACGTATATGTAACTCCACTGTTACATATATGTACTCTAGAAATCGTTTTTAGCATTAAAAATTTTTTTGGTTTAAAATATATGTGTAACTCATTCTGGATTTTATATAGGTTCGTTAACAATGATACACATATGTATGATAGTGTTACATATATGTAACACACAATGTTACGCATACATAACACACATTGTTACTCATACGTAACACGATGTTACGAATGCATAGATAGTCGTTTTCTTTAGTTTATTTGTTTTTATAAGAAACATGATGATCTAATTTTTTAATCTAAAATAAAGAAAATAATACATTTGATTATTTTATTTTTTATTAAATATAAGAAAGATGTGAGAGAAAAATGGAAGATGGGAGTAAATTTAGGAATCTTGTTAATTATACTTGGTAGTTACCAAGTTAATTATTTTGTGTTGTTCCTAATTTGCCCTTAAGGCATATTTAAACTCTCATAATCTTTTATTTAATTACTTAAGTGCCATTAATTAATCTCAACCATAGATCAAAAAGATCAATGGTGAATAATTGATTTTCTTGGTTTTCAATTATAATATGGTTTTTATTGGAACCCTCCCCTATATATATATATATATATATATATATATATATATATATATATATATAGAATGACATTCAAATGAAAACTAAAATAATTGAAAAAACTAAAGAAACCAATCTTGACCATACATTTTATTAATCTATGGTCAATATGAAAAAGGGCAAAATTGTAATTTCCATTTCTTTAAAACTAGTGCAGTTCATATACCAGGGCTAAAATCGGAAATCAAAATATGAAATCCCCCAAATTTATACTCCCACGTTAGAATCAGTTACGTATTTTCTCCAAAACTTCCTTTGATTTCTTAACAATTCAACAAATTCACATGCAAATCTCCATCTATACAATTATCCGAACTTAATCATCCCCGTTAGAATCCATATAAGCTTCCGCATAAGCGACATTGGTGAAGAGAATTGAAACCCTGATTTTGCGACTAAGACTTGGTGTTCCATATCAAATCCTCATATATATCGGTATGTCTAATTTCATATGTTTAATATTTCTTTATATGATGTTGTTAACCATTTCTCGTTCTCAGAAACATAAATATATCAATTTTATTTGTGCATTGTTGTTTTGACTCAGTTGTGAATAAGTTTACCTAAATTGCTCGTTTTTCTTATTTGAATCGTCACTGTTTGACGCCGGCTTGCACCACCACCCCCTTCCCTTTTCCACGCCGCATTGCGTACATCTCCAGCAACCACTCGTCGTGCCTTCCCTTCAACAAATTGACCCCTCTACGGCTGGTTTCACATGACATGGTATGTGACAACTCTACCACCACCAAATTTAAGTGTGTAGTGTTGCGTGACGTGACAAGATTTGATTGGTAGGTTTATGGTGCAATGTAGTGTGGTGGTTGTGACATGAGTGTCTCCTCCACCCTTATACTTTGGTTCTCAAACTGAGCAAGCTGCTTAACCTTGTTATGGGATAAAAGTTTTCGGGCACATGTTAAACCTTTTTAGAACAGCTATAACATGTTCTATTGGTTTGTCTAGGGTGGTATGCTGACTTCTTATACAAGATGGCCCGACCGGCAGGCAGGTCAAACGACATAAACTCACTATCTGTTAGAGCATCAACACAATACCATCTTTATAACAAGAATTGCTCATGCACGTCATTTTCACATCATTTACAAGTTCAAACCACAAATGTCACCAAACACGTCACAAATTAACAATCTTTATCAGGTAACAGAGAATGCCCAGATTCCACGAAACTGTAGCTGCTTCCACGCGTGTATCATAGTTACAGTTAAAAACATACCTGCCATCAGGGTTGAGTCATCATTAGACCCGTGTCAAACAAAGTATACATATATATAAGTTATTTAATGCTTATTCATTCAAAGGGTCAAGGATCAATGTACTAAATCAAAAATCACCATAACCAACCAACTGCCATGTCACCCTTTTATTGGTAAAAAAACAAATTTTACACTATTTCCGCATGATCGAGAAGACATTACTTATGAACAGCATGATGCAGCACGAGCTCCTTCAGCAGGTCTGTCCACAAGAACCATACCAGCTGGGTTCTGAGTAGGTTGAGCTCTAGGGAGTCTCTTGGCTGTTTAAAACAGTACAACAGTCTCTTATCAGATTATATGATATAATCAATACAAGAGTAGTTAAAAAGGTCACCACTTTCGGTGTTCATAAACCATTGAAACCAAACGACCCGCCCAAATCAAAGCAAGTGATGGGTTAGCACAGTTATAATATACATGAACTAGTTTTTGGCGCTCTAACGATTTAGTGGTCCAGCTCATAGTCACATGGATCGCGGTACGTTCTGGTACGCGGAACGAAAACTGGTACGCGGTTCGTGCATTTCTAAAATTCAGTACGAGGGGGGGTAGGCTCATTTGGAACGCCAATTTAGTACGTGGTACGGTGTACCATATACTCCGGTATGTCGTATCATATACAAACAGTATAAAATAGATTTTTTCAGAAAAATTCAATTTAAAATGAGACATTTCATAATCATATTAAAAGCATTCCATTATCATAACAGAAAATTCATAAACATTATCTAGCCATGGCTAACAGCTAACTGTTTAGGTTGTGAACTTGTAATTGATTGAAGAATTTTATGTATGTAAAGTAGTCGTTCATGTATAAGTTTGAAAAAGACTGTTAGCATTCAGATGGTAAGCATTAAATTCATTCAAAATTGAGTGTGAAAGTGACTGTTGGGATCTAGAACGTGTACCGAAAGCGATTCAATCGTCGAATTGCACAATCGGGATCGCGAATTTGATTAAAACAGTTCGATGGGTGATTCAATCGGGAACGCTCAATTTGATCGATCCGAATCGCGTACCAGCCGCGATTGGTACGATTTTGTACCGTGATTGGGTACGGACGAACTGGTACGCGATTCGCAGGGGGTATAGCGTTTCCTGTGACTATGGTCCAGCTGACAGTCTGGAACCTGGAACTGGCCAGCCAAACCAAACCAAACCGAACGCTTAACCTTTATTATTTAAATTTTTTATAGTTTCAGAATATGAGTTATGTGTATGTGTTATCTTCATAACAATCTTTATCACTTAGAGCTTTAATGTAAACTAAAATTTTTTGAAAAAAAGTTACATAAATAATCCGATCGAAAAACTAAGACCAACAGGTAGGGACAACCCCGCCAAGGTCTGTCGATTCCCGAAACAATAGTTAGTTGGTTTGCCAAAAAATTTCATCAAAACCTGAACCAGGCCATGAACAGCCCTTATCACGAATGTGTCATGGAGGATGAATGCTAAGCTATGACCAAACAGATTGACCTTTATCAAAGCAATACCTAAAATTATGTTTTGTTCGTAGATATGGTACAAGAGTTGAGAATTATAAAGTAAAAGTTGCAAGTTTGCAAAGTTTGCAAAGCTTGCAAACAGAAAAGTATGCTTACCTATTTCATGAAATATGTCATTAACATTAGCAGCAGTTTTGGCAGACGTCTCCATGAAGAAAAGACCATTCTCGTCCGCATATGCACGAGCCTCCTGCATGGTAATTTAAGCATGTTAAAATATGACTAGTATCCAACTCAATCCATATGATACATAGCTGACTAGTTTGCAAGTCAATCTACACACTCTTAAGGTAACCATCATGAAAATAGCTATGAATCTATGATAGATTTGGTCTAAAACAAGTACTTTGATTGAAGTGTGGAAGATAAGTATAAGAGTGTTTTAGGCAGTTAGGCATATGAATAGTAAATTTATTTAATATTATTAATTTGCATGATATGTCTAGTGTCGAAAATTTTATTGGACTTACATCTGATAGCGTGGCGCAGCTTAGTATGTTTAAGCTAAAACCAGCTATAAGTCGATTAATGGCGTAATTTAAGTAAATTTTGCATCAACTGGAAGCCACTTTTTTCAGAATAACAAGCTATTGTACCAGTCAAACTTCAAAGAATGTAAAATCTCACCGTTAAACACCCTTCTATAGATCATCAAAATTAGTTGTTTTTTCGCCCACATGTCACAATTACATAAAAAAAGGCATAGATATTTCATAAACATAGCACCTCAATTAGTTGTTATGTTGAATGCCATAAGACTTTAATACATCAATCTTCAATTGCCAGGAGTCAAAAGACATGGGAAAAACAGGTAGCTTGGATAATATATTTTGACTGTTTATATATAGCATATCATTGTGACATTGACAAAAGAAGTGGAATGGCCCCCCCGAAGTAGGCATTCGGTGTCATGATTGGATGAATTTTCATATGTGATGTGAATAATACCGGAGAAAAAATCATGCTGTAAAACAAACACATAATATAATATGCAGTAAACCACAAAATAATCTCGACGGGCCCAGCGACATGTCAAGTTTAGGCTCTAGGGAGAATCTTATATCATGTCATAGTCATTCATTAAAAATATAAAAGCAAGAGGGTCTAGAAAACATAGAATAAAACACAACGAAATAGGATGTTGTAGCAAGTATTGCTTGTTTGTTGCACTTAACAATGGATTAGTATCAAAGGGCTTGAAGCCTAGCTGTATCAAAGTGTTTCTTTAAACTTTAAAGAAGGTGTTCATTCCCAAATCATCGAGGGTTCAAGTCCCACAATGGACAAGGTGTAGATTTTGGAGATAGCCTATCTAAAAAGCAATCAGTAACATGTCACGTTGTCAATTGAGTTCAAACTTCATAATCTAAGGACAATAAAAATGGAGGGGTAGCAACCATTCTATTTAAAATCTGGGTTTGTTTTGATGCTATCTCCTAACATGAACAAACATAAGAGTGAAATTCAAACGAGTGAGAATGGAAAAAGAAATGCCTACTTCTGGTGTCACTTTCCTCTTCTCTTCCAATCAGCTTTGTTGCCAGCAAGTGCCATAACCATGTTAGGATTACCTGTACCAGCCACAAAATAAATATGAAATGGTCTAAGAATTGGCAGAGAAAGAACCCTTTTAGACTTATCTAATGAAACCCAAATTATTGATGTTCACCTTGCTTTTGAAGTTCTTGGACCCACTTTTTGGCCCGTGTAAACGAATCCTAAAAATAGTCAGATAAAAGCAAGTGAATTCAAGTTTAAAGTTAAAACACATAAGAAAGACAAAAAAAAAAAAAAAAAAAAAAAAACTTCACAAAGAAAAACAATCCAATTTGGCAATGGCATAGCATTGAGATTTAGGTATTAATATACTTGCTAACTTTAATAACCTAAAAAAATCAAGCTAGGTAGTTGAGCATTAAACAACTAGCATACAACACTTGAGCATATCTTGAAGACAATTAAAGACCAAAACCTAAATGCAGACATGCAGTCATCAAAAATTGAAAATCCATTTATATTTAGGACTGTCTGCCACGAGTCAAAATCCAAACTGAAATACTAGTAAGAGATGTTCAAAGTACTAACAGTCAATAATTACATCCCAGTAAACCCAATTTTACCCAACATGATTCCATAAGAACAAAAACATAGACACCCCCATCCCTTAAACTTGATCAAGAGTTCTTACTTAGCATCTATATCGCATCAACATATACAACTAAGTCAAATCCTAGTTCAGAAAGACACATCAAACATAACAACAATAAGCTCTCTAAATTCTAAAACATTACTTCCTATCCAATCTCATAAACTCAAACAGCTAATTATAACAAATATTCTAGTAAGCATAAATTCAAACACAAAAAAAAGAGTACCGCGCTAGTGATATCGAAGACAATAATCGCTGCCGCAGCGCCTCTGTAGTACATAGGAGCCAAACTATGATACCTCTCTTGCCCCGCTGTATCCCAGATCTCGAATTTCACCGTCGCATCATTCACCGCTAGTGTTTGCGAGAAAAACGCCGCTCCAATCGTCGATTCCTTCAACACACCACCAATACAAACCAAATCAACACCCGATCATCAAACTCAAACCCTAGAAAGTCAACGTCAAACGGAGAGGCTAAAATCACGAAAACAAACCTGAAATTCTAGAAATTGGCCTTTGACGAACCGCAAAACGAGACTTGATTTACCAGCTCCCATGTCGCCGAGCAAACCTGCAGATCATTGAAGTTTGAAGGTTTTCAGACATGATGTGAATAAACTGAGAGATTGAGTGGATGATTGATGGTGGTGATGATGATGATGGAGTTTAGTTTACCAATTTTGCATTGAGATTATTGTGTCCGATTGTTGCCATATTGAAGTGATCGATGTGGTTTTTAGGAAAGAGGGGTTTTTCTTTTGCAGATGATAAGTTGGAGAGTTGAACACGGTTTGGGGGCAGAATGAAATGTGGCGCAAAAACAATATTAAAGAGGGAGAAAACCTCTTTTTATAATAAAACTAAAAAATTACTTTTAAAACATTGATTAATTGTTGATATTAATCAAATGTAAATTTATAAATATTTAATAGACAGTTGTTTTAATTAAATGATTAAAGTGCGTTTTAGGTGGATTATAATTTTTATATTTTTTAAAATAATTAAATCCCTTAAATCTCTTCATTTCTTTAAAATCAAATACAATATTAGTTTAATTTAAAATTAAATTAATTTATTCAAATAACATTCTAAAATATTTTAGAAGAATAAAAGTTTTTTTTCTGCAAATCTATATTACATACATGCTTACATATACGTAAACATGTTCACATATATATTCAAATATATTTGCTCCCAACAATATGCTTGCTTATATGTAAACAAGCATAAAACAAACAAAAAACATGGCAGTTGCTATTACATTAAAATGATGAAACTTATGTATATGTATCACTCACTAAAATGATATACAAAACCAAAAAGTTCAAATAAATTACTATTAGAATCGATAATCAGCTGAAAATAATATAAAAAAAATATTATAACTATAACACGCAACTAGTATAGAACAATATTTTAAACTTGAAAAATTGCACATACGTAGACATGGTTCCGTATATGTAATTTGATTACATATACATAACAATCATCTTCATATTAATCAAAAATTGTCTTCATCTTCATTTTCTTAAATAACCAACGGTGAATTGATGCATCATATGTAACCTGCTTACGTATATGTAAACACAACCAAATTAACAATTAGCAAACAAAGAAAAAATAATATACATACTATTACGTTAAAATGTGAAACTTACGTGTATTTAAGCAATCAGAAAACAAATAAAGAAGACATGTTGGTGAAACTTACGTATATGTAAACACCCTTGCGTGATCAGATCCTCATCCCTAGAAGATATAAGATGCTTCCAATTTTTTACGCAAACAAAAACCATTATCCGAGAAGTGTTTTCTCAGCCTACTGATTATTATCATCACGTGCAATTACTTCGAGTCTGGAGACGGTGTCTGCGTATCCGATGATATCTTTCACCTTCTTCGATCAGAACTTCTCAACCCACGGGATTTCATGACCGTGGCTAGATGATAACGAAGAAGATGAAGAAGCAGTTGGAATTGATCGTTGGCAAAATAGGTAAGTTACATATATATGTAACCCAAATTGCAATCCAAATTCATAATCTAAAAATTAAATCAAACAAACCTAACTGAAATTAGTTATTTTGATTGAAATCATCTTAAATCTGGATGCAATCGTATAACGCAATTGATATTCTAATACCGACTGACTTAAGAATATTGAAATCGAACCAAAGGATTGATTTTTCTAATGGAGATTTGTCTGAAATCAAGGTGCAATTGAAATTCATATGCAACCATAAATCATTTTCATTTGTTCTTTTGTTTCTACAAGAATTGTGATTCAAAAAAAGCCGACACAATTATTAAAACAAACTGATGAGTAAATTAAGGAGTTAAAATGATTACCAAAATAAAAAGGTGATGATTTTACATTGATACCCTTTAAATTAAAATATAAATAACTTATTTATAAATTATATGATTGGTTGAAGTGAGTTTTCTGAAAAGTTAGTGGTTTTCTTAAGATCCCTCCTCTCTCTCTCTCTCTCTCTCTCTATATATATTATATATATATATATATATATACACACACACACACACACACATACATACATACATGCATACATGCACTAGAAGGGTGCCCGTGCAATGTGGCGGGACGATGTTTTACATCCGGGATGTGTTTTTAATATTTATTTATTTTTATAGTATTTTTACAAAGTCTATTATGTTTTTAAGCTAAAATTTAAAACACCAAATAAATGGGTTTTGCATAATTACTTGTACATTTAAGATTACTTATTGTAACTCAAAAATACAGATCAGTTTAGTAAGAAGTTTACACTAAAACATTTAAAAAAACACATGTTACAATTGTAGTTTTAATTTTTTTTAAAATGATAGATTAAAAGATATAGCTGAAATCTTAAACAATTTAAGTTTTTTTACAGGTAGATAATATAAAATTTTATGTAATTGTAATTAAGTGTAAGGTTATTATGTAAATAATTATAAGTAAATAATGTTATAAATACTATTTTACCCTAAAAATGATTGTGTGTTATGCATTGAATAAAATAATTGTTTTAAATTTTATAGTATTTTAAAATATCACTCTCATATGCTTTGTATATAGTAGATTACTCAATGATTATACCTTTTACCTTTAAAGTTAGTATATGTGTACAATTAGTATAAATATTTAAAATTGTTTATTACTCAATCCTATATATATGTATACTTAGTATAATTATTTAAAGTTGTTTTTTATATAATATACCCTGTGAATTAAACTTCATTTAGTAGAAAGAAATAGCTTTACTTATTAGTAATTCAAATTTGTTAAAAATTTACGACAGCGGTTAGTATAAAGGTTTGAACATGTTTTTTATTCACTATTGTAACAACCCAAGGAAATCTCAACGTGATATTGTCCGCTTTGGCCGCAACCTCACGGTTTTAAAACACGTCACATTGGGGAAGGTATCCAGCCCCTTATAAAGAGACTTTAGTTCTCCTTCCCAACCGATGTGGGATGCAAATAGCCATGTTTCAGGCATGTTTCATCCACCCCCCTAAGGGAGCCCAGCGTCCTCGCTGGCACAACGGCCCGGCCCTGGCTCTGATACCAACTGTAACAACCCAAGGAAATCGCAACGTGATATTGTCCGCTTTGGCCGCAACCTCACGGTTTTAAACGCGTCACATTGGGGAAGGTATCCAGCCCCTTATAAAGAGACTTTAGTTCTCCTTCCCAACCGATGTGGGATGCAAATAGCCATGTTTCAGGCATGTTTCATGTGTGACAGATTGGTATCAGAGCCCATAACTATAGGGATTTAGGTTATTAGAAATGGTGACCTAGACTATAGTTGCATGAACCTCATAGAAAGATCCTTATACTTTTGTGCTTACATATTGTTTAAATGCTACATAATGCTATGCCTTTTGTGCAACTTGATGCCTTAGCATAGGATTGTCTTATGTATGCTTAAAACTTAGTTACTTGACTCCCTAAACTTAACTTTGACTTTTGACTCTCCCCGACAAATGAACTTCCTAAACCTATTCTCAACGACATGTGGAATCTACACTTATCATCGTGGGTTCAATTCCTTAGACTTTATGTCTAGTCTATGAAATCTCATCAAAGTTTTGATTCAATGAACCAAAGAATTTGTGTGACACATAGACACCTGTATTCTGGATTTCCTGACAAAAGGCCTTTGGGCTAAGGCAAGCATATCGTATAAATCTCATTATGAGACCTGTTATGCTTACCTGGGGATTTCTGGGATGAGTGATAAACTATGGTCAATACACAAGTCTCTAAGGTAAATGGGTCAATTTACCTTGACGTGTCAACGATTCCAAATGGTAATGCGTTACCAATGGAACCATCCTCTTGCATCTTGAAAATTCTTGAATCCTTGAACTGGTTTATCACCAAAGTTTAAATACCTTCTCATTCTTAACCTAAATAATATTCCTGTTAATATTGAACCCATCCTATATTTCAACTCTTACGTTTAAACGCTCAACGTGTAACGTGTAACGGTATTGAACTCAGTGTGTCATGTAACTATTTCTATATCTTGACTAACGTGAACATGGATTTTAATATACCCCAAAGATATTGGGAATCTAAACCGTATGGTCTTTAAAACTTTAAACCGCTACTTATGGTTCTCAAATCTTCTTAAGAATGTGTCCCATAACTAAGAACATGCAATACTGTAGATGGAATTCCTACATCTCGGGATACTTTGTCTAAACAAAGTGTAAATGGTGATTTGATTCGATCATTGAATCCATTTACTTGACTCGAAACCCTTAAGATGGGTCATCACTTATAAGTACGCGTGTCTTCAATAAGGTCATGGTTGACCTCATATCTTGAGAAGTCCATGTTTTTTTCTTTCGATTGTGAATCGAATGTTCACATCTCATTGTGATGTCAAATCATTTTATCCTTGATTTCGTCTTCCCGATTTAAATTACCTCGAACTTTGACCTAGAATTTTGTAAGTATGATTTTCCTTTTGGGTTACATTGATGTAATTTGAAAATTTCTGAATTTCTAAGTGATATTCTTTCCCTTTCATTGTTAAGTCAAACCTTAAACCGCCTGCATCGTGGGAGATGCAAGAGTTTGTAAGTCAATCTATGACTAAGAACACTCGTACCTCCTAAACAATTCTAACTCATCAAAACAGAGGAGATTCCCTTACTTTGATGATTCTCTATTCGTTTTGATAAATGGTTTCCAATTGTGTGTTTTTATGAAATTTCATTCTCTGGATTAGGATGATTTCCTCATCCTGAGGATTGACTTCAATTATTCTCATTGGAACTTGCACTTCACAAATGACATGATCTCGCCAAAATAGGATTGAAACCCGTACTTTGGTGACAAATGTTAATCTTTGATTGTTTTCTTGTTATTATGAAGCTTAATCATTAAGATAGACGTGAATTCCATACCTTGATGATAATTTCATTTTTATGAATTGTATTTTCTCAAATGAAACGACCTCGTCAAAGTAGGAGTGAATTCTGGATTTTGATGAAGAAGTTCATCCTGTTATATTTTGTTTTTGTAAAACTTCATCGTTAAGATAGGAGTGATTTCCCTTACCTTAATGGTTCGTTACCTCGTCTTATTTATGTGGATCCTTAGCAATGAGTTGGGATCGAACTTTTTGATTGGTAAGTTAGTGGTCATATCTTGGGAATACACCATCAAGTTAGGAGTGAAAACCACACCTTGTGACTACTCTCATTTCTTGATCTTCAATTTACCAAGGTTGTAATCAAGTGACGAGAAGCATGTAGTAACTTGAATGATGAAACAATGTTGGTGTTTCGACCTAACAAGCCAACGCATGATCTCTGAACTTGAAAGGAGACCCGATCGCTTTAGGTTGATTTTCATTCCAAGCTTGGAGCATTTAAATTCTTAAATCGATTTCTTTCCCGTTATTCTCATGTTTTGATTTGATCTAGCTATATGGAACCATTTATTTCCTAGTTATCAACTTTCATTTTGAGTTATCATTGAAACCTGATTGCGTAATGATAGCTTCCTAAACAATCTTCCTGCCAAATAAAGACATTACCAATTTGTGTTCATGGCTTCCTAGCCACATGAATGTTCTCAGCTGTGTTTATGGGTTTGATGAACCGCGTGTGCAAGCCGTACTTGGAAAGCTACTTGTGTTTGCCTTTATCCGCAATATCCTGAATTATTTAAATTTTAATCCAATCGTGAACGCTATCTTCGTTGATCAATGTAATTCCTATTATTATGTCAATTCTTGGACCATCTTTGAACTTCTCATAACAACCTCTAGTAATAATGTCTTTCCCTCAAAACCACACCTACTCTGAATACCCATTACAACGATTTTCCTCATACTAAAGTTAATCTTTAATCTTAACAAACACGATACTTGTATCAACGTTACACTAATAACACTTTGAACCCTCATTGACATGAGTAAACAAGAATCGATCACCTAGAAACCCGTTAAAGTTACTTGCTCGAGAAGCTCTTATGAATTCCATCCAAAAACATCCGGAACTTATTTCTCATGTTTGTTAAGCCGAGTCCTGTATCGATCTAATGTATGGTGTTTCACACATGACAAAACTTTTTTTAACCGTATTAAACCGTTTGAAATACAAACGTTTATCAATTAAAATCTTAAAGGAATGACTTGCACACTTTGTCAAAGACATACAAGATTATGAACAGTGAAACTTAACAAACTTAAGAATAATAGTCAAACTCATTGAACTTAGACATTCCCAAGAGTGCACTCGTGAACATGAAATGACATCTAAGTCTCCTTATAACCTTAAAATTTATTTCTCATGATTAAATTTCGGGACGAAATTTATTAAAGTAAGGGAGACT